>RJWH01000033.1:1049284-1379284 GCA_004363575.1 Solenodon paradoxus
CAGTAATGCCATAGGGTTATGGAATTACTCAATGAATGAATGAATGAATGAATGAATGAATGAATGAATTTAGACATAACTTTTCTCATTTACATAATTCCAGTCATACAATTGAATTATAAATCCAACCTCTATAAGATCTATCTACAAATAATAATTTGGAATATACTCATTAGTAAATTGACCTTTACATTTTATTATGTTATTTGCCATCTTCTTAAATGCATTTTAAAATAGCATTGCTATATACTGCACTGTAGGCTAGAGATAATAAGGAACAAGATATTAAAAAACAGAGAATATACTATAAAACACTTTTTACTGAATATTGTTTAACAAATATTTTTAATGAACAAATACCAGAAATACGTATTTATTTACTTATTTATTTGTTTGTTTGATTGTTCATTTATGGTCTGCCCTAGCTCAGAATTAAGAAAATTAGCTAAACTGATGACAATGTTCTATTGTATTGTCCATTTTTATATATACTTTAAATTGGAAAAATATGGTAAAATAGAATAGCAAATAGCTATCAACTAGATACCTAAAAATGAATCAGTCTGCCTGATGCATGGAGATAAAAACTGAACAAAACATTACAATTAACATATTTAATAACTAAGGAGGGGACAATAATTGTATTTACATTTTTTGAACACCTTTCCATAATGCAGAATATTACAAATATGGACATAAAGTAGCTATGCTTCTAAGAAAACTAGAATTATCTCAAGCATACTCAGAACCATCAATGATTTATGACCATTTATGAAGAAAAAGGAAATATCAGTTTCTAAATTTATATTTAATATTTACAAATATGTAAATTAGACTATCTCAGAAAAATGTAGCAGATGTCCCTATCTTCTTGACGCTGATGGATGGCCTAGGTATTACTTTAAAATGATAGATTGGCAATGAGAATATTATTTTATACTCTATTTCATCATATTCTTTTGGAAGCACTAATTCTTTTTAAAAGATTATACATGCAATCCAATCTTGACAGCCTGTCTCTATGTAATGGGATGTTCTATTTAAATGTGAGGACATATTGATCTCATTCTGAAGTATCTATCTAGTATCTATCAAGAGGAAAAAGTTTGAACATTTTTCATGATGAGCCCTGTTCCAATTTTTTTAATTGAATAAGCTGCAAGGAAAAATAAAATAGTAACTTTTCTCTTCTGGATTTGGAGAAATTTTAAGCAAAGAAAAGAACACTGAAGGAAGTTGTGATATTTCTTTATATAGGGTCTTTCAGAAGGAAGATAGAACATTTACCTCAAGGGAAAAGTAAGTCAAAGGGTCCAATTCTTCTATATTTTAGTAGTGGATCATTTTACTTAGAAGTTCTAGGCCATAAACCTTCACAGTATCTACCACACTCCAATGTATGGCAATTTTTCTTCACTTAAACCATTTCTGAACTCCTGTAAAACTGATTTCAACTAAGTAAATCAATTTACTTTATATCGTGGACTTGTCTTGACTTTTTCAAACTTTGGTTGTGAAAGTATTCTTACTAAATTCTTTTTCTTTTTTGAAATTGTGTATTACTCTGTATTTCATATACACTATCAGAGTTCCAGTGTCCTTCACTGCCATCTTGTGCCTCATTCCCCCTGTCCTCCCATAAACAGTCCTGAGTCTTGCTATTTTGTTGGAATTTGTATGTTCATTTGTTTCTTTCAATATATTCCACATATAAGTGAAAACTTCTTGTGCTTTGCTTTTTCTTTCTGACATTTCATTCAGCATGTTCCCCTCCATTTATTTCATATTTGGAAAATTCAAAGACATTTCTCTACTATCCATTAAATGGAGAATATATTTAATATGCAGAGAGTGGACTATTTTAGCAATATAAAAATTGCCTGTAGTCAATGGCTGAAATCAAGTGCTATCAGTTTGTGTGTGTGTGTATATTGTTTACTTCTAACAAAAACTAAGAAAAATATATGGTGCTGCATAAAATACAAATGATATTGACTAGCAAATGGTGTTTATTTAAATATTTTACATAAACATGTACTAATATCTTAGTGTCCTAGTAGAATTCTCCCAGTAAAGTTCTGATTATGTGTAGCATATGAATATCAAGTAAAAGAGTTGGTAAACATAAATTAATTTATTTGGCTTAATTCAAGTATGTTTATTTTACAATAAAAGAATGATGTCTAATATTTATAATATTTATTTATAAATTATTCAAATCAAATTTTGATTTGTGATGATATATGGTGAATGATTTTAACAAAGAACAATTTAAGGATATTAGCAATTTTCTGTTTGGTCTATACTAATGGTTACATTAAAGATAAATTGGTATTCTAATAGAATAGTATGATAAAATTAATTAAAATCTAGACACTGTATCAAAGGTCCCATGAAATCTGAAGAAAAATTCCCATTCTTTAGAGGGCCTAGAATATGATATAATTGTCAAACAAGAAATTTCAAAGTATAAAATATGCATTCGAGAGCTTGCAAAAGACGTTTCTCTAGAGGTTCTAAACAGATCACTAATAAAAAAAACTATAATTAAAACCCAAAACCTAAAAATTATGTTTTCTCTTTATATATATATATATTTATGCATATATGCATACTTTACATATGCATTCATATATGAATATAGATGATATAGAGACATTATATGGCTAATACTTTCTACTATTAGTACAAATTTTAAAGTAGGATGCTATTATTCAGACTGCTGGGTCAACAATAAATTTAGTGTCAGTATACCAAAAGGTGAAACGAAAACATTTAGAAATTAATACGCATACATTTAATATTGATAGGAAGTCAGATTTTCCTAGATGAAGCGTCCATTCATTTTTATATTATTTTTTATTAATGATGAAATAAATTATCTCTTCCTGACAAACTCATGACTTTCTGTACATGCTATATTTTTCTCATGAGGTACTCACTATACTTTTCTTCCAAGAAAAAGCATTAGACTTTTTATCAATTACTATGTAACTGGATCCAAAATCACAAGATATTTAATTACTAAACAATTGAAATTAGAAATGGGATAAATTTTCACTTATCTGGCTTAACAATGAAGAACAGTTAGTTCAAAACATATATCCACACAAGAGCCATTTTCTTTTTGTTGTTGGGATGCATTATTAAAATCAATTTGCATCACATAGTTAATGGCTGAAGGAGCTGGCTTAAATCCATTCTGAATGATAGTGGGAAATCAGGCTGGGAGTCAATTTGCAAAATATTCTCTCAGTCAAGTGAATGTTTCTGCAGAAACATTTAAAGCTGCAAAAGGTTTTTGGTGGATGACTAAGTAATCAAAAGATAAAATTAAGTGTAGAACTTTTTCCTTAAGGACAATATATAAGGCAATGTGGAACTAAGTAAAAAGGACTGTTTTTAACCAACCAGTTATTTTAGATATTTTCAAATCAAGTCTTACAATAAAATATTCATAAATTGTATCCAAAGTATCAAATATTCTGTAAAATGTGAAAATAATTCTAAGGAAAATGATTTCACATGCACTCCTGAAGCCAACTCTACTGTACTGCCTTAAAGCCTTAGCTCCTCCTCCCGAATTTAGTTTGGTCTTAAGTCTTTGTTGACTTCATAGTTGGTCACCCTCTGGAATTACAGGATTTGCAGTATTCTTTGTTTCCTGGTACTCCCAGCTATGCTTTCCTCAGTTGGAATATAATGGAGAATGGAACTTTCATACTGAATGCTTTTTTTTTTTTTTTAATTTTATTTTAGCCATTAGTATAAAACTAAAAAAATAATTTTGTTGAAAATTAGGCAAAAGTAGAAGAAACAATATTATTGAAAATCTCTTATTCAAGAACCAAAGACTAAATAAAATTATACCTCTCTAATTTGTATGTCTGTCAGTGTTTCTCATACACATACACTCAAAGGTGGGAGGACGCATGGTATCTGTGTGCCCCACCTGCACTCAAACAGAAGCTGTCTCGCTTGTCTACCTTTCAACATCTTGTCCTGCTTTGCACTGTGGCAGGCTGGACTTTTGAGTACTGACTCTAGCTGATCCTGCTCTGTATACCTTCTGATACAATCTAGCCATTTGAAAGATGATTGCAAAGTGGAAAAAAATATGAAGAGAGGATATATATTCCTCTGGCTCCCACTTCAGGACATTTCTCTCGAAAGACATAATTTTAGTTGACAATCTGAGGTACTCCTAAACATTCTCAACATTTGCTACCTTAACTACAGATGGTAATACCTTATTGTTTTTGAAAGTTTTAGGTAAACGCATGATCTGTTTTATTATCTTTTCTCTTTGAACTCACCCACTACTTAAAAGAAAACAAAGTTTTATCAAGTCTGCCTCTATACAAGCCAAGAAGCTGACTAGTAGCACCTTTATTTAGCAGACTCTTGTTTCTGACCTTGCTTCCTTCTGGAGTTTACACT
Source organism: Solenodon paradoxus (assembly GCA_004363575.1). NCBI lineage: Eukaryota > Metazoa > Chordata > Mammalia > Eulipotyphla > Solenodontidae > Solenodon > Solenodon paradoxus. Next base: position 1,053,725 of record RJWH01000033.1, read on the forward strand.
TTCTTTCTATATTTCCTAAAAGGATACCTTTTTTAATTCTGTTCAGATAAGTACAGTCCACTCTTCTCAAGGACGGTGCTCTAAAAGAACGTGATTCTTTCCCATAATAGGATATGTACCATGCAGTAATTGTTAGCCATATATTTCTGAATAACTGATTTATTTAGTTGAGAATATTATGACTTCTCTTAGTAGTCACTAACATCGAAGCTCTTATGGATAGTTATGGGTATGTATATATATGCATGTATATATGTATGTATGTATGTATATATACCTATATATGTGTATACATATCATAAGAGCAAATGATCTCCAAGACGGTAAAATCAAAGTCACAACAGTGTACTTGCTCTTCATAGATATGGCCACATGTACTTTTTCTTGAATAATGTCACTTCTCCTTTTCTCATCTTCCAGGCCCAAGGACCTACCATAAATAAGAAATATGACTCATGGTGTTTACCTAAACAACATGATGTCCACCTTAATTAAATTATTCTCTTTTTCTTGAGCAAAAGTAAATTTGACAATTGGACATCCACATGTAAAAAAAAAAAAAAGATTCCAAACACATATTTGGCATACATCACAAAGATTAACTAAATATGATTCTATATAATCCACTAAAAACTGTGAAAGGTAATACAGAATAAAATCTTGATGACTTCGGGTAGGAGGATGACTTTTTAGATACGATGCCAAAACCCTTCCATTAAAAAAATATTGAAAAGCTGTACTTCATTAAAATAAAAAACAACTTCTGCTCCATTAAAGATACTAACAAGAGAACGAGAGGTCGGAGACAGAGTAGATACTTGAAAAATACATATCTGATAAAGAACTGTTATGAACAATATACAGAGAAATCTTAAAACTTAATGACAGAAACACAATATGATTAAAATGAGTAAGAAATCTAGACATACATCTCATCAAAGAAGATATACAGATGAAAAATAAGCACATGAAAAGACGTCCAACATGTTTTGTCCTTAAGGAATTACAAATGAAAAAAAAAAAAAAAAAGCAACAATTATATGCCACTATAATACACATGGGCCTGGTCAATATTCAAAACACTGATAGTAATGCCAAATGCTGACACTAACAAGAATGTGAAGCAACAGATTATGACAGCCATTGCTGTGAGAATGCAAAATGATAGACCCACTTTAGAAGAGTTTGATTGTTTCTCACAAAACAACTATTCTTACCATGTGCTCTAATTGTGGCACTTCTTTTCATTTACCCAAAAAATTAAAAACTCATGACCACACAAATCTTGCACATGTATTTTCATAATAGCTTTCTTTATAACTGTCAAAGTTTGGAAGCAACCTATATGCCTTTTTGTAGATAACTGGATGAATATACTTGGAACATTATGACAAAGGAGTGGTATTCAAGACCAGAAACAAAGTATTAACCTACAAAGTGATAGAAGAAACTTAACTACCTATTTAAATAAAAGAAGTCATTCTGAAAAGATTATATTCCATATTATCCCAACTATATTACATTCTTGAAAAGGCAAAACTATGAAGAGAAAGATCAATGATTGCCATGAATTGGGAAGGAGGTGAGGAATAGATGAACAGGATGAACACAGAGGAATTTTAGGGCCATGAAACTAATTTATGTGAACCTTAATATTAGATATACATTATATATTTATCAAACTAACAGACTATGAAATTTAGAGTAAACTATGGATTTGGAAGTGATAGCAATATGTCAAAGCAGAGTCAATTGTAAACAAAGGTACTCAGTATGGGATGTTGACAGGAGGAGAGGGGTTCATGTGGGGGAACAGGAAATACACTGAAAGTTAAAATGTGTGTGCCTTTTCCTTTGTTTTGCTGTCAACCTGACACTGCTCTAAAATATAAAGCCTATGCAAATAACAGCAAAAATAAATTTGTAGTCAGGATTATCAGATCTATTCCTGCTTTTATCTATATTCAAACATAGTAAGTAGAGATACTACAGAGAAATTGCCTACATAATTTTCAATTTTAATAGAGAAAATCATTGATTTGTTATTTCAGTTAACCGAATTCAGAAACAAGTAGAATAATGTCACATAATTGACATTTGATCCATTAACTCATTGGGTCATTGCCTGTAAAATGTTGATAAATAATTTTATTGCCCAAGGAAGTACGACGGAATAATTATTTTTTAAGTCTGTATAATTTAACTTAAAGAATTAGAGATGGAGAAATATAGGTCTTTCAAATACAAAATTTCTCAAAATTTGTGAAAAAAATACTGTTTTATAGCACTGTCATCCTGGTTTTATTTTTGTTAAATAGCATATGGAGGCTGTCTACATTCCCACAATATCATCTTTCAAGACATTAACTTGAAGTTAATAATTGGATTAAACTTTATCCCTTTGCAAATATGTACTATGACTTTCCTCACTGCAAATAGGTTATAATTTATATAATTTAATTTCAGCTTCAACCATGAAAGTAAAAATGACCATTGATATTTTTGACACCGAGACCTTGTCACCTGTCTTAACTATTTTTTCTACATGAAAAAAAAATGACTATCAAATCTTTCTCTTATCTCCCTTTTCTGAACTAGTTTTCCTGTCCAATCATTCACTCACCTTATACTAAATTTACATTTAGAATTACAAATGTGTATGTGTATGTGTATCATTCCCATCTTTACAAAAAAAGAGAAAAAAATTAAATAACCCATTTTCTACAAAGAAAAATGTTCAAATTCCTCAGCATGTTTTTCCAGAATCTTTAATATTTAACATTAACCTACATTTCTAATCAAACCCCCCACTACCTTATTCCTTAAAACATACACATTATGCTCTAGACCACATAATTTATCAGCCTTAAGATATCATGTTTCTTCTTCTAACCCACCATCTTCTCACTAAAACATCCTTTCTCTTCCTCTTGGTGAAAGCACATTCAGCATCTAAAACCCAGCTAATATCATTTGATCTGTGAAGTTTTACCAACTTCGAAATCCCTAGAGAGAATTGGTAGTTTAAACACTTCTCGGTCTTTATAGATAGCTATCAAATTCAAATCAGTCTACTCCACTAGACTAAAATTTCTTGGTGGAATTATTCATTTATGCAAAGAATATAGTAAACACAGGATAACAACTTTCTCGAAGAATGAAGGGATAAATGAATGCATCTCCATCTTTCAAACAGAGTATTAGAGAGGATAAGTGATTGGATAACAAAGCTAGAAAATGAGTTACTCAGGAAGGTAACATGGGTGTTTTGAGACTACCATTCTTCCACAGAAATAACCTGGGAAACTTTGGAGCTATAGATAACACTTCTCAGGCCAGATCTAACTCATCAGTCTCTGAGGCCTGCACCAAAATGTACTTGTTTCTAAGCCTACCTGGTGAGTAGTGTCAGTAATAACAGTGGAGAACAACTCTTAATTGTGATAAGTCACACCCACAGTGCTTCACATGCACGCCTGGGTACAAAACAGTATCACAGACACAAAAAGTTTTGTGCCAATAGTCTTATAATTCTAATTCTGGGTTCAGAAAGGGGAGGGTGAGGACCAGAGTGGGAGAAGACTAAGAATGCAGTAGAAGAGAAGGGAGATTCTAAAGCCAGATTTGCCAGGGGAAGACAGTACATGGCCACTTACACTTCTCAGGGAAGTCAGGGATATCATGAGACAGAAGGAATGTCAGGGTGCTATCGAGTTTCTGAATTAAGATACACATACATAAAGACACATAAAAATTTGTCCAGAAATTGCAAAAAGGAATGGCTTCCATATTCAAGCTGAGGTCATTTGTGACCCAACTCCATCTTTTTCAAAGGGCACATAATTTGAATGACTCACAATATAAAATCGTACAAATTTTCATTTTTTTTAACTTTTGTCACACATCCCTTGAAAATTATATACTATGTCTTTATGGTAGTAGGATAATCATATTTAGAAAGAATGAGAAAATCAACATGCAAATAAATATTACATTGCCAAATATACTTGGTTTTCACTGTTTGCTATAGATTTTGTTTGGTTTTGATTGTGACTCTTTTTTGGTGTTTGTGTGTTTTTCCACCAAATAATAATATGATAAAACTGCAATAATTTCTTTGTGAATCAACCCAAATCCTAAATCACTGTATTGACTCTCGTTCTGCATTTCCTAGTATCCTAAACAACAAAAAATATTTTCTTCTATTTTCTCTCAACCTTCTGTTCCCTTTGACCTGATCCACTAGGTGTCATATTCTATGCGAGTGCCAGAAGCAAGTCATTTATGTAGAGGGTGGTACTTTGTACCTTACAGGTCTGTAAAAAGCAACTCTTGTGAGTCTCTTTTTTTGTCCTGGGCTCCTAGGTTTTCTCACCCTAGAGGCAATTGTTGGTAGTGAGCTAAGACCCCAAAATAGATTCAACAGCAGTGTTTCATCATCTTTTCATTATTTTAGGGTTGTCTTTTCAGTGCTCTGTTTCATTTCTACATTCTTAAAAAGTATGAGACTGCCTAAGTCTAATGAGCAATATAAAATCCTCAGGAGTAACTCCTCTCTTTCCATCAGCTATTTCTGTGTTCTTTCAGAGTTCACTTTCCCTTTAGTCCTGGGGCTTCATTAGTTACTTTTATATTGGGATGAAGATTTGAATTTTATAGAATGGAAGCTAGCACTCTGCAGACACTGGCATTTTCTCTGTTAGGGTGACTGCATGTGGTGGTTGTAGTTCCTAAAATTTGTCCCAAGATTTAGTATCAAATATAAACTTATTTTTATTTTTCTTAGGTGCATCAAGTTGATCCCTTTTGTTCTATAAGTATTCTTACAAACATTCAAGAGTTTGGAAAATCCTCCCATAACCAGATTAGTGCTTATGGGAATAATTAATGAAAGATTAAAGATAAAAGCATCCTGCAGTGTTCAGCACATGGCAGGTAGAAAATACCTATCTGTTTGTATAAATGTTATATAAAATGTTTAGACACATATACATATGTATATGTGCATATATATATTCATTTTTAAAAGAATGAGATAGAGACAGAGTGGGAGGAAGCATGAGGGTCTAGATTCAGGCAACTCTCAATGCCTATTTCATTTATCCACTTAAGCAGTGCATTAGAATTTCAGCAATATATACAGAATCTAATGTGAGACCTTTGGGAAGGATGCTTTAGAGGCACTAAAAGATTATCTCTGACCTTGAAAATGCCTGGTCTCTTGTCCTTGCCTTTTAGACCCTCTGTCTTCAAAGGCGTCGCCTCTAGAAGGACTTGACTGCAGTGATATGCTTATAGCTCCATTTGCAGACTTTGTTATAGGTTCATAAATGGAGACTAGAAGGAGGAGGGAAAGGAATGAAATTTAATAACTGAATAAAAATGTAAATAAAGATTTGCCTAAAATTACTTGTCCAAGAAATAATTCTCCCTCCCCCTTAAGCTAATACTTTGATAAGCTCAGTACAGTGATCCTGATTTGGAGCGTGACCTTTGAAAATGCTCTCCAGCTTGATTAAAGATGTATTAAATTTGTTTAAATAAACCTCGTTGTAATGGCACATCATTTGTAAGAAGCTATTAGGGGGCTGGAAATTGTGCTGCTGTATTTGCATGAAAATGTGCCCTGCTCGAATTGAGGATCTCTCCTGAATTAACTGCAACGGGAAAGTGACACTTTCATAATTTTTCTGATGAGAGAGAGAGAGAGAGAGAGAGAGAGAGAGAGAGAGAGAGAGAGAGAGAGAGAGAGAGAGAGGAGAGAGAGAGAGAGGAGAGAGAGAGAGAGAGAGAAACTTTATGCAGAGCTCTACAAGAGAGGGAGAAGTGCATGCCAATAACAGAGCTATATGAGCAGCTAGTGTACTCAGTCCAACCAGCATTCTTGATCTTCTCAAGATATTTGTTAAATGCAATCAATACTATTTATCTGTCAATTATTTTGCTTCCAGAATTGCTTCATCGTTGAGTGTATGTATGAGCACATGAATTGTTTAAGGACAACCAGATTCACTGTATGTTCAAAAGAAAAATATATTATTATGTCTTGAAATTCCATGACTAAAATTCCCTTCCTAGTTTCAATTCTGGTGCAGTCTCTGCAAAAGTGATGTTCCCTGGGCTTGTGGAGAAGTTTAAGCACCTGAATTCTTCTACCTACTATTCCCAAATGAAGTATATCCTTGTTAAATGTACTGAAATTCTTGCTAATGGCTCTGAAATGAGCCACCATTCTGAAGGAAAAGGGTGTCTCCTTTAAGTCAAATGTTAAAACTGTTGGCATCATCTTGTAGGAGTCAGGATTCTAGGTCACCAATTTTCAGGAATTCAAGATTTTTTCTCGTCATCATTTCCCCATCTTGTCAGGTGTAGAAATACTATGTTTAACCCAGCTTCTTCCTGATATGTCCATCTATTTCATTGTTGAAAACTTTCACTGTTTGCTGAAAAATCATCACCGTCTAGTGCAAGGAGTCTCTGCAGAGGAGAATAAGACTTGCTCTCTGTGATGTATAAGGAAGTGCTAAGGAAAGCTGTGTGACTTCCTGCCCCCACTCTGTTCCAGGCATTGTGCTAACTTTTGCTGGGTTTTTTTTTTTTTTTTAATTCTTAAAATAGTCTCATGATTAGATAATATTCCCATAATTATAGGTTGACGAACGGAGGCTCAGTAACTGGCCTGAAATCACATAATTAGCAAGTGGTGGAGCTTGTTTTCAGCTTAAGTGTGTCTGACTCTAATGTCCACTCCAGTTTTATTACACTAACTGACTAAAACTTACCATCTGGAGATGCATTAATGAATGTAGTTATGAGACATGACTGATAATATGGATTAAAAGTCCCAGATTCAAAGACACATATGGATATGTCCTCAACAAGATAAACTATTCATGTAGTAGGACAATTCTACCCCAGTCAGTAATGTTTAGGAGGATGAATTGCTGTTGCAAATCATTTATAACCTATCATTTTTTTATTTAATTTTCTTTAAGACTATGGTACTTTCCATTAAACAGTTTTAGATATTTCATTTAAACTATTTTTTCCTAAAAAAAAAAAAAAACTGATATAATTGAGACTAAATATGGTGATCAAATTGAGCTATATTATTGAACATGATTTGTGTCTTGTCAGTAATATCTTTCTTTTTCTGTTGTCTAAGTTTGCACAAAGAAAATCCCAGAAGTTTAGAGAAATGGAAGCACACTCTAAGTTAGTACATAGTTTTAAGTGACTACTTTGAAAGGGGAAAATATAAAATAAAAGAAAGAGAAGGGGAGTCAAAGATTTTATCTGAGGACTAGAAAATGCACGACCATTCCATGATTGTATTTGAGAGGTCAAATCATATTTGAGACAATTCCTTTTTTTATTAGCATTTTCCTGCTGATGTTCATATACAAGTTAATAAGTATATTTTTAATTTGTAATTTTTGTAGCATTGTGAATCAACTTTCTCAATCTCAAAAAAAGACAAACGAAAACTAATCTATTGGAAAAAAATTGATAACGACGGCATGGCAATAAGGTCATTTAATGGCCTAGTTATTGTTTCCTGGTCAATAGTTTCTCCCTAGTTTGTTTCCAATACAAGACTCAGTTTTAGCCAATGAAAGGCCTTACATTTGCTATCTTCAATATTAAGAAGGCCAGCTGAGAAAAGTTTCTTGTTAATCTTTTAAAAGTTTTTGGTTTCTTCTGTTTTTATCCAAACTACATTAACATTATTTCTCAACTTGATATAGAAAAGTTACAAAAAAAATGACTGCTCAGGAAATTCAGGAAGGAGTAAATGATCATTTCTATAGCGTTCTAGTTAAATTTCTTTTATATTTGCTTCAAATGAGTTACTTGCTCCTAGTCAGCGTTTTCATATCTTAAAGCTCTGACGCTCCACCTCCACACTATTTTTAAAATGATGCCCATAAGCAGCATTTAAGATAGTGGAGAAAGACACTTCCCTGTTATCTAAGTTGGTATAAATGTACTACCAGTGCTGCCGCTGAGGTAGACGGAAGCCATGTAGGGTCTCTGCTCTCTACCAGAGATCTCCATAATGTTTGTCTGTGTTTTTACTCTACGCAGAGAAAAAGGGAATTCTCTGAAACTTTTGTACAGGGGCGTAAAATTCAAACAAATACTCCTGCCTTCTTGTACTTTTTTCCTCCTCATTTCCTCTTAGTTATTAATTTACCATTCCAGCTGAGATACTTGAGCAGATAGAAGCAACCCAGCTCCAGGCTAATTGGTTCATCATGCACTTTATGATAATTTTCATTCTGGATTTGGATTAGGTCAGTTTGGGAACTGCTTTGGTCAAAGCTTGTAATGATCTGCCTATTAACTTTGAAATAGGGTCTTTGACTGTACTCATCTTATTAGCTATCTTAGCTGCCTTTAACTCAACCACGAAATATTACTGAACTATCTTAATGTCTTATACTGGACTCTAATGTTTTACATATTCAGTTTAGCCCTATTCAACTCAATTTATTTCTTCCATAGAAAGGTCTGTATGTTGCTGATGGGCAGATAACATACTGTTTCCCCTTGAGAATCATTTGTAGGGTCAGCTCTTTGCATATACCTAATGTAGTGAAGTATGTCACTGATTCTCTGACTCAGCAGACATGGTTACATCTGCAGTTCCATCACTTACTAAATTCTTTCACTGGTGACTAAGATCATTTATCCTCTTTTTGTCTCTGTTTCTCCAGGGTGGTCATGAAAAATATTTAATATGATACATCTGTCATGTAACGCAGTGTTTTGCACATAGGAAAAGTTCAACTAATGTTGCTTTTATTACAACTGTTTTAATGTTATTAAAGCAGATTTAAAACATTGTAACTCATTGAAATGTATCTTTAGACAGAATATACAGAATATGGCAAGTTTTCAGGATTCAATCTAGGACAATTTTGCTTCACTCTTGATTTTTAAACAGCTGTATTTAGGGAAGTATGCAGTTGACTCAATGTTCACTTTCACTTTGTGTGGCTGACATTCTACTAGGTTTTAGTTAATTTTATCTGGATCTTGATTGGTATTTGTTTCTATGAAACAACGTTTAAGAGGTGATACAGTCTCTGTTCATATATTGTTCACTCAAATTTCTAAACTATTTATTAGCAATTTTAGGCATTTTATTCAAACACTGATTCCACTGCAAGTTCTCTTTTTGTTATCTTCATTATTCAATTACTTTAATCATTTGGCAATTTTTTTTAAGTTAAGAAGAAATTCAGCTAATTTCTGATATTTTCCAATTTACCTTATATAATTTCAAACAAATATGAATGTATTTTATTCTCAAAAGGCTGACAGTGCTTATATAAAAGCAAAGTAAAAACTCTGACATATAGTTTTCCAAATATGGATGTTTCCAGGAAAAACAAATTTAGATAATCAATATATTTATAAAAAATGACTGTTTTTCATATATAATACACAAATATATATGTATATATATATAGCTTTTGATCCTAATTCACCCTTCCATAATACTCTAGTATTATTTCATTTTAGCCTCTAATTATATATATATATATATATATATATATATATGTGATATATGTGCGTGCATGTGTGAGATTCTAAACCACATCCAAATTTCTAAAAGGTTTTCATGAAAATGTCAAGTATAAAAAATAAAAATATTTATTTATGAAGTTCAAAATATTAAAATGAGAGTAACAAGGAGTGAAGAGTTAACTTATTAAAATGTCTTAAATACATAATGAGGAAATAGCAACATTAATAGATTTTTTAAAAAGGAAATAATAAGGGACCTGTAGGATCCTTAAAATATCTTTTCAAGTAAACTTAGCCACCTTCAAATGGCAAAAAAGTGTGACTTAAAATTGAATAAGTGCACTACATTATTTCTGATGTTTCTGCATTAATTTGTCACCTAGAAAATATTTTGTTTTATATTAATGTAAATAGTAAAGATTTCATTGAATTTAGCATGTATTTATTGTTTTTCAATTAAATAGAACTATAATATCACATTTATTGAAATTTACAAGCTATATAATAAGTCATAGTTCTTTAGTTATTAGATCAGTTTGATATAAAGGTTAAGTGGAAAATAATCTGAAAGGTTCTATAAATCTGTGACAAAATCTGAACTATAAATTGTCAAATTGAATATTATTCTTTTCTTCCTAAAGCCATTTATTTCAGATCATTTTACCCTTATAACTTTGATAATTCTGAAGAATCACAGTCTAGAAATTAGATATTTTTCTTCCTGCACACAAAGAACAGTTATCTTCTAAATTGCAGGTGTGTTTTAGACTGCTTTTGAGAAGAGTTTCCTAAAATATATATTATTGATATTTTATTTAGAAATAATTCAGCTGCAAAAAACATTTTCAATTTTCTGATTGTAAGAGACCATGTGTATATGTGAAATGGGTCCATGTAGAGGTAATTTACTTCATTGATCAGGCTAACTTTATCCAACTAGTATATAAATCTGATTCCAAATTTATTCACTTATGACATGGACTAATTCCCTTCCTGGGTTACAATCTTTACTACCAAAAATGGTCATTTTAGCAAAGTAATCAAAGGCCAAATTAGAACCAGAAAGTAATACTTAAAGTCAGAAAGGAAGCACTAGAAAGGCAGGAGACTTGAATCCTTTCCTTAGACAATGTGTCATAGATCCAATAACACTCTCCTTTGTGAAAAAGTGACCCAGACTAAACTTACTTATTGATTTTAGTCTTTTGTTATATTTATTTTTTAATTAAAAAATTAAATCTAAACTACCACACTTTTGCCAAGATTACTAAGTCTAATATACCAATATTAAATCAACACTGCAAGTTACTATTAATTATAAAAATCTCAATTTCAAAGATTTGAAAAGAAGCAAGCTATTTATAGAATTAATAAAAAGATGAGTAATGATGTTAATTAGTATCTTAGTCCATTTGGGCTATTATAACAAAGTACCTTAGATTCAAAGGTGTATAAAAATAGCAATTTCTTACAGTTCTGGAAGCTGGGAAGCCCAAGATCAAGGCTCTAGCAAATTTGATGTCCAGTGAGAACCCACATTTTGATTCTTAGTTGGTCCTTAAGGTAGCAGAGGAGAGGGTCTCTGGAATATAACCATTCCCTATCTATTCTCTATCTACAAATGATAGAGAACTCATATTCCTCACCTTACCACTATTTCCTTCAACCTAACTACTCGTATTTATGATCTGAAACTGCATCATTGCTGAAAACAAAAATCTAAAGGTCTTGGTCTAAATAAGAAATATAAATTAGTAATTATTTACTCAACATAATCTGTTTCTTTTTTAAAAATTTCAACTAAATTGCTAAGTTATCATTATGACTTTGTTGGGGAATTAAAAATCTGTCACTCAAAGATACATCTTTTTGGCAAAAATATTATTCATAGGAGCTCTGAGTATGCCATTTTGTCAGATATTTAATTGCATGTGTAAAGGTAAAAATCTCTTTGTAAGGGCATCTCCCACACCAAAGATGGAAGACCTAATCTCTTTAACTGATCAGTGAAGAAAGCAGACCTTTAATCTACATAAATTCTCTATTTCTGTTTACCGTGGCCTTCATTTTTTCATAATTGACTTTCCTCCCTAACCCCCACTATCTTGCTTTGACTCTGTAGGAAGGTATTTAGAATGGAAACTAACACCATATGGTAGGGTACTCAGTTTAATTTAGTTTCTCCCATGCAGGAAGGAAGTATGCGTGCTATTAAACTTTTTTCCAATTATCTTTTTCTCTTATCAATCTCTTTGATTATTTGCCAGCCTAAAGAATTCAGAGGAGCATGGAAATATTTTCCTTTCTCACTGACAATTTTATATGGGTTTAATTCTAATAACAATTCTGACATAAAGGATAAACAAGTGTTATGCTAAAATGTATGTAATTTTATAAAATTATTAAAAAGGAAATAGAGAAAACTTAGATTTTTCTATTTTCATAAATAATTTTATTCTTAGTCAAAATATCTATTACAATTAAAAGTTTAATAATATTACTAAATATAAGTTCAATAATTTAAATATTATGTAATTGTAATAGTTGTTCTAAATCCTATCAAACTCTTTTATAAGAAATAAAACTATCATAGTTCTAGTCTGTGATCATTTGACAGATATGTAAAGAAGTGTACCAGGCATGACCGTATTAAAGATGATGAATTGTTTAGCATTGAAAAAGTCCTCGTCTTTGAGCAACTGTTGCAAATACAGTATTAATTTGTGAGTATCTACAGAACTTCAAAGCAGAATATGAAAAGAAACACACAAATGAGACTCGACATTCTTGGGAAATGATATTTCGTGCAAAAATGTATTGCGTAATACTCTGTGAGAGAAAGAATTTGACAAGTTAATCAATGTCTCTTTCCTCATACCAAGTGCTTTCACTGCTCATGCTGTCTACTCTGTGAAGCACAGATACCCTCTGATATCAGCAGGAGCAAATCCCTCACATCTTTATGACATTCACATGCAACTGTCTTTTATTTTAAGGGCGTAAGGGAAAAGAAGAGGAAGGGCAATTCCTTGAGGCTTGAATGATGGTAACCATAATTTGAATCATCAGGACTCTCGATCTTATCATTGCTGAGTGGCAGAATCACTCATCTTTAATTTAATACCTTTATTGTGTATTGTGTTTTTTATTTACGAGGTCATCTAAAGTGTGGGGTTCATTATTTCTGTATGTAATAATATCAGGTACTCTTGTCTTAAGGTGCTCTGGTCCCAACAAGACTGCTTGCACTAGTGGTTCCCCACTGTCTACTGAGGAATAATCTTTAGATGATATTCAAAACTAAGAGCATCACTCAAGTGTTGCATACTTCTCAAGGTTTAGATCTTACGACTCCCAGGCCCTGCATTGATTCCCACTGCTTATTCTTTTTTCATAATGTTCCATCTTCCTATACGTGGAAGAGCCAAGACTTGCACACAAAATCTAAATTCAGAACCCTGTGTTCTTAGACACTGCGCTCTACTAGCTACCATCGCCCAATTGTCAAAGCTTTATCTTTTGCTTTACTTTCTTCACAGAGTATTTTAGTGACTCCTACAACCAAAGACATGTTTATAAACAATTAAATGCAGCTCCTATTGAATTTTATCTTAAATACTTGTTAATGTGAATTTTTCTTTCTCTTTATGTTAGGGCATAGTCATCTCTAATGAGACTGCACACTTCTTGAAGGCAGAATGTATGCCTTATAATTCTTGATGTAACCCTGTTTGCTAAACACAATGACTATGGTATCTAACAGTTAGGATCTCAATACATTTTATTTTAAATACTATCTATAGCTGAGAGATGCTTTATGTAGAATGATTCATGATGTTATTTGCTCTTCCTCTCCAATTAATTTGCTGAAATTTCTAGCTAGAACATCATGTCTGTGTATTTTATCATAGGGCCATTCCTCTTCTCCACTGGGACACCTTCTCCTTGTTCTACATCTGTGTGTGCTCCGACACCTGGTGGAAGGTCTGTTCACAGACGTGCAGATGGGTACTGGGAGCACACCACCCCCTCGTGAAAACTGGCTTGCTACTGAGAGAAATACCTTATGTCCTCTAATCCAAAGCCATTCTGCATGTTTTCCTTACCAGGATATAAAGAACATGCTCAGTTCCCATCCAAATGTGAGAAGTTTAATTTCAAAATAAAATGTGTCACAATAGCAAAAAAACAAAAGTGGAAGATTTCTATGTCTTTATCAGTTAGCATGTCTTCCTTTTTCTGATTACATAGTACAAACCCTTCAAAAATATTCTTAATAAAAATAGTAATGCAATATTTATTCTTGAGAATTTAAATCATTTAGGAAGAAATGTCACAGAAATATTTCTCTCACACTGTCCAGTCTAGCATGATAGTTTAAGAACTAATCACTTTTATCTCTCAAACATGTAAATTCTCTTCTTTTGGCCATGAGAATGTTTTTTTTAATTCTAAACCAGTATCGATCCTGTAGGTGGGATGGATACACAATCAGTTGTTATGAATTCAAGGAACTTACAATTTCTGTTGCAATTAGTTTATTTACTGGGGTGTATTCTGTAATTCATTAAAGAGGCAACAAACAAACAAAACTGAGGTCAGTTTATGTATCAGGCATTTTGTCCAGTGGTTGTGCAAACAAGCATCAGATGAACTCCTTATCATTCAGGAGAACTGATAGTCTGTTAAAATGCAAATGTTATCTAAATAAGCTAACACATCAAACCACTTAACCACATATAGTTTGTCAAATTACTTGTCAGTCACTCAGCAGGGCACTGACACTGACGTGATGGAATGGAACTTGATCTAGGTAAGTGGCCTTGTGGAATAACAGGGATAAAGACATCTACACATGGGATGGTGTCTAAACAAAATTTTCAGGTCACTTAGATAGGATGAGTTTGTCAAAAAGGTTAGAAAAACATAAAAGGAAGTTCAGAAGTTTTAAAAGCACAACTGTTTGAATTTGCTTGTTGTCCTGTGACTAACCCAAGATAATGCTAATATCTAAACACTTAGGGATTTAATAGTTTACTCCTACCAGTGTAAATCTAGTTGGAATGAATTTAAGCCATATATATTCTTTAGATGAACAGCAAAATGAGTTAAATACTTTTTAAAATAAAAATCATGATTTCTCAATATTTTCAAAACATTAAAAAAAAATCAGAAATGACAGGTTTAGATTAAAGAGGAAGAATGCTCGTAACCCAAGAAGACTCAGATATCACACACCTTCCTATGGGGTGAGGGGGTATGCACCCATATTTCCATGTGTCTGTATCTCATTTGTGGCTTTGGGCATCATTAAAATTCTCTCAATACAAGTTGGACCTGTCCTTTACTGAGAAATTCAGTATTATTCCAATATGATCATCTGTAATTATTCATATTGTTGATATTAAAAAAATCAGTGACAAATGATGGTAGTTTTTATGTCAGTTCAGCAAAGTTATCTTTACTTTGAAAAAAAATATTTTGCCTTTTCCAGAAATGTATGAATACTTTGTCTGGAAATGAACATAAAATGTAAAATATAATTAATTTTAGTATTATTCTAGGCAGTGAAATATTCAAATCAATTCATTGAGTAGTGTTTAATAAAAGTTTCTCAACAAATGTATTAACAATCATACATGTAAGCTTTATATTATTAGTTCGGTGATATAGTATCATATATATTAATATATACACATATATATGTTAGTTCACAACACAATATAGAAAACAGACATTAAGTGACCTTCGTGAAGATAGAATACTCAATTTTCTATTCCAAATATTATTGTTTGAAGGGAGGAAAACCATGAAGAGGTGAAGGTGTTGAGATATAGAAATCATATCATTTTAAAAGACAGTAGTTTTAATAAGAAAAGCAATTCAAAATTAAAAATGCATATATACAAAATGAATTAGTAATATTTTCTGTGTTGTATTTTCTTTGATTTTTCCATATATGCTATAACGAGACCATATTAGTTTTATTGCTAGGTTAGAGTATGTTGATTAAAAAATGAGTGAAGGATTTGTTATTGAGAGGAACTTGGTCAAGGTTTCCAGTTTCCCCTTACCGTATACAACTGTGTTCTGGGAACTTGAAAGGTGCCATCTCACTGCTCCATGTAATTACCATGAGTGATGTTAACTATAAATTCAATGCATATTTAGGAGTGAAGCACACTTAATTGAAAGTACTACCAGTTGACTATTCTAATGAGGTGCTAGCTAAGTTGGAAAAACAACAAAAAAAAATCAGTGGATTGTCTTTCCTTTATTTTGAAACCTTTAAATAACTTGGAGAAAGAGAAGTGGGAGCGGACCTCAAGAAATGGGTGAGTAATACCACAATTACGTGTCTTATCTCCTGTCTCAGCAAAGCTTCTTCTGTCTGGAGCCCATCTTCTCATATGCTTGATATTAGTTCTTATAAGAATAGTTTTGTTTTCAAGTTAGGCCCAGTTTCCTTCATTTCTGTTTTGGTCTCATGCTATTTTACATTTATTTCTAAGAAAAAAGTAATTTTGACTTAATTGATTTTATGATAGGTTGCCTGGAGATAATTATGAGGTTGCAAAAAAAAGGTATTGTTATCAAATGTAAATAATAATTTTAAGGATGATATATTGGTTAATTATAGACTCTTCATGTTGTATTTCAAATGCTTATAATCTTTTCAACTCCTATAACCATGAAGATTTGAGTCTTTTAAACAATGAATGGTTGTCATTTAATTCCTACCTATCCTGAATGTTGAAGTCTATTTTGAAAGTTTAAATCATTTGACCAAATTGTACATCTAAATTGTCTCCCATAGTCAGCAGAATGCTCAGACTTTCATAAAAATTTTCATCCACGTGATATGTTAATGAGTTATTTTTTTCTCAAGTTGTTAGTAGCTAGAGAAAATAATCTGAGAATAAATTATATCCAACTCAAAACCTCAAAAATCTCAGAGTTTACTTTGATATATGAGTTGGACATTTGGTTAAAAGTATAGAATACGACAAGTTTAAGAATGTCATTAATTGATTTTTTTTTAACACATACACATCATGAAAATAAACCATAGACATAAAGTGGTATTTGGCAGAAGAGTAATTGGCAAGTAGAGCATTAGTAGTGACTCATTATTCACAGAAGAACATTTCTTTCTTGACACAGAAGGATTTGGATTTTCATTTCCACTATCCACCTCTCATTCATTTTAATTCTTAAGTGATATTATAATTAGTTTGGTTCAATAACAGGGCATCTTGGTCAGCTCCAAATATGATAACAAAATTCCATAAACTGTGTGGCTTAACTATTATAAATTTATTTCTCAGATACCCTGGTGGAGTAAGGGTTGGGTGCATGCCTCATATACTCCAAGTTTCTTGTTTGTGTACTGGGGCTGGTGGGAAAAACTGGAATGTACAACTAGACACAATAAATTGTTTCTTCCACTCCCTGCCTGCCTGTCTATGTTTGCCTTAATTTCTGCTTGAAACGTTTCTTGGAAAAAAAAATTCTCACAGTTCTGGAAACTGGGAAGTACAAGATCAACATGCTGGCAAGTAGATTTTATTCTGAGGTTGGTTTTTTCTGGTTTTTAGGCAGCCAATATTTCCCTTTGTTTTCACTTGACCTCCTACTTGTGGATACATTGGGGACAGAGAGAACGTTTTCTGGTGTCTCGTCTCATAAGAGCACTAAACCCACTATGAGAACACCATCTGTGATGACCTCATCTACACTAATGACCTCCCAAAGGCCCTGTCTATAAATGCTATCACCTTGAGCATCAGAGATTCAACATATATATATATATATATATATATGAACTGGAGTGGGAGGAGAGAGACTTAAGTTTTTAGTCCATTACAGATTACAAGATACCTTTTAAAAATATATTTTCTAAAGTCTTATAGGAGACAAGAAGACTGTTTTAAGATGATGCCCATGATTTTCATTAAGCTCCCTATCATGTAATCAGATGAGCACTGACCTGAGAGTCTGTGTCAATTGAGTTTAAATTCTAGTTGTATACTTTCCTGATTGTGTGTGACTTTGAATGTTTAGTTTCTCTAACACTAATATTCGTAAGAAATTATTTTGACCTCTGATTTATGATGACTTGTAGTAGAAGCAATATACATGACTATGCTTAGAATATTGTAAATAATATTCTGAAATAGTTTTTAATGAACCTGTTCCTATAAATTATTAGACAAAAGAAATATATCCTACAATTAAGATGTCATTTAAGAAAATAATTACAATTGGCCACACCCACCCAATCAACAAAGAAGAGAATATCCTATCTTGTGATAATCTTCTCATTATTCTGTTGAATTCTAGTCACTATATTAATTATGGTAAAACATTTGGTACAGAAAGAAGTTCTCTAAAGGTATTAACATGTGTTCATGTCACACATTCAGTTGAATTAGTATTGCAGTCAGTAAGAAAGAACTTTTCTAAGGAAAACTGTGTACAAATGGGACTGGCAGGATGACAACATGTTCTACTAAGAGAAACTACTTTTCCTAAGAGTTTTAACATTTTTATGCTATTGCTTGTTCATTTCAAATTCTTGACCCTTCTGAGTCAGATTTTTGATATTTATCTCTATTGTCTGGTGGCATTTTTTATATTCAATAGAAAATTAGAAAAATATAATCAAATAAATATACTGTGATACATAACATGTACTCAGACATGAATCTATGTGTCCATATCCAGATCTTTGTTAGATATAAATATAACGGTTTCAGTTCATAGAGTGTTTTGCCATACTTATCTCTTGACTTATTAAGGATGGTTCCCAGAAACAATCTGCTTGAATAGCTATTAATAAGTCACTTCCAGTCACTCCTACTGGGAGTAACCAAGATAAGATTTTGAAAATGAGTATTACCTAGAAGGAAGGCAGCCTGTAAAAGCAGTTTTGGTTTACACTTGAATCATTTTAGATGTGTCTATGAAATCACCATAGCATAACTTTAAAAAAAAAAGTCTTCAACTTTAATGACCTTTTACAACCCCATTATTTTCTATCTCCAATTTCTTTGCCTTATTTCACTTTACTTTTCTATGCTACCCTTGTTTATAGTTTTTTTAGTAAAACAGGTGACAGACTCAATAAACTGATGAGAATAACAAACTTGGTATGAGAATGTTATCTAGACATAGAAATGGGTATATCAATTCCCATCTGAATTACGAATTCCACTATGATGTTGCTGAGGATAGTCTGGAATCTTAAGCGATTAGCCAACAGATAAAAAGAAATTTTAGTGTTTTTAAGCAGGGCATAGTGACACCTAGGCAATACAATGTCCCATGGTGCTTTACATCATGTAAAATTATCATCACAAAATGTAGGAAAAACTCTTCAGAAGATGTTCTACATTATTTAACTCCATGGTTTCATGAAGAATGAAAACAACTTTTGATCAATTTGAATTAGGGTACCTGCTACTAGACAAGTACAAAGTATTCAAATATATTCAAAAGGGCCTTAGTTATAAATGAGTAGGATAAAAGACAGAATCAAAATTAAATGTTACATGGAATATTCTGAATTGAAGACTTGGGACAGGAGTCTACCTTGCACTTGACTTGAATGTAATTTGAGTATTTTAGCTGATTCAATAGATGGGCTGCACTATTCATTTTGAACGAATCCAGAAGAAGATCACAAAATATACATGAGGGGACTAGATAACAATTATAAGTCTCTATATTTAAAAAATAATATTAGTAATGAATTTATTAGAAATGACCCAACATTTATTTTACTATTTATTTATTTATTTATTTATTTATTTATTGAGAAGGGCCTTGAGATGAAATACATTCCTCACTCCAAATTATGACTGGGTAATTCTAAAGTTTGTTTTGATGAATGATCATCACAAAATATTAATCTAGGTTTGGGGGCCACCACATAGACATTTTTTGCATTGCATTCTCTATTACAAATATGAAATACAATTATAATGTATATTTTCTAAAAAGGAAAAGGAAAAATTTACTGGCAGATACTTTTGCAAAGCATGCAGTCTATTGTGCATTCATGCTCCTCTGGAGGCTTTTAAACATAGATTGATCACATAAATGTCTTTAGGGTAGCTTATTTAAAACAGGTCCCACTAAGTCAAAATGTCTTTATAGGAAGAGTACAGTCACTGGAAGTTGTTGATTTAAAAAAAAAAGAGATCTTTTATAAGCTTTGTTATTAAAATATTTGCTTTCTTTTTGGGGGGTCAGAAGTTCTTTTTTAAATTCTTAATTTATATTGCTTATAAACTTCTCCACTATACTATTATATTTATGTCGTTTTACTCTTCTCTTGTTTTTTTTTTTTTTTTTCTTGTTAAAAACCATCATCCCCTTAATCTTTGCTGAGATCATCAACCCTAGATATATGGTGAGGAAAGAGGAGACAATAATACTGTGATATGAAGGAGATAAGATCTGTCATTGTGTTTTCACCAATCCCTGCACAAAGATTCCTAGGTGGGAGAAAGAAGAAAAAATCATGAACTACATATTTTTATCATTCAAGATTTTTGTCATAGGTGACTCTAAAGCAAAGCTATACTTTCACCACAATCCTGAAAAGCCAGTAAAGTTGGGCTAAATATTTGTTATCGTTCTACTAGAACTATCTTGAGAAAATAATATTTGCAAGAAAGAATATTCAATTCTGGAAATACTAATGAATTGGCAACATTCCCCCAAGTTTTTCTAGTCTGAGGAAAGGAATGAGGTCAGAGTGCAGTGAGGTACTGGGGATACTTGCATTTCCCAAGTATTACTTACCTACTAATCTCCAGTGCTTTTATTCCTGTGAAATGATATCCATTCCTGGGAATGTGAAATTGCTTTAGTAGATAAGGTGGTACTGGAGACATGTTATTACCTGTGTGTGTATGCAAAACCCACATACAAACTTGCCCCCAAAATCAAACATTTGCTTTCCAACCAGTTAAGAGGAAGTAGAATCAGAGTGTTTCTTTAGGGACAAGATCATGCTGAGAGGCAAATGAATGGCCACTGTGGGGAATTTATTTCTCCTGCTGAAAAAGCAAAGGCTAATAATAATTGAGGTTGATTTGCAAAATGCACAGCATTACAATAATCATATGATACCTAGTAATTTTGAAATTGAGGTAAAAAAAGGAAGCACTTCAGAAGCCAGAATTATGAAAATCAAGAAGTTGCTTAAAATATTTGAGAGTGTGCTTAGAGAATCAAATGCCATATGCTTTATTTGCTTCTGAAGAGAAAATGTGTTTTCTGTTGGAACAAATTGCACACACAGGTGTTTGATACAGGGTTTATAAGCTATCAAGAGGAGCCAGAATGTTTGGGGTTGGGGTAGGAGGTGTCAATTTGTGGAAGGTGGTATGGGGAGAGAATGAAGAGAACAGAAGTAGGAAAAAGAAGTACATTTCTTAGCCATATTTGCAAACTGGGTGTTGTTGTTAGAATTAGAATTTACCATCTGAGTTGAAACCCACCTTGATTTATGCAGTCAGATTTATAATTCTTCTCTACTACTTTATGAGTCTCTAGTATAAGATAAATGAGAGGAAAAAAAGGATGAGGAAATTAACATCCATATCTATTATACGAGAATTGTTCATAAAGCTAGATTAATGATTTCTTTTCACACTAACAGCTCCCAACTGAAATAAGTATCACCCATGTTATTGATGAGAAAACTGAGACTAATTTTGGCTGACTACAGTATATGTGCATTCTCTGTGATTATAGACAGAAGCCAATACATAAATACATATAATAATTTCTCTGGGAAATTACAGATTACTGTTTTTGAGGTATAGTTTATAATGAAACATGATCAACACAAGTTTAGGTTCATAAAATAAGGTAGACAGATTGACATTTAGAGTCATGGCTCTAGGACATCAAACAAAAGCAAACATTAACTAGAAAACGAGGGTATGCCACATATTATTTTGATACAACATTGATTCTGCTTACAAATATATACAGTGTCTTAGTTTGGTCTATTCAACACCAAATTATCTGGACAGAAAGAGTCATTTTAGCTGAATTCAGTAATGTACCCTTCATAAGAAAATTGTTTAAAATTATCAAGACTGATTCTTTTGAGGAGAAACTCTCCTAAATGGTCTTAATAAAATAGCCTGTATATTCTTTAATCTCCTTCAGTAGATAGACTTAAAGAGTATTTAGAACTAAAAGGAAACCTTTTGAAAGCTAAAAAGCATATTTCAAAAATGCATTCACATAGCTAAATATAATAGTCAAGGAATTATCTACAGCAAACAAAAGTTAACCATTTTAATTCTCATAATTATTTTATTTATGACAATTTTATTAGTTCTAAAAATTGTTTATTTTCCCTCACTAGAGAATAGTTAACTATTATTTCACTTGATAAATATTAATTACTTAATTTTGCTATGCTTTATTTTATGAGACTAAATACCAAGACACATATTTATAGTTAGGCGAAGATAAATTTGAGCAATGATTAAGTTTAGAAAATTCCTTTAGAATTCTTTGCTGAAATTAGTCATTGGCAAAATAGAATATTAAAATGCTAAAATTTTAATCACTAAATAATAGTTTTCACTAGTTGGTATCTTGCATAACAGTCAATATCATAGGAGATCAATATGAATACATATCTTTCCTCTCTGTGTGTTTAGTAATAAACCCATTGGTAAATTTTGAAGGGAGGACACATAATTGGTGAATAATCTAAATATGCTGCATTAGTAAATGGATTTTGACTTAGTCTATCCATTTTTTTTTTATAGAATACTATAATTCTGAGCTTCAGATGAAGTGAAAGCATTAAGGAAAATAACATGCCACCTGAGTTATAAGTGATAGTTGAGTCTTAAGTAAACCCCAAACTCTATAATATTTATTTTTTGTTTTGATTGTAGCTACTTGAAAATATGTGTGGAGGCGGAGCAAGGGAGTTGAACTGTGGTGATTTGTTACTGGTAAATTCTGAAACTAAATGAGTCAGTAGCATATAAGCAAGCCAATCTGTACAAATTTTGCAAACATAAGAGCGGCTGATAAGTATGGGATGTATAGCTCAATTATGAAAAAAAAATAAACTAATTTTATTTCCCTTTCTAACTCCTTATTTTCTCTCAATGTTTTATTTACTTCAGTGTAAATGGATTTTTCTTGTACCCTTTCTCAGATTTGTGACTTTCTTTGGAAGACTTTAAAACATAGTTTAAAAGATAAGGAGAAATTGTCTAATCTGGACAACTTCTCAATCTTATGTAGTAATAAAATAAGACAGATTCAGAAGATATGGAATTTTTTTTTCTTATAAGATCCCCTATTTGAAAATAATTGACCTAGGATGATAATGGATTGCTACCTTGCTCACCTTAATTTTTACTACCAGCTCTGATAGGGATGGAGGTAGAGAAAAGGATGGGAGTTGGAGAATACCTGCCTACTCATTTCAAAAAAGTACTCTCAGACAACAAGTAATAGGCATCAAATTATTCATTAGTTCTAGAATGCTACTGTTAACTTTTATTCCTAATTGACTTCTTAAATATCAAATACTTCTTTTAACTTTAATGTGGTTTGTATGTTTCAATTTTAGTAATGAATGAGATTATCACAAATCTTTTGATTGTTGTATTTATTTTTTTAAGAAAATCATTTAGTAATCTTTAAAGAAAGATTTTAACAGCTTAACCCAATTTCATGAGACCTTTACTGCCACTTAAAACTAAATCCCAAACCTAAGGTGTACCATTATAGATTACTTCAAAGAGACAAATCGCTTCACACACACACACACACACACACACACACACACACACACACACACACACACACTGAAAATATGGCATGAGAAAGTCATTTAAGATTTTCTTAAACCTATGTACTAATAAAAATAAATTTGAATCTATGATTCAAAATCACAACATATTCAACAATTGTATTAAGCTTGGTGCACACTTTCCTCGCTCTTCCCTTTAGTTATCATCAGGGAAATTTGTAAAATATTCAATGTACCTATCTTCACAATACAGAATTAACTATTTGGGTTTTCCTTTATTGTTAAAATAGTTTGACATTTAGTAACAATGAATGTTGTCATTTCCCCCTCTGCCTTTACTAACAATAAATTTCTGACAATATGTTAATTATACAAATAAAGGTTGCATAGAGAACATAAAGGTTCCATACCAAAAAAGGTTAAGTGGCATGCTAGTATTGAGACTTTAAAAAGATAAAACCAATAATATTCTATCTGAGATTGTCATATAGTTTTCAGTCAATATTACAGTGTCTAAGAAAATGACTGATAAGATAATTATTACTGAAGGTGCTGATATTTTCAAAAAGAATACCGTTTGCAAGGGATATGGTTTGAAGTCAGAAGAGTAGGAACCAGACCAATATGGGGCCACTTTCGGTTGACTCAATAAAACAACATGTAGATATGATGGTTTTGACATAATGACATCGCTCTCCTGGGACCAATCACTGGGAATGCAGGTGGCAGAGCTAGAGTGAGCTCATTGGAAAATAGCTAAGTATGGACAAACCAACTTCTCAGGGTCTACAATTGCTATTTTTGTCCATATGCATTATTGGAATAAAGAATCTGTCAGTTAGCACTATAATAGTAAATTTAAGATGAAAAAGGTAGTTAGAACAAAATCTCTTGCTTGACAATGAAAAGCTTCTATGTGAGTATTAATTAAAACTTTGATTACCAAATGGGTCAAAGTTTTGTATGAAAAACATGTTTACTATATGTATCATATAATAATATATCCAACATTTTAGGCATCTATTCAATAGAACAATTCCTTCTCTCCCTCCCCCCTCTTCTCCTTTTGTTTCTTCCTTCCTATTATGTAGTATGAAAATTTAATTATATATATATAATGAAAATTAATTATATAAACTGGAGAAATATGGAAATAATAGTGTAAATTAAATTAGTATAACTTTCCATCTATCTGATTTCACCCTTTGAGGTATATATTAAAATTATAAATCTATAGAGGTATAATTTAATTTAAAATTCTAAAAATTTTATGATAGTTTCTTATAATGTACATCCAAAAACAAAACCACCAAAGTTGAAAATCGTCTTTAAGATCTAGTCTGGGCTTTGGTTCAGAGCTATTTGGATGGTGCCAGACCACAAAATGTGACATAATAGTTATAAAAGTTCCAAAGCTAATGTAAACCTGATTAACTGTCCCTGCATTTGAATGTACTTTAAATATCTATGAATGTTTAATGCATTAGGACAGAAAACCTTGAAATCTAAAAGGAAGAATAAAATACATAACTGATTAATACTCATTATTGTTTGTTTAGCTAATCCCTCAATTTTCAGGTAATGTTGCTGTTATGCATACACAGTGAAAACATGAATAATCCTTTGCTGCAGCAACATCCATGTTCAGATGAACTTTATATTTTAAAACAAAGATTTAAACATTTTAAAGAAAAGACAATAATATACTGTAAAATGTAGAGAATTTTCTTTGGGAAATTTGTTCTGAGGGGTTACTTATCGAAGACAGAAGAAAGCTGACAATTTATTTGCGCCATCATTTACAATTCATGCCATTTTCTTCTCAGTCACTCCTTATTTGAAAAATATAAATAAATGAAATAAAATAAAAGCCCCACTCCACTTAGTTTGTAAGGTTCTACAAGTAAAAGTTCTTCCATTTGGATGGCCTTAAGAGAGACTTGCAATGACAGATGGTTTGGTTAATTACAAAATTAAACTTTATGCTATTGAGACATGATTTCAGTGAATAATATTTTCCAGACAAGGTTTAATAAGCAGCTTGCGGTTGAGTAGCCTTGTGCCCAAAAAAGGGAACCAGGTCTCAGTCACTACCTTCTACATTCAGAAAGCATGAGGGTAGAGGATGTTAAGTTGACCACCCTAGGAAATGAGTTCCAGTAACCTTCTCAGAGTTTAACACTGTGACCCCACCCTAAACATTGTGAAAGAAGGACTGTTGAAATAGCACCTGGCATTTCACCCTAAAATCCTGTAACACTTGCTTATTCACTGACCACAGAGAGGGGAAAGTACACTGGATGTTCAGCTGGCCTTCCTGGGTGAGTCCTGCTGGTAAACATGGACTCAACTGAGAAATCACAGGTTTTAACACTCACATACAGACATCTTGGGCTTTTTTTCTTATATGTGGTAAAGTACATCAGTTGTTTTGTTTTTTTTAAGTTGTACTGTATAAGGATTTAAACTAGAAATCTGACATTTAAAAAGGACTGTCTTTTACAATCATGGATCCTTTTATTACTGTTTAATATATTTCTTGCTGAAAACATATTTGAAATAATTAGCATTGGGTATGACCAGAAGTCTGATTTTTGGTGACCAGATTTTTTCCAGGTAATTTGGAAAGATTGTGCTTGACTATATTTGACTAACTTGAACAGTTAAAGAGAAGAGCTTTCATGCTGAGGTCACCAGTTCTGACATTTTTAGTTTTAGAAATAGCACCAAATCTGAGTAGAACTAAAGAAAAATTGCTTCGGTCTGTAAGAAATTAGAAATTGGTGATATATGCGATGTCTACAAGATTTCTTTCTTTTTTTATCTTTTTAAATGTATATTTGAGGAAATAATTATAATTCTACATATAAATACTAGACTTATGGTGGGACTTCTTGTCACTTTTATTGTGTTACTTGTTCTTTACGAAATATTCAAAACTAAATAGAACATATTGTCCCTCCAAAACATTGGTGACTACTTTTATTAAGTTAAAAGCAGAAAAAAAATTCAGAACTAACTGAAAGATAAATTAACTGCCCAAAGCAAACATTCACATGATTATGCTATTATGAAAATTCTCCTGTTCTTTTCATCTCATCTTCAGTAGTTTTTTTTTTCTTTTCGCAATGATAGTTACATTATAGTGCAATCATGTCTTTTTCATCTTTATATCAAAACAGGAAATTTATCACAGTGTTAAGCACATATAAATGGACTTTAGAATATGACTAGTAAAGTTAAAATCAATTAAAAAATACTTGTTATTTTTATAAAATATTTAGCTGATAAGCAGACTACAGATACATGAATTAAATATTATTTAAAAATAACTATTTTTAATAATGATAATACAGACTGTGTTTTAATAACCTAGGGGTGGAGTTGTGATAAATGAGTTATAAAATTAATTAGAAAATCATCACCAAAGTGCAGAAGACACAATTTATATAAATGTTTTTATAAGATAGTAGGAAAATGAATGATGAGAAAAGTTAGCCCACTACTTATTGTGTTTCTCTTATATACTCTGTCCATTATTAGATTTAATTTTAATATTCCATTTTAATATAGAATACTATGGATCAGAGCAATTGGTACAATTTTTCAAGACAAACAGAAAGATGCTAAGTGTAGACTTTTTGTGCCAGTATGTTTAATTTTTAAAATCAACCATATTGACGTATAATATCCATACAACAATATGCACCTATTTCAAGCATGTGGAAAGAATGTGTACATATTTAGCCACTACTACAATTAATTTAGAGTCTTTTCATTAATATTAGTAAATCCCTCTGCTTCCTAAACTAATCAACCTTCTCCAAGTTAATCCTAGGAAACCACTATATTACTTCGTTTTATCTAGATTCTACAACAGTGGTATCAAACAGTAGTGCTATTTAGTGCTTGGCTAATTTCACTCAGCATCAAGGTTCTGAGATCCAACCATGTTTTGATGTGTCAGCACTGCCTTCTCTCTTTACTTTCCCCAGAGTTGCAATAAATTCCATTGTATTCCATTTTATGAATTTATCTCAATTTTATTCAATCCATCTGTTGATAAACATTTGCTTTGTATCTAGTTTTTGACTGTTACAAAGCTTCTTTGCGTATTTATCAATTTACAGTTTTTTTCTGTGAAAATATTTTTTATCTAAGATAAATACCCAGAAATAGGATGCAGCATTACTAGGTTAAATGAAAAGTATACTTTAAACTTTTAAGAAACCGACCAACAATGCTCCAAAATAGATGAATTTTTTGATACATCTGTTGCTTCTAGCAAAAATATATGTGACTTCTAGTTGCTCCACATCTTTATTAATGCTTGTCAGAATTTCTATTTTTGTTGTTTTGCTTTATTTGCTAGTTTGTCTTCTGTATTTTGTACAGCAGTTTCTCATTTCTTTTTAATTAGCAATCCTTTGCTGACTAACAATGTTGAACATGTTTCCATTGATCATTTGTATTTCTTCTTTTGTGAAGTGTTATTTCTCATTCTTTATACTTTAAATAAGATTTGTAAACATTGTTATATATTCTGAATACAAATCTGTCAATAATATTCATGATGAATATTTATTCTCATGCAGTGGCTTTCTCTTTCATTTTATTGACACTGTTTTTGAAGAGCAGAATATTTTAATTTTGGTAGGTCCAATTTATCATTATTTAAAAATTAATATTTTTATCAAATAAAATTTTACCTATGAAAGTTGGAAAGATTGTTTTTCTTCCATGTTTTCTACTATTTTAAAAAATAATTTTAGCTAATACATTTAATCGAATGATACATTTTGGATTTTGTGTGTGTGTGTGTGTGTGTGTGTGTGTGTGTGTGTATGTGTGTGTGTATGAAGGAAAAGAAAAGTAGGGATTTACTTTATTCCACTTGGATATCTAGGTTGTTGTTTCATTTTTTGAAAAAAATTTTTTCCTCCATTGAATTGTCTTAGTATCTTTGTCAAAAATTAATTTTGGTCCTTTGAATATCCTTTTGCAAATATACTATCTTGATTACCTTAGCTTTTTAGAAAGTTGCTAAGTCAGGTTGTATATGTCCTCCAAAAGCATTCTTATTTTCAAAATAGTTTTGGCTATCCTAAATTTTCTGCTTTCAGAATAAGATTTTAAATTTATATATACAAATATAAAACTATTAAGATGCTTATTAGAATTGCATTTATTCAATTAGGTTATTTTAGAAAGAGCTATAATTTTAACAATATTCTTTCAGTGTTTGAAAATTTTATAACTCTGGAGTGTCAGATTTTTACATATTTTGTTAAATTTATTATTTTTTCATATTTTTGACATTATTAAAATTTATTTTTCTAATAAGTTATTGCTAGATCAAGTGATGTAACTGATATGGCTTTATGTATTGACCTCGCATCCTGTGAAAACAATAAGGTATCATTTCTAGTGGTATTTTCATGGATTCTTAACAGGATTTTGAATATACAAGATGGTACGTTATACCCAAAATGCTGTTTCTTCTTTTCCAGTATACATCTTTTATTTATATTTCCTGTCTTAATGCATAGGCTAAGGTTTTAGTACTATAGTCAGTACAAGTAGTAAGAAAAACCATTCTTGCTTTTTTGCAGTCTTAATGAAATGTGTATGTACATATATATATATATACATATATGTACTCTATTTATCTATATCTTTATATTTTTTACTCTGTATAACATAAATCCTATTACATGTATTGAAATTTGTTTATGGTATTTCAGATTAATATATTTGTGATAATGTTTTAGGAATTTTTGTGTTCCATGTGTACTTGGAAATATGCAGTATTGGTGATACTCTATGAATGTCAATTTAAGTAAAGTTTTTTTCACATCTTCTTTATCATTACTGATTTTTTTCATTATTAATTTTATAGAGAGTGCTGAACTCTTTAAGATAATTGTTTCCATTTCTTTTCATTAATGGTTGTACCATTATTTTGCAGTTCTGTAATTGGTGTGTACATACATTTATCATTATGATAAATATTTTCGTCTGTACTTGTCTTTGTCTTGAAGTCTACATTACTTATTAAGATAGTCATTGCACCATCCATATGGAATCTGAACAGTATATCTTTCTCTATTATTTTGTATTTAACCTATTTATATTTGTGTGTATTGTAAACAGCATATCATTTTTAAAATTTTCTTCTGTATTATAATATTTATATATTTATCTTTAATTATACTCCTTATTATTTCAACTTATTGATGTAATTAGGTTCAAACCTATCTTCCCATTATTTGCTTTTAGTTGAAATATTTATACTTTGTATATTCTTATTTTTTTCTTATTTTGGAGTAATTACCATATTTTGACATGTATAGTGCACACTTTTTTGCCCAATTTTGAGAGAAAAAAATAAAGATTTGCATTATACAGTACTAATTCTATATCTATATAAACATTTTTAATTCCTTTATTTATGTTTGTGAATTGAAATTATAGCTCTAGTAATCAATAACAATTTTGATATCCACATGCTAAATAATGACTTGGAAAAAGGATGGATGAATGAAGAAGGCAAGAAAATCTGGTTTATCAAAGAAGTCTGGTTATGAAGGCCTGGACTTGAAAACACAGCTTTGTTTGTTTTTGATCACTTCAAAGGCCAAGTCACACAAAGTAAAAAAGCAATCAGAGTAGACTTGGAAATCTACTTGCTATGGTAACTGGTGGCTTAGCTAGTCAACTGCAACCTCTTAATGTGTCAGTAAGTAAGTCCTTTATGGCCCTAGTGAAGAGTGGACAACATGAATTCAGTCATCTGATAATGATTTAACAGCTACAGGCAGAATCAAGAAAGCATCCATTTACCAGCTTTGTGACTGGATCCAAAGACTGTGTATCCAGAAAGACGTGGTTGCTCGACTGATCAAAAATGAGGCAGCAGCAGTATAATGGATGGAACTGAGAACTATGAAGTTTACCAAGATGAGGAAAGTGACTCTTCAGAAAACATCGGTAATGTAGAAATTGAAGAAGTTGCTCCTTATGATATTAACAGTGATGAAGAGTTCTTGGACTTCCATGATACATAAATAGCATAAATTTGTTACCAGTACATAAAATTTTGCTACTGTTTGTTAAATAAATTTTCTTGGATCATAATACATTAAAAATAAATACTAGAATTCCTTTATAATACAAGAAAAAAATAAGTACTTAAATATGAAAAAAATAAAACTTCAAATTAAAATTATTTCTTTCTGAAAGTTTGGGCCAAAAATGTAGATGTTCATTATACATGGCAAAATACACTAAGTGTTTTATATGATTCCATTTTATCCACTTTTTGGTCTATTAACTTTATTTTGCTTTTTTATGTTACTTCCCTAGTAATTTCTCTAGATAATAATACACATCTCAAACATATCACAATCTACCTATGAGTAATAACATGACCCATTATATAAGACAGAAGAATATTTTAAGGATATACATCCATCCCTAATTTACTGTTTTCTTGTTTTCCTACATTTTGCTTTTGAATATTTTATACAACTTATACTGCAGTTTTATTATTTTTGCTTTGATTTTTGATTATATCTCTTTTTTATTTTAGTGTATCTTTTTTATACTTTTAAGTCTGATTGCACATGGTGTACATTTGGCAACTCTTTTTCTATGGTTTTATTAGTTTTAATTAACACATAGCATTTTATTAGTGTAAGATGTATAAAATGCTTTGATACATATCTATTTCAAATGATTAACACGATAATGTTAGTCAACAGCAATCACATAGTTATCTCCTTTTTCTTTTGGTGAGATCTTTTAAGATCTTTTTACTTAACAACTTTTAAGTATACAATATAGTATTATTAACTATAATCAGCATGTGATACGTTTTATCTCCAAAACTTATTTATCTCGTAAAGAAGGTTTGTGCATTTTGACTATCTTTATCCATTTTTCTTACCCTCGGTCACAACTTTGGCAACCATCATTCTTTTCAATGTTTCTGGGTTTTTTTTTAGATTTTAAATATAAGGGAAATCATTAAATATTTGTCTTTGTTTGCTTTATGTCCCTTCGAACATCTTACGTATATAATGTGTTTGGGGTCGGTAATTCCTTAACATTAAACATATTCCAAAATTTCACATGTATTTTACTCCTTTCAAGCATGTTTCATATTTTTAATCTCTCATTTTACATCTTTATATGTGTTTCTTTTGACTATTATAACTTTAGTTAATTTTACCACTTTTGTCTTTTAATCTTCATGATGGCTTTATAAGTGATTGATCCACTACTTTTACTGTATAATTGCACATTTTAGTGAGATTTTTTTTCTTCTGAGTACTTTTACATTGCTAATGACATTTATTTTCAATTTTAAGAAGTCCCTTAAGTGTTTCTTGTGAAGTTGACTTAGTGATGATAAACTATTTTAGCTTTTGCTTGTCTAGGAAATTCTTAATCTCTCCTTCAATCCTTAATGTTAACTTTTCCAGGAGAAGAATCATTAGTGGAAAATTTGTCCCTTTAAGGACTTTTAATAAGTTCTGTCACAATCTTCTTACCTCAAAAGTTTCTGAAAAAACTTGAAACTAAAACTTTTATTTTCAATTTTTTAAAAATTTCTGGTTGGTTTGACAAGAACGTGTCTTTGATACAATGTTTTACATGTGATCAAGTAATTAAAATTGGAATAGTGTTAAAGTTCTCACTGATATTTTTGGTTGTTAGGTATACATATAAGAAGAAAGATGTCAAAAAAATTAAATTAAATTATTGCATCACAAATAATATCAAAGTCACGAAGTGAGAATGAGGAGGGGTGAGCAACCACTAGGCTTCCCACCACTGCTGGTCTGAATAACCAGTGACCTCAGAGCAGAGCAATCAGGCCAACCTCTGCTTGAAGGATATTGCCAATTGCTGATCTAAGCAACCCAACTTGCTAGTGTGAAGTGAACCTGTAGAGGTGTACCTGACAACCCACAACTGCCTCATCATTTACAATAGCTCAAAGTCATCCTCACCTAAGAATTAAACAAGAGAAAAAATAAAGCCTCATCATCAAATATAGGAGAGAGAAGGGGAGACATGTTAATGTACAAACCACTCCCAACAAAGCATATTTTATACAAAAAAGAGGAAAGAGACACCAAGAACAAATTCCCATTCATGGTAGCAAAAAAAAGGATCAAATGTCTTGGCATAAAATTCCAAAAGTGGTGAAAGACATATAAAATGAAAGCTACTTGATACTGAGAAAAGAAAAAGAAGATACAAAGATATAGGAGAATTTCCCATGTTTGTTGATCAAAAGAATTAACATAGTTAAAAGGACTATCTTACCTAATGTACAGATTAAATGTAATTCCTATCAAAATTCCAAGGTTTATTAAACAAATTTAAGAAGTAATACTTAAGTTTGCATGGAACTAAAAAGACCTCAAAGCATCATATCTACCCTCCTGAAAAGAAGAAAATTGGAAGAATTATCTATCTCATCTTCATATATGACAGATCAACTATCATCAAAACAATATGATATTGGAACAAAGACAAAGCAAATCAGTGAAGTAAAATTGGGAGCCCAGAAATAAAGCCACAGTTATGTGATCAGCTAATCTATGACAAAGGATGATAGAACATACAATGGAGGAAGGAAAGTCTCTTCAAATGATGCTGGAAAAATTGGACAGCCACTTGCAAAAAAATAAAACTTGGTTATTCACTCAGTCTGTACACACAATTAACTCAGAATGGATCAAAGACTTAAATATAAATGCTGAAATATTAAAATACATAGAATAAAATGTAGGAAATACACTTCATGATGTAAAACTCAGAGATGTCTGGAGAAGTGACACCTAAATCAAAGGAAACAAAAGTAAAGTTAAACAATTGGGATCACATCAAACTAACAAGAATCTGTATAGCAAAAGAAGCAACCACCAAAACAAATGACAATCCACTAAATGAGAGAAGGTATTTGCACAACATTTGTCAGACAAGAGTTTAATTCTATAAATACATAGAGTTTTTACGCCTTAATTAAAAAAGCAAACTACTCACTCAAAAATGGACAGTACTTAATAGACACCTCTTTAGTGAAGACACACAGGTGACCTACAGATACATGGAAAAATGTTCCACATAGATCACTATTAGAGAAATGAAAATAAAAACTACAGTGAGATACCACCTCACATCAATGAGACTATCCTATATCAAAAAGACTAGAATTTACAAGCTTTGGAGAGAGTGTGAAGAAAAATGAACCCTCTTACACTGTTGTAGGAAATGTAACATTCTATCCAGCATTACCACATCTAGGAACCAATGCCTTTTGCTCAAATGATCAACAATAAAAAGGTATAAAAGCATTTTCAGATGTGCCCTGGTATTCTTTTGAATAAATTCGGCACCTCTGGCTGGCATAATTCACATACATCACAAAGACACAGGTTCAGGAGCCAGAACCAAGATGAACAACTGAAAAATAAATAAATAAAATGCTTCTTCTTCCCTTCTCTTTATTCTTGCCTGTCTATTTGTTTTCATTCTTGCCTGAACCTATTCTTACGTTTAAACAAAAAGTTTCAAAAGAGACTTTTTTAAAGTAACTTCCCTTTCTAGCTTACTGCTCGCTGTAAGTCATTGCTCGCCTACAGACACTTGCCTGCTTCTAAAAGGAAGATTCTAAAATGACTGCCATAAGAATGCAGAACCAATAATAATGAACTGAGAAGTGTTCAATTTTTTATTTTTCATAAGGAGTTATGCAAATTTGGAGGTATACTTCATTAAAATATTTGGTAGAATTTACAAATAAAATCTTTTAGGTCTCAGTTTTGCTTTTTCAGTAGGCCAACCATATTTCAAAATGGAACAGGACTTTTTGGTCCCCTCAACAGACAGGGCCCAGGTTGGGTCTCACCTGCCCTTGTTGCCCTGCAGTGCTGACAGCCCTGGTTTATTAAAAATGAACAAAATTGATGGTCAGAAAATATGGACACAAACTGTATTATCTCATTTAAAATGGACTGTATGGTCAGTCTATTTTTAGAAGATTTTTAACTATAATGAAATTTAAAAGTAAATACATGCGACAAATATATTTCTTGAATGAATTTCAGTCAGCAGTTTGTCTTTCAGAGAACTGATCTATTTCATCTGAAAATTTATGTACATTAAGCTGTTCATATTATTCCATTATTGCACTATTAATACTTTTGCTAAGTCTTGATAATTCCTCATTTATTGCCCAAATTGGTATTTTGTATTTCCGCTATTTTTTGATCAATGTTTTCAGATATTTACGAAGTCGTTCTTTTCAAGGAATGACAATGTTGAAGCTTGGACCACTGATGTTAATCTTTCCTGTTTCCAATCAAACCTTTAACATTATATTTTCCTATAAAATTTAGCTTCAAATTTATTTAAATTTTAGTATGCTGAATTTTCATTTTCATTTGCCTCAAAATATTTTTAATTTTCTTTGAGACTCTTTTGATGAGTTTCTTATTCTGAAATACATTGGTTAAGTTCCAAAATGTGGATATTTTTAGGTAGATTTCTGTTATTGAATTCTGAGCTACATCCATCATGATCTGAGAATATATTTTACATGTCCTCTACTCTTTCACATGTTCAGGATTGTTTGAAGGTTCAGAATATGATGTACATCGGTAAATATTTCTTCTGCATTTGAATAAGTGTTTTTTGCATTAAGTGTATTTTTTAATAAATATCAATAAAATAGATACTTGATGGCATAGTTTGTCTCTGCTGTAAGTTTTCTGATTTCATAAATTTATTTGCTACTTGTTAAATGAATCGTTGACAATTTTAATTGTCCAACTATAACTATGACCTACTTAATTTCTATCAGGTATGTTTTTATAAATTTTGAATCTCTGTCTTTAGGAGCATTATTTAGGATGTAAATCATTGAAAAATTTCCTCTTTTGCTCATTAGGTAATTTTCTTCATTATACTTTAAATCTTCACTGTTCCGAGGTTAACTTTTTCTAAAATTAATATGGTTCTCTGAGTTCTACTTAATGTTTGCATGGTGTAACTTTTTATTTCCTTTTTTTAAAAAAAAATTGTCTACAATGTCTTTGTATTTAAAGCAGGTTTGTTACAGTCTTGCTTTTTCTACAAACTAACAATCTCCTATTAAATCGTTATGTTTAGATAGCTTTCAAGAGATTATTGATACCGTTGAATAGAAATAAACACTTTTGCCAGTAGTTTTCAGTATTTTCAACTGTTCTTTGTGTCTTTAACACTAAAGAAAGCCAAAAAGGATTAATTCAGTAATTTTTAATTTTCTATAATCTTTTAATTTATTTTTCATTTTGAGTGATTTCTCTATTGTTAATTGTTCTCTACTCTCTTTTATTAATCAAGTTCTACCTTCAAATAATATCATGCCACTTTATGTATGGTATAGAGTTCTAATAATCATATTCTTCCTCCTATTCACATTCCTGGAATATTTTTGATATATCTTTATTTTATTTTTATTTTTTGTATTGCTCTGAAGTTCCTGTAACGTCAGTAAATTCAAAGACATCTTCTATTGTAATTATGCTACAAACACCAATGGATTACTGCTAGATTCCTTTACACAGTCAGATATATTTTAGAACAATTAAAAATGAGACACAATGCATTCAATTTTATTCTAGTCCATGTTATTTATGTGTTCCATGTTTTCAGTTACAGAACTTTTCTGTTTAAAGAATTTTCTTAATAAGCAATTATGGATTATTATTGATAGGTATTACTTCAGCTTTTTGTTTTTGCTTTTGTTTTATCCCCTTATTATTTCTTTATTCTTAAAAGATTCTTTTTAGGGGTATAGAATTCTGAGTTGACCCTTTCCTTCTTTAGCAATTTAAATTTGTCAGTCTGTTGTTTTCTGGTTTCCATAGTTTTTAAAGAGAAGATAAAATTATTTTCTTTTTTACTTATGTTTGTAACTTTTCTCCCCTCTGCTGGTTGCCTTCAATGTTTTCTGTTTATCTTTCATGTTCAATAGTTTGACTATATCATATGGAGGAATATTTACATTTTCTAATTTAGCCAGATAGATAATATTTTTGGAATTTTAATATAGGACTTTGTATCATTCATTAAATTTATAAAATTCTAGGCCATTGTCTCTTCAAATATTTTTGATCCCCATTTCTTCTTTCTTCTTCTGGAATTAATTCCCTATTATTAATATTGTCTCATAGATCTTTAGTATTTTCTTCTTTTTTTTCTTTTAGTTTTCTACTATTTTTTCTTATTCAATTTGTGTAATTTCAGTTGACTGATTTTTACCTTAGCTGTTTTTATTATATTGATTCTGTTTATTAACTTATTTAATAGTTGCATATTTCTTAATGTATTTTTCATTTATAAAATATTCAGCTAATTCCCTCATAATTTCCAATCTATCTGATTTTCATTTGTAAAACATTCTCTTACATTCTTTAACATATCATAACAACTTTAAATGAATTTGATTATACCTTATGAATGATATAGTTTGGGAAGAAAGAGATGATCATTTGTAAGCATCATATGCAAATTTTAAAATTAAATTTATAAAGATGCCTAAGCAGAGTAGTGCATGCTGGTTTTTAACTTAATTCAAGCACTATAAAACACAAAGTAGCATAATCAAGGGAAAAAATAATTACAGATAATAAGTTATGCGATTTCAATGATGTTCAAAAGGAAAAAAAATGAACATTTACTTGGATTCTATGTTATCTGACTGAGTAGTGAATTTAGTTATATTTTTAAATTTAATTTTCTATGTGTTTATAATGTACAGTAAATTCCAAAACATTATGAGGAAAACCGTATCGAACATAGTTTATATTCAACCTCTCTAATGTTTTTACACAGCCACTCTGGGCACTGACAATCTTAAATTAACTTCTTTATGTCCTACACTTTCCTCAAATATATATCCTGTTTCTCTCCATATTTTATTGAAAGAGAATCCTACATGTTGTTCTTTGTGTAAACAGATCAGCAAAATTTAGACTATTATGCAGGACCACAATACTACCTCTTTCCTTATAATATTAATTTGGCCTAACCTCACTGGTAAAACTTTTTAAAATTAAATAGGTGATCAATAATCTCTTTAAAATCCAATGTATTTAGATTTTCACAATTTTTACACTGGAACTGCTTCTTAACTTCCTAAGTTTACTGGTTTATGATTAAAATACCTAGTAATAAATGTAATATTAAAATGACATTTTAACATTAAAATAGTATAACAAAGTACACAAACGTTGTGGTATTTGATTACATAGTATAGATATATTATATGCTTATATTGATATAAAGCTTAGCAACTCCATATCTATTCTTTTTCTCACTTGTTTCTTTTTTGCTATTACATTAAATAATTTTGCTATCTCATTAATTTTGGGATTGAAGGAAGTATAGAAAGCAAAACTCTCTCACATTTTATTCACTGCTATGAAATACTTTCAAGTAACTATTGTGTGTAATAATGTTTGAAACTCTATATGTGAAACATGGTACATATGCAGATGTTTAAGCAGTGCCAATTAGGTATTTTCGTAAAACTATTCTTCATTTTAAACTATAGATTTTTAGTTTAACTTAAAAATAGTTCCTTTGCAAAGATTTTGTGCAAATAAACTCATGACTTTGTTTATTATTTGATGCTCAATGTACCAAACTGGTATTTTCTATGAGAGCTATTTATAACTGCAGAAATATTGAAAATAAGTTTGTAAAAAATTATCATTTGTATTTAAATTGGGATAATTATTTAACTTGTCTATAACAGTGTTTCTAAAACTTTTTATTATATATTCCTGATGAAACTTTTAAAATATTTTCCTAATTCCTCATCCTAAAGATTTTTAATATCAAAAAATACTACACAATATTCAAAATAATGTAAATACAAAAATGTGACCTTGTAGGTCTACAATGTATTGCAGTATATAAGGTTTTTATACACCAAAAACTAAATTTTGCCTTTTGTGGAATTATGCTATTCCTGTCTAGAGTAGAATGCATGGTATATTATATCAACTAATTATGGGTGACTTTATCTTTTATTTCACTTCACTTAAGAAATCTTTGCAGATAATTTAAAAAAGATTTTTTATATTCTGTATATCTGCCTTTAAATTTTGTTATCTATATATTGTCATGATGTTTCAGTTCTAAAAGTACATTGTAGTAATAGTCTACTACCATAAATGTGACACTAGAATACAATATAAATGAAATAAATAGTGTTTAATTCTTCCCATAAAAGTTCCGTTGCAGCCATAATTTGTGAAGAAATTAGGTGACAAGGAGACAGATTTTGAAGAAGTAAACATCACAGGAGTAGAAATAGAGGAGATATTCATTTAAGTTTGAGAAACACAAATAAGCAAGAGTAACAATGAAACTTGGAGAATATTCCTGACTTGATACTCAGTGATAAACTTATTTTACTGAAATGATTACAGTGCATTTGGGAAAAGGTATATTCTCGATATAATCTTAAAATTGTAATCATATGATCAGTACATCTGGAAAATAACAGTCAAAATTAAACTGAACTTCGTCTGGATACTGCAATTTTTACATGGCTCTGTCAAATGTCAGGCTTCCCTCTCCCTTACAAATTTCAAAAATGTTTCACCATGATTTCAAACAGTGAATCATCCCATCCTGTGCCAACCATCTGTTTTGTCTGCCCCCTCATCTACTCAAATTAGATGATGGAGGGCAGGGCAGGTTCTCAAGAGCAGCCATTAACACTAGAGGAAGGAAGGTTCTGGCAGCAGAGTTTCCATTGGAAATTATGGGCCATTAAAACTGACTAAAAGAAACATACAGACAGAGCACTTTACAGTAAAATGAAACTATGAACAAGAAGTGTGGAAAAATGATAAAAATTAAAAATATCCATCAATCAATATAAAAATAAATTATAAAATCATTGAGAAACTCAGGAAAAGGAAAAACATTGAAAGCTATCTGAAAAAAATGAAAAGAATATTGGGAATAAATCTACATGTGACAGAAAATAATTTATGAAAAATATTGTTATCTTCCATATTGTATTCTGTTGAGTAAGATTCATATCTGTAGAAAGACAAGTAATAAAAATAATTTATTATTAATTTCTTTTGGACTGGAACATGCTTAAAGGAAAAGAGAGGACAACAAATGGGTTAATTTGGAATAATTGGAATAATGGACTTGCTTTAGGAAAGTTCTTCCACACACTATTAAAGGGCAAAATTTAACAAATTATGGTAATATTTCATTCACTTTCCTGAGAAAAAATTCATATCAATTTTGTCTGAAAAAATAAAAGTTTTCAAATTCAAGCAGTATGAAGTAAATTAGTGCTCTTTCTTTTTTGGTATGTAATGAGAATTTAATCGATTTATTAGATTTCTCTATGAAGACAAGTGCAAGAAATGTTGCAATATATTTTGAATGATATATAAAAAAAAAGCCTATTTCAAATATTGACCAGAGTTACAATATAAAACAGTGTACTTACCACACTGAATAAACAGAAATTTCATTACAAAAATGAATTAAAATTTGATAGAATTATGCATTATTTTATATTTTCGTAAATCACTTGTAAGATCATTTTATATTCATCTAATATGTTATATTTTGTTAATTTTTAAATAATCAGAATATGCTAGACTTTTGACTTCTTATTTGCTACAATGCAAATACATTGATAAGGATAAAGCATACATGATCTCAACTGTAAAATTAATTTATTAATTTATTATATGGCAGGCATAATAATAAGAATGCAGCATCTGATCACTTTTTATCATTGCCACTAACATCTAAGCCCTCATCAACTCCTCCAACTTACTGAAATGATCCCTTAAGTGGTACTCCTTGCTTCCTCTTGTACTCCTCATAAGCTCTTTGCACACTTGTCTGAATTATTGTTTAATATTATAAATTAATTACAGCTCTCTACTAATCACAACGTCCAATGATTTCCCATTAAACTTAGAAGAAAACTCAGTCTTTCTTTTAGCCTATAAGGTCTATATGTCCTGCCTACCTCTCTATAGCTTCTGAGCCTTTTCTTCAGTTGAATCACTCTGGCTTCTGCCCTTCATACCACAAGAACAAAGTTTTTCTTCTTTCTTTTTATTAAAAATCTCTTCTTTGGGAATTAACTCACTTTTTAAAATAATACTTGTATTGAAGAAACATTGCATCGTAACATTTAAGGTGTACATCCTTCTAAATTAACATCTGTATATGATAAATTAAGTTTACCATCACCATTTCAATTCTTCCTTAATCACATAGCTGATCTCCTCTACACAATTTGTCCACTTACTCTCTTACTTTCTTTCAATCATTGATTTTATTTTATTGACTAAAAGTCTGTTTTTATTTGATCTAGCTCATTGGTTTGCTTAGTTTCTATACAAAACATATTTGAGTAAAGTCATACGATGACTGTCTATATCCTTCTGGATTATCTCACTAAATACAGTACCCTCTAGGTTTACCCATGTGTTACAAATGGCAGGATTTCAGATTTTTTGCTAGCTGAGTAGTATTCTGTTGTGTGTATATACCACACCTTCCTTTTTTACTCATCTGTCAATGAGCACTTTGGTGGCCTCCAGCTCTTGGCTATCATAATAATGCTGCAAATGAACTTTCATACTTTTGTTAAACTTAATCCAGATGTCCATCTCTTTAATTGAACAAACTTTTCTTACCTATAAAAATAGACCCACTTCTTTTCCCATTAATTTCTTTCCTACAATTCATAAATATTGAAGCCAAAGCTATATACTTATTTCATCAGATTAGTTTTAATCTTCTTTGCCAAATGTGTTACTTAAAGATAGCAAAATTAACTGTTTTGTTTATTACTGTATCCCCACTTTTCTAAGTCTCTGACAGAGAATAATCATAAGACAAATACGTGTGACTGAATGACTAAACAAGTGAAATAATTTTCACCTTCTGTATTACATAAATTTATTCTTTTCTAAACACAAATCCTCAACTTTTAACTTGAACTTCTCTCATTTAGTATTTTGTCCTCTCATTTTTTGAGCAGTGCAATTTGTACATAATTCAAATTTTGTTCTGTAGGTATGAACTTTCCTGTAGAGGATGCTAAATTGTTATTATTGATTAAATGGCATAAATTAATTCATGGCACTGTTTTGAATACCTTGGTAAAAGAGAAGAGGGGATAAATAATGCTCTAAAACCTACTGTCCTTAAAATGCTTATAATCTAGCATAGACCTTAAAACTTTAGCTCAGGGTGAAGAGAGAGAGGAATGAGATATTTCAAAAGAAAATATTACAATCAAAGTCATCAAGTTTTTGGATGTTATTAACAAATGTTAAGCATTTTAATATGGTTAAGGTAAGGATTTATAAAAAAGAGTTTTGCACATGAAACTGGAATAGTTAGGAGCTGTATTTTGAGGAATGCTTCAAACTCTGATAAGACAGGTGGATGCTTCAATGATGAAAGATGAAAGAGAGCAATATCACCAAAACACATTGGGTTTCTATCCCTTAGATCACTGTGAAAAATAGATTAGAAACAGGTGAGGCTAGAATCATGGTGAGATATTAGGAGAAAACTCTTTTAATGTAGTGGAATGTAAAGATGACCTAGATAGTAATGCCAGGAGAAATATTGAAGTTAAAGATATGA
Organism: Solenodon paradoxus; assembly: GCA_004363575.1. Taxonomy (NCBI): domain Eukaryota; kingdom Metazoa; phylum Chordata; class Mammalia; order Eulipotyphla; family Solenodontidae; genus Solenodon; species Solenodon paradoxus. The sequence goes on from RJWH01000033.1 coordinate 1,095,792, forward strand.
CAATATAACCTTTGTGTTTTCTTCTGTCCTTCGAAGGTTGATCTTGGACTAGAGATGACTGGACCAAATAGGAATTTGCACCCAAGAAAGATGCAGTGATTTTCTTTTCTTTTCCTTTCTCTCTCTTTTTTTTGAGGTGTAAGGTGGTTTGACATGAATGATTAGTACAAATGTGAGTGATGACTTTTTAGTAGGACTAGTCAGATTTCCTCACTGGGATATTTGACTCCTTTTTACATATAGAAAACTTGAAAATTTATGCTCAGAGGTCACAAGAGAAAATAACCTTTAGTAAGACAGAGTTGAAAGTATACAGACATAATAAGTAAGTAGAAGCTAGAAGGGTAAGAAATAACAGATAGTTGATAGTATCAGAAACAGTAGAAAATATTGATTATTTAAATTAATTTCAGAGAAGCTAAATGTTCAAAAATGAGCTAAAATAATTGACAGCCAATAAAACTTCTAGGATACTGTAAAAATTGTTCTGTATTTTCTTCTTCTCAGAATTCCCCTCTATATATTTTTCCAGGGTCTCTTGAAAGCTGGCTATGTAGATGAGATTCTTATTTCCCATTTTTCTCTCTCCCTCCTTCCTTCCCTCCTTTCCTTCCTTTCTTCCTTTCTTCTTTCATTTCATTTTTCTTCTTTATTCTTTACATAGCTATTTAAAATAAATGAATTTAATGTGTGGTAATATAAGCAAAGAAACTTAAGCAACACATAAATTATACATATAACATGCATGTACATATATATAAAACACAAAAATAACACATGTATGCATGAACAATAGTTTTTAAATAAATTTTGACTGTAGTTGTTCTATTAAGTTATTTTTAAGGTGTAACTTTGTCTATAAAACTTGGTTTATAAAGCGATATTCCTTCAATAAATATTTGCTAAATATTTGTTTAGTGATCCTAATGAACATTAATTAACCTGGAAAATATCTTCATAATATGACATAATGGATGGTATTTCTGGTATTGTTCCAATTATATGTAATAAACTTATAAAATAATAATTATAATTTTTTACCCATATTTCTCACAGTGCCAGGGTTTGGTTGTGTTCAACTAGGTTGTTCTTGTTGAGGATTTTACATATTTTCAAACAGTGGTGTTTGGAGCTATAGTTGTCTCAGAGGTTTATATGCTCAGGTGTCTGGGACTCAAAATTTTTGACATGGAATAGATGTGGCTCTGAGGGTGCCTCATTTCTATGTGACTTCTCTAGCCTGGAGAAAAATAGATTTGTTACAAGGTATCTTGGAACTCCAAAGGCATGTATGTTAAGACAGCACCAAGTAGAGGGAGATATATCTCTTACTTCATAACTTCAAGTCATTTAGTTTTGTTTTGTTTTTTAAGCTATCATGTCCTTCAAAAAAAGTCACATAGCAAGGTCCTAAAGACAGGCTGTATTCAAAAAGAAGGTATTTAGACTCTGCCGCTTGATTAAGATAACTATTGAATGAATTTACAGAAAAGTTTCAATGATAATTACATTTTCAATATCAAATTTTATAATAGTAGCACACCCTGGTGAAATAGTGGTTTGGTAAACTGCCTCTGATCAAAGCACAGGCCACATACAACCCTTGGACTCAGGATTTTGTGCCAGACTGTGGAGAACAAACAAGATGTCCAACTAAATAAAGATGTATGAAATACTTCTTCCTTTCTTTTCCTGCATGCCTGCCTGCCTGCCTTCTTGCCTTCATTCCAATCTTCACCTTTCCTTTAAAAAATATAATAGTATCAAACATAACAAGCAGATCAATAACCAACACCATATACCCCTGGATCTGAGGGGTTTCCTGAGATCCAAGACTCAGTGCAAAATCTGGGTGACTCCTGGGTGAATTCATCAGTGTCGATCACCTATTACTATTTTACCACACAGAAAATAGGGAAGTGAAGTCATAATGGAAGTTCTCATAAGATCTACTGAAGTATGTTTTATAGAAAACTACGAAGCAGAAATATCCTATGAAAGAGTGGTTTCTGAATAAATAAATTTGATAATATTTAATAGCATTATACCCTGCTTATAGATTTATATAATTTAAATTATATAAGGCTCACACAAATATCTCTCATCACCAAACATGTCTTCTCCATAGAAAACTTGATAAATGAGCTACATCTTAAAATAACGAACTAAATGCATGCAAATGATGTCACAAAAAATGCCTAATTGTACGCATACTAAGACATTGATATGGAGAACCTATGAGAATCAGAAACTGTTAGAGATTAAAGAGCACAGTATAGTTGAAAAGTGATGATTTCTGTGTGATCTACCTAACTAATTTGATTGTAGATATGTAAAAATTGCTTCAGTTTAGGTAAAGATTGAAGTACTCAGTTAAGTCATGGATTTCCAGAAATAGAGCCAATTTTGTTTTAAATAAAATAAAGTAACAGACACCCAAGCTGAAATTATCTGGCTAAATGTCTGTGTGGGAAAGTTCACACATCCTCCTCACTTTCTGCTTCACTCTAATCAGAACCATTAGTCTTCTCATTCTTTTGAATATCAAATTCACCTGCAGTGGAAAAATACAGGAACATTCAAGTTTTAATTGTAAAAGCACAAACTACTGTTTAATAATCTATGTCTTAAAAGTCATTTTATTCATTGAATAAAGTCACAGTCAGTTTAAATAACTTCCTAGGCACATCTTTTTGAAAATAGTTAATAAAAATAGTATTTTTAATAAAAAGATACCACATTTTGATGAAAAAGGACTAAAAGTACCCTGAGATTTTAATTTTTTTTAGATGCAGGGAGACTGTGGCCTTAAAAATAAAGCAAAACCTATTTATTAAAATACTAAAACTGAAGTGGCTATGTGACATATGTCTTTCAGAATCTCCTATCTAATCCACAATGGATGATTCCTTCCATTATAACTGTTCAAATTGCTGTATGAATAAAATGAGATAGTATATGTGAAGAATAAAATATGACTTATGCTAAGTTATGACCAGGGATCTATTTGTATTGAGATCATAGTATTTTTTCTGATCATAATCAGTCTTAATTATGAAGTACTTTCTCATTGCTAACTACTGTTACTTACTTCTATCAGCAGTTCTATGAAAGGGTTTTTTTTTTTTTTTTACAATGAGAAAACTGGAGATTGGAGGTTGGAAATTAATTTCCTATTATCATACATCTAACACAGGAGGAAGCAACTGTGCCTGTTCTTTTACAACTATGTTACATAGTACCCCAGGCATAAAGTTTATCATAGTGTTTGCCCTTGATCTTAAGAAGTACTTGGAGAGCTAGTATCATATATATGTTTTATATATATATATATATATATATATACACACATATATGTGTATATATATATAAATATGTATATGTGTATATACATATACATATATTCATATGCAGCCTTGGTAGCTATTTAGATTAGGTGATATGACTTGATTAAAAAATACTTCTTTTCATCAAGTAGGGCTATTAGCTAGACTTTGTGTTAGATGCTTTTCAAACACTAATGCATGTATTTCATGCATTTAGTCAAAGGAATAACATTCTTATTCTACACATGAAGAAATTGATATTCTGATTGTTTAAAAATTACCTAAAGAGGTGGTCATAATTAACCTAATAACTAGATATTAAATTTAGGTTTGTCTATTTCCTAATTCTGTGTTCTTTGTTTTAAGATCCACTCCCTTCTCCCTTAAATACAATTTTTAAGAAACATATTTCAAATGAGAAACAAAATGACTGGTTGAGAAAATGTAATTACAAATTACAAATGGGAAGCTAAATATTCCTAAAGTGTTTTCCTACAGTTTACCAACAGATCCATTGGGTGTCATCAATCAATGAAGTCAAGAGAATTAAAAAAGTAAGAGTCTATCCCATCCAAAACAATGATTTCAAATTTCTACACCTAAACTTAATGATAGGATTCATTTTGTCTAATGATGGGCATTCTGCAACTTCAATTTTGTCCCCACTATCTTCTACTTGGAGGAAATAACAAACTCTTTAATAAAATGGACAATGTCATTAGTTCTATATTATAGTATCTCAGATTTTCCATTTTATTGGACTTCCTAAAAAATAATTTTCCTCGTTAGCATTGCTCTTTGGTATGACTCAGCAGACTAACACATTTTACATTAACTTTTTAATTAAATCAACTAAAAATATTGATTCACACACATTTTTTCAGAAACGGCAGGACTGGTTAATATTTAGGTGAGTCAAAAATGGAAAAAAGTGTTTTCCTAAAGAAAAAAAAAAAGAAGAAAAGAAGAAAGGAAAAAGACAAAACTTGTCTGTGTTTAAACTCAGGCATCATGCTTTGAATGTTGTCCTTCTAATCATAAAGTGACAGTACAAGTCAATGTATGTACAATTATATTTTATTCCAAAGCAAGAAAATACAACTTTGTGTTGACAATCTTGAAAACCACATAATCCATGGAAAATGAAAAGAAATGTTGGGACAGGAAGTGGCAAGGAAATTAAAGTTCCACTTTTCTCATTTATGCATTTTCCTTTGTACCATTTTTTCTTCCATGCTCAAAAAGAAGAGGTAAAAAGTAACATTATCATTACCATTGTCAGCCTGCCATATTCCAACGACTTTTATCTCTCAGGTAATTTAATTCTTACAACTCTGTGAGTTGGGCATTATTATTATATCCTGACAAATTTACTGACTAAAATTAAAGTTCAGAAAAATTAAGAAATCTTACCCAGGTCACATAGCTAATAATATTAATTATGATACTTGAAACTTTATCTAGTATTGATATTTTTTTACTAAATATTTCAAAGTGGAGCCATAAATTAAATTAATGACAACTGTTCTTGTAATGCTCTAGCTGTATATATGCATGCAGATAGAAAGGATATATGTGTGTTTCCTTTTCTTTTGTATATATTAAGAAGCAGAAGGATTCTACTTCTTTTTTCCCCATTCTTTCATAGAAGCAAGGGAGTATGTACTCAATTTATGAACAATATTTTGGGAGAAATACTGCAAGCTTACGAATGGAAAATGGCAACTAGAGAGGAGAAAACAAAATGCACCCATGGGGGCTACATAAGAAGAGAAAGGAGCCACAGGGAGTCTTTGCAGATATGAAAATGGGTCCTGAGTGTGGAAAGAAAGCTATCTGTTATTTGCCTGTCCATACCAGTTTCATACAATTTGAACATGCATGCCAATAAAATAATTTGAAAGATCAACCATTTATGGAGAGCTATTAGTGGTTTGGGCACAAGAAATTAATGGAATAATAAATTTCTGGATGTAATTTTAAAGTAGTACTAAAATGGAACTCTTCCTATATTGGCATCAAGTTCTGCACTGTATTGATCAATAGTAGACACTACGCTTTCTCTGTTTAATAATTCTTAAATATTTCTTGATACTAGTCTCCACCATTATCAGTAAATTTAACCTATAATTATAGAAAGCATAATTTCTAATGCAATCAAATCACAACTGTTATTTATTGATTTTGATTTTTCAGTATTCCTTCAAAAGTACACTTTGGAATATTATCTTTCTTACTCTATTTGAAAGCTAAAACTGGTCTATCATTGTATTGTGTTTTGTCTGTTTGGTTGTTTTACCTGTTGTCTGAAAACATTCGTAAATTCTCTTGAAATCATCACTAAACTTGATCTACTGGCGAGTGGGCTGGAGATAGTTGGCATTTTCTCTCTTGCTGTTTACTTCCTTCTGCTATAGTTATTATTTTAGACACAGGAATTAAGCAGGTATCAGGACTAGAGATAAAGGAATAAGCCAACAAAACATTTTATTGACCAATGATTGATACTGTTGTGAGCTAGCATCATTATGTCAGAGCCTAGAAGATCTGAGAGAAGCCTCTTTTTCCTTAGGGGCATATTCATGAACTCTTCAGAGATTATCCTGCTTGGGGTGGGATGAGGGTATCTCATTTCATGACTCTCATGATGCTCATTTTGCTCATTTCACACAGACTCTTGCTCTTAGAGTCTCATGACATTCTTTATTAGAATTAAAAATTACTCCAGTTGAGCAATCTCTCTGTATTTCTCACATTGAGTTTACTAGAAATATGAATATATCACCTTTCCTAATAAACTCTGGGATCTAGGAAATCTCAAACAAGTCATTCTCTGTTGTTAAAGGATGATTTTGCTATCTTAGGTATAAGTCAGTATTTTAGTTCTTCCAACACCAAGAAAAACATCCCATGCTTTTTGGAGAAGCCATCAAATTCCTTTCACTAGTTTTCAGAAAAGTAAAACTAAATTATTCCTTTGGGAAAGAGTATAGAAACTTACAGAATAGCAAAGACTTGCTAAGAAATTACTTTATTTTCTATGCTTTCATATGTTCATATCCAATATAGTAGAGTGAAATTCTGTTGGAGTTTGGCTTACTTTTTCTTTTCATTTTACAATACCTTTTTTTCCCCTGTGGTTAACTGACACCCCTTCACATTTATATTGGTATTGATATATATTTTGTGGGTATTATCCTTAAATCTAATATCACAATAGTTCATATTTTTATAGTTCACTATTCAATAAAACATATTTCTTTGTGATCACAATATTTAATGTGTTCATAAAGCATTTAGCCCACTAGAATCTAAGACATTTAAATCGACTGGTTGCTTATAGGCTAAAAACAGACTTTGATTGGAAGATAATCAAATTCATATTTGTAGAACCCTATTTCTTAGAGTATTATAATTATTAACTTATGAAACTATTTACTCTTCTATAAGCTTCTAGAGGGAAGAAACCTTCTTTTAATTTATCACGTGGCTGAACTCAGTACCTGTCAAAATTAAGTATAATAAAAAATTGTTTAAAAAGTAAACATAATTTGTTTTTTTTAATTAAAAAAAGACCTCATTGATTCAGAGACAGCAAAATTCATTTTTTTGGCTAAGAAACAAGTTAAAATATTGTGACATAGCTTAGCAATATAGTATCAGACAGTGGTCAATATTGAAAGTGTGGGCATCTAAAACTAAATTTATTGTCTAGAAAAGAGGAATAATGGGAAAATCCCTGTCTTTTTTATTCTCAGTCAATTTTTTTAATTATAGTTCTATGCCAGCCCTCTCCCCATAAATCAAAAGTTCTTATATCACAGGTGGGAAGAAACAAGAAAACAAAAATCAGTCAGATGCTTATTTTAAGCTCCTTTGTAGACATCTATTAATTTATAACATGGGATAGGAATAATGCAAAACAATTTTAAAAAAATAAACTTTTGATTTGCAAAAGCTAGGCTAAATACAAATAAAAAGATGGATTTAATTTATTTTATAAAGTTTTAAATTTGCATTAAAATAAACTTGACTGATAGTGGTAAACATAATGTATATATAAGATGCTGATATACAGTTATGTACACCTTCAAATTATATAACGCTATGAAGCAATGTTCCTTTGTAGAAGAAAGGAAGCCACACCCCAGTTTCTAGCCACTGAGGACCAACAGTGGCCACCCAGCCACCAGGCGCCTGACAGTCTGGACTGGCTGGAAGCTACTGACTAGATAAAAGGACCTTTTCTGAGAGTGGAACCTTATGTGCATTTTACAATTATGTGAATCCTGTGTGCTATCCATGTGAGGATTCACAAATGAATAACTGAATTCCATTTGTAATTCCTGTTCTTATTCACACCTTCCCCTCTCCCTCACCAATAAAAGTATATCACAAAAGTATTTTGGGGCTCAGATTCTATATCTGGCCCGTGCGTAATAAAGCTGTCTTCACTGCTTCTAAAAGAGCACCGTTTGGATTTTGTCGCTTGAGAGAGAGTTCTAATACCTTTATTCAATTTTTTTTTTAAAGAAACAAAACAGACAGAAAAAAAAAAAACAAAAATTAATCCTTGAATGTTGACAGCATATAACAGATTATCAGAGGGGAATGGTGAAGAGGGTTGGGGTATACAGCAGTAAAGGCATAATGAACAGCAAAGAACTGCTAGAAATTTGGTGAGAGGAGTAGTGTGTCAACATATGTTTAATGGAGAATGAACCTGCACATGTAAAACTCCTGTTGTTTTTAAAATCAAATTTACCTATTAAAAATATCTCTAAGGATTATTAAATACTTTTTTAAATGGGAAATAAAGTTTAAACTACAAGCCATAGAGAGAAATAAGAATACAAGGATATAAGAGAATATAAAGAAATAAGTCATGACAGTCTGAGAAAGTAGAGAACGCCTCATCCTTTTGCCTTTTGGGATAAGTTCCAGAGATACTAGATGAATTTGGAGGATTACACAGAACCAGGAATATAGACTGTTATCCCAGTTTGAATCCTAGTTAGCTTGATGCCTCACAGAGGAATGGTGAAGGGAAAGAATTCTGAGAGCCCTCTCAGGGAAATCTATCAGGATCTTAGGTGTCAGGACACCCAGAACAAACCTTAGGCCAGAGATCAAAGTTCTGTTATCAGGGCACTGAATTGTCTGTGGCACCACCCAGCTGAGCAAAGGAATGCTATCATCCGGATCAATATAGAAGGACAATGGAGGAGTCTGACATGCCGGAGGAGTCTGACATGCCGGACGTGTCCCGCATGTAGTACGTGACTAGGATGGACCCTCTGCACAAAGGAATAAAGTAATGGTGACAGTTGAGGAAGCCCACCAATAACTTCAATGGACAAACCTTGCCCAAACAGCAACTGAAACTTGTCCTGACAACCCTCTCCCTGTCCTCCTTCCATACGACGTGGGTTTTTTTCATTAAAAATTCAGGCCACCAATATGGCAGGCCAGGTCTGGACCTCCCCTGGTCGGCTCCATTCTTTTACCCTCTAATTAAATCTCTGCTTGCTCACTCGCCTAATTCTGTCTGTTCTTGGAACTACCAGAACCCCACACTAGGTACTAAAATGTGGGTGACAGATACACAGCCTCTGAATCCCTAGAGGGTCAGGGAGGGCTAATAAGGTACATTTTCATAATGTCAGGTGATACCTTGTCTTCCTGGAACTTAGATCACTCTGAGTAGAAAGGAAGAAACAATAAACGGAAAAGACAGGGAATCCTTAGTTGAGCGGACACTACTCAGTTTTAACTGAAAATGACTCAGTCTCATGTTATTTTTTACCATTAGTTCTAAAGAATTAAGCTAACTGTAAGACAGAAATAATACATTTAATTTAGTTTCTTATACTTGAATCTGTACACCTGTGAATATCTCTATTGTTTTATTCTAATTTAATTTTATTGAATATACATCATAATATCAGATAGCTTTAAGATGTACATCATGCTGAATCCATGGCTATATATAGCATATTAAATTCATCACCATTTTAGTACTTCCTTCACTAGACAAATTGGGTTTACCCAACTTGTCCACATGTGATATCTGAATTTTGTAGACTGCTAAAAATATAAAATCATTATGTCCATTGCACTGGTTATGATAATTCTTACCTACTCTGGGCTTCAGTTTCCACATAGAAAGCTATATGTGAATGCGTAATTGTTTTCACTCTCCAAAGTGCACCAGTTACCATCATCTGAAAACAATAATAAAACAGCTTATAGAAATGTTTTTAGTTATGATAGTGCATCAAACTCCTTTAGGTGCACGTTTGATGTTTTTAAATACTCTGTAAACTATTATTGTTATTTATAAACTGCATTTTAAATAAAAGGGAAAAAATTTAAATTATGTAGAATTTCTTCAACTACAGCAAAATATTGATTCATTAGATGAATCATGAGCAACATAGTTTCTCTCCTGCAAAATGGTTTTCAACAGAACTAGTGGTTAATTTCTGCAATAATATAATAAAATGTTAGATAACTAAACTAAGACCTAAAAAAAATCTAAATTTTAGCATTTGAGAACATTTCTGTAGCTGAATCATGATAGAAGCAGTACATTTTTTGTTTGACCATCAAGATGAAGAAATTCAGAAATTTATACATGCTAGAAACTTAAAAATACTATATTTGAATGGACTTAGAGTGCCATGCTCTAGATACATCTTGTTTATATAACAAGATTAAGGATTAAGGGGAAAATCATCTCTACACCTTAATGACAAGTTTTCTTCTTTAGCTCTCCTTCCTAGTAGTGCAACTTGATTTATACTGATTAACTGATGAATGCTAAGAGCTACAAGGCAAAAACTCTTTCAATGAATGATATGTCTTTCTGAATTGGGAGACAATTAAAAAGGAAATGATATAGGCTGATAGCCTGTCTCATGAACAGGATGGTGTGGGGATATTAGGAAAACAAGTATCTAACTGCCTGTCAACAAATACCTGTGCCAGAGCACCTGTCACATGTTAAACCCAGGCTCAGTGCCCATTTTATCTACTTCACAGAACAAAACAACTCTATTTTCTATAGTCAGCACTGTCCTGAGGATTTCATCTTGAAGTCCTCTTCTCTATTTTAGCCCTTGGTGGTCTCATCTAGGCTCAACTTCAATTATCACCTCTGTGGGAATGACTCCTGCTGCTACCCAATCATTGTTCCTTTGTTTTTTATTTAAAATCTTGAGTTCTTTTGAAGATCACCCCCTCCAGTCATGCCACTGTCTCCATATTTCTATCCTTGTCATTTCAGGGCCTCTGGGTCTCCTTGAGGATATTATTAGTGAGTCACAGTTTTTATCTCCATCCTAACTCATGTGTGTTAGTTGCCTAGTGTCACGTTCTTTAATAGCATTCACCTCTTAGTTAATCCAGTCTTCAAAACAAGCTCACCATTAAGAATAATTCCAAATCCTACTCTTTAACTATAGTTTTTTAGATTATTGAAAGCAGGATCTTTGTCAACTATCTTTGCAGTTTCAAAAAGGTTTTGGTACAGGACCTTATAGCTAGAATGAAACATCTCTCTTACCTCCAAAGCATGTCTATCTTCTTTATATTTACTTCCATGTGCATATTTTTATATTCCTTTTTCTCATCCTTGTCCATGACATCATCTGATTGACCAAATGTTTTACTGTAAAATTTCTCACTTACATCTCTTCCATTTTAAGTTTTAATTCTGGACCATTTATTCAGGTCTGTAACTTTCAGTTCAGTCGTTTCTGTTTTATAAGAATTGTACTTGTAGTGATAGCACTATTCATCAGCATTCTGTAGCTATCTGTGGATTTAATATTCATTTGGGAAAAGATTTATTCTTGTCACACAACTGGATGTCGAGAGGAAAGTAACACCTGGTAACAATCCACTTTTTCCAGCACTTGTTATGTACTTTTATTATGCTATAGAGTCTACATGAAAAGCCTTTCCTGACTGATACTAACATTCCCATTTTGAAGTATTGGAAACTGAGAAGTGCTTTTACTATGAATCTATAATGAGCAAATGATAGAATTACAACTTGAGCAGTATTTTCTAAACAATTCTGTCTCCAAAGATAAAATAATTGAACTGGTGGCCCTACATGGGAGTAATAGTCTGGAGGTAAGCTTGATTATAATGAGTGTCTTCCATCCATTCATGGCTATTTCACAAGTTAGGAAACTGAGGCACAGGGAGGCTAAGTAACCTTCTAAAGTCTTGCAGTCAAGTATATACTTCAGCATGTGCTTTTATTCATTTAATCAAGTTAAGCCATCTAAATAAAACATGCTAACTTGTATAAATTAGTAAAACATGGCATGCATAAGGTGTGATTTTTTGGTTCCCTGGATTTTCTGAGTAAAATCTCACAGGTATACTAAATAGACTTCTATGGACTATTGCATACTGAGAGTGATTTATTTACTGAAATTCCCTAATGGACTAATACCATGTGAGCGAAGACTCTGGGCTTCATGCTGCCTCGGATTCATTTTGATATTATTTATTTAGGACATTCAATGTTCTCTTTTCTCCTTGGAGAGACCTAGCTTTAGATTGTAAAAGACCCAGCAGTCCTTTCCCTAGGCAGTCAGGAAATCTGTCTGATGCTCTGTAAAACACTACACACACAAGAGAGCAACTTCAAGCACATGATTTTAAGCAACCAGCATCATCCAATGAGTGCCCCCCACACACACACTTTCACGATTGTCATAATTTCTTCAAAATTCTGCCTTAGGATAAGTATTATATTTTTATAATTTTAAGTCAATTTTCAAATTGAAATCCATCTGGATGAGTTTTAAGATCTAGATTATATATGCAGTATACAACCGAAAAAAGTTGAAAACACATAGGAGCAATTCTCGCTTTAAAGTTAGGTAGATCATTTAAAAGCACAGAAAAAGATCTAGTAGTAAAAAAGATTAAATTTTTCACTTGATAACTTTTATGAAAACTGGGTCAATTCCTATATATATATAGAAAATATCCTTAGTCAATCACATTTCTTTCCCCAAACTGGGGAAGATAGAGACCCATTTTTCAGTTCCTAAAAGATACCAAGGAGAATTGTTTGTAAGGTATCCTTTTAGCTTAAAATATTAACTTTTACTTAATGAGGTTTACTAGGGGTTAGGGGAAGACTGGAGGAACAGTTCACATAGCTACAGACATCTGCTTCGGAGTAATAGGGAGCAATGGAATGAAGGGAAGCCTCTAGAAGAGATGCAAAATCATTGATAAATGGGGAAAGATACAATACAAATTCTTTTGTCTGATGGATTAAAATAAAATTATGAACATATATTGCTTAATGATTTTGAGTGTCTTACTGATAATAAAAATGAATGTGAATCAAAGAAAAGCAGTATGGGTACATATTAAAGTAAGAACAACACTTTAGTCCTGAAAACTTTTAAAACTGTAGAATATCATTTTGCATAAATGAGGAAAAAGCCTAAATATGTTATAATACATCAAAATACTATATTATACAAGGGGTTACAGCAATTATCTCTTCTCGTGAGCTGTATTCCTTGAAAGCAGATTTATGTTATCACTAAGGTGAAACCTAAGTTTTAGAGAATTGCAAATATCTATGTATATGTACTACGCATCCAATCAGGAAAAAAAATACTTAGTCCAAGGGTGTGTGAGATGAATTATATTGATGTCTGTTATAAATCCCTAACATAGCTCATGAGATCAATTAAGATGTTCAAGCAGCTACAAAAAGGATGATTGAGGCAAATGGTAACATCAGGATGACCATATGGTAAGGGGAAACTAGAACTGTTTGGATGTAAAAAGAGAGCCATTGGAATTTCAGTTACAATCATACACTACACAGCAAGGAGATAGCAGAATGAGGTAGCCAAAAAAAATACTAGATGAAGAACAGTTTGGGCAGTGATACAGACAAACAAGCTTATGTTTCCAAGTCAATAAACAGGTGGTAGGAATAGAGGGTGACAGCATCTGTGTGTCTGCTCATTCCCTCCTCTTGATCAGAGCCTCCTGGTATACTGCAGGGCCAGGTATTTATTAGAGAAGTTACTCTTGTGTTTTATAAGTAGTAAAAGAGGCTTTTTGAGGAGCGCTTCTCCAAGGGGAAAATATTTCTTAAATGACACCATCAGAGGTTATATCCCTGCTTTGCTCAGAAACAAGCACATTAATTGTGCTGCTCTATGCACAATCTAGGACAATTTCTCTTAAGGCTGACCAATGGGCTGTGCAACCACATGTCATCATCACCATAGGATACAATGGCCTTAGGAAAACTTAGCTCACCTAAAAATGCATTATTAGGTGACAACAGACTTGCCATCTCATGTCACCCCAGTTATAAGGTCTAAAAGTCTTTCATTTTTCAGGTTTTCTTTAAACAGCTAAACTGTGATAGGCAATTTAGCCTAACTTTTCACAGCAGTCCTAAATCTATATTTACTAATGATTCCATCATGTGTTGAAAGAAAAATACTTTGAAAATCTTCTTCAATTAAGGGTACAGAAACATAACAGCTTCACCCAGCCTTCTAGATAGAATATGTCTTTGGAAATGCACTAATCTTTTTATTTACAAATAATTAAGTTATTTAGAATGTATTTGAGCTGTCTGAAGCTAAATGAAATTCTTAGGATGGGGAACACTTTACAATCAGCAAAGAAAAATAAAATTCAAAAGATGCAAAAGCTTGAAAGCATGTATTTATGAACACAAGTTCTAAAGCAAAACCTTGAACTTGATCTATATGTGACATTAGACTAATAACAACCACTCTATCAGGAATCTCACATCTTTAAAATAGATATAATAATTGAATCTGTTTCATAAGCTTATTGTGAGGCTCAACTGATATAAGATATATAATGTACTTAATGTAATGTTTGATATACAAGAAATGCTCACTAAATATAAATTATAATTGATATTATTATGAAAATGACATAGCAAGAAGATAAAGGAGAGTCTTGCTTACGTCAAGCAGAAAACACAAGAAAGTCAGAGTTTGTCAAGTGTTGATATGTATGAGGATCACCCAAGGAATTGATCAAGAATATTGATTTCTGGCCCTAAGTCTGAGAGATTTTAAGTTATTTTTATATATAACTTCCTCAGGTGATTCTGATGTCGGTCCACTCAGATACCTGATATTGCCAACAGAGAATAAAGAGAAAGCTGGAATGAAAAGTATCTTCTGTAATTGGTATTTTAAAAGTTCTCATTCTTTCAGCAACTCTGATTATAAAGCTATGTACTGGTAAGTGTGTGCATGCATGTGTGTGTGATACAAATTATATATATATGGTATGCCATTTAAAAATTTTTCAGCTTTTGAATATCAGTTTTTGTTAAAAACTTTTTTAATGTTGATTTAATAATGGCAAGCAATGAATTTTATAATTTGGATTTTTCACAGTCTTGAAACATAGTTTGAGAAACACTTAAGTAAGACATTCTTAACAGCTACAGTAATAAATGCCTCCTTTGGAAAAACCTGGCTTCACCTAACGGCATGTACATTCTGTGTTGCTGTTATATCTAGGCAGCAGCTTATGTTGATATCAAAGTTTATAATTTTCTTTACATAATACTCTTTCTTTATAGAATGTGTGCAATAGAAATTAATATATATGTATATAAATAAATTACTATATAGTCATTAAAATTATTTTCTAAATATTTTAAATTCATTTATTTCAGTCTAGTTATTGGCATCTTCTCTAGACAGAGTACTAGGCTTTCAAGTTAATCTGATGAAGGCATATCGTCCCATTCCGTAAGGAGCTTAAAGTACAGTGAGAAATCTAAGTAAATGAAAAAATTCAAAGTAGTATTTTAAGGCCTATAGAAATGTAAAAGAATCATCTGAAGGAAATAGAGACACTCCTCTTTCAGAAGCTGTGTGAAAATGAATGAGGCTGTAGAGTGGATAAGTTGAGACCAGCAAAACAAGCAGATTTTAGAGATCCACATTTCCATCGAAAGCATTTATTAATATCCAATATTTTTTCCAAATGATGGTGCTAAGCAATAATAGAAACTAAAGAGACTATGACTCAGTTTTTGTTCTATATGTGTTTATGCTTAGTAAAAGATTTATGAAAATGATAAATAATAGCTGAACAATATGACAAGTGTTACGGTAAAGAAGTTTTTCCTCTCTATTAATATTTTGTTGAGTGTGAAAGGATATTTAGCAGCATCGCTAGCCTCTACCCAGTAGTTGCTAGAAAACTTCCTCTCTCTACTTACCCCTGAGTCACAGAAACCAAAAATGTCTCCACACATTAACAAATATCCTATGGGAATTAAAATCACACCTGCTTGACATTTAAGACTTTAGAGATACAAAGCTATATGTGAATTAGAAACGGGGTGGTACATTTCATTGCAAGTTAAATTTTGATCAAGGTTTATCAAAGGAGGTTTTATGATTTGGAGGAAGATGAACTTGACTTTGAATGATACGATTTTGACAGATAGAGACTGTGAAAGAAGATACTTCAAATAGAAAAACAAAACCATGACTAGAGAGTTTATTGTGTGAAAGAAGAGCAGATATAACAATTCTGCAAAAGATGACATAGGCTAAATTTGGATATCCATAAAGGAAATGAACAAGAAAGGATAGATAAAAAGAAATGCTATAGCAAGCTAGGCAACTTTATTGAGAAGTGAGTAGGAGGGATTGTTTCTGGTAAAAGATGATATAATAAATGAAATAGGAAACAACTAGGGAAAGGCATTGCCATTGTGGAGGTAGCAATGGAAGTGACAGTGCTATTCTGGTGTCCATGAAGCATCTGTGCAAAAATCTTCAACAGTAAATAGCAAGTAAAATCAGAAGCTCAAGAAAGGGCTATATTGAAGCATCAAAATAGAGATTTGGCTCTGAAATGCCAACTCAGTAGTAGAAAAGTACAACATAAGACTTTTGAGCATAAAATTTGTGTTCATTATTACATAAAAACGTGTTGAAGGAGAGGAGGCTGAGAGAGAGAGAGAAATCAGAAAGTTTCTATAATGAAAATAAGGAGGAGAAGCGTTTGCAAATTCATGGAGGAATTTCAAGCAGGAATATTTTAAGGGAAGCATGTCAGAAAAGAAGTAATTATGCTTGGGTATCAGCAACGTTACTTGACCAATTACAATGCAGAATTTATAGCACTGATTAACTTCTACATACAACATCAAATTTTCATTATAAGTAAAATAATAGAGACTATTTGAGGAAACCAAGAAATAATTTATCATCTTAATAGTCACAAACACACACTTGCCAGAACTTTTATTTTTGTTTGAAAAAAAATCCATTGAATATCAAGTCCTCCATTATCATTTAAAAACACTGCTTTCTAATGCTTGAGTTTAGAGTTGTCTATATGAGCACAAAATGTTAAAAAAATCACAAAAGTAAGAACATCAATGTAATTTACTTAGTGATTTAGGCATTACAAAATAACTGAAGGAACTTACAATGAAAGAAGGAGGTGGAGTGAGAGAGACAAGCACAGACACACTTATTTTCTATTTCATATGTTAGTAGTTCAGGAGTTATTATCTAACAATTTCAAAAATTGTTTATGTGAATCATTTAATATAATGACTTCCAATTCAAGATGATTGAACAGACATCCTTTTTGCCTCAACCATCAAATAATCTCCAGTGAGATCTAACTACTGAACTGCAAAAATGTGCTAACCCAAAACTGTAAAGAGAACTAGTAGGAACTATTCATTAGCAGATAAGAATTTAATATTCTTTGACAAGTTAAAATATATAAATCAGAGGAAGTCACAACCCAATACATATTCTGACAAGTTTATATTTATGTCAGAAACCCAGAGGAGCTTCAAGAGCAGAGTTTGTACATATGACAAAGAACAGAAGTAAAAAGTGGAGCTAAAAAGAGGAACGTTAATTTAAGATTTACATATGGAAAAATTAGTATCTTCCTACTCTCTGACCTCTTTGCATAGAAGAAAGAATCTTGTTGCCAATCTACAGGTAAACCATAAGTGATCGAATATATAAGTAAATTAATTATTTGGATAACTGCAAAACGTTCAGTGTCGATGTTATTTTCCTATGTGGAAAATCATCATCAAATTGGAATATAAGGGTTCCAGTATGAAATCCAGTTCCTTGTTTATTGAACTCCAAGCAAAGACTGACACTTCATATTTCTCACTCATAGGAGATGAGTATTACAGAATTTATCTACTTACAACATAGCAAAAGAAACTCATTTAACCACCCAGTTGTTAAATCTTAGATATGAGTAAACTGATAGATTACCAAATATAAAAAAAACTCTAAGAAAATAAAGAAAAATAGAAAGCCTAATATTGCAAGTGAAAATTAGCTATGAATGTAATAAGTGGAAAATAACTTAAATTTATATTTAAGACTATATTAGAAAGTTTTAGGAAGGCATAATAGCCATAGGCCAAAAAGTGCACAATAAAATGAAATCATCGAAGAGAAGCAGTTCTTTATAAGAAATAAAGGACATATTTCCAATTTAGAAAAATTCACCACATACTCAAAAAGATTTTTAAAAATTCATAGTTAATATTTTATTGAAGAAAGAAAAACTTAACTTCAAGAAAATAAATCAAAAACAGCAGTAGCTTTTCATAGCTTTGAATTCTGAGAGATTATGAAGCAAACTATGTATTAAAGGTAAATGAATTTGAACAAAATATTTAATACCCAGTAAAATTATCATTTCTATGAGCTAATAATCAGAATACTTTTATAGATGTAAAGATTTCCCTTCCAAGTAACCCATGTTCATTACAACAGTATTTACAATGACCAGGAGCAGAAAACAGCCTTAGTGCCTATTAAAAAAGAGTGGATAAAGAAGAGGTAGTATATATACATAATGAAATATTATTCAGTTATCAAAAATGATGAAATACTTCCATTTGTGACAGCATGGATGGACCTAAAGAAAACTATATCTGTTGAGATAAGTCAGAAGGAGAAAGATGACATTGTAAGATATCTTTCGTATGTGAAGAGAAATCAAGCAAACCCATTAAATGAATTAAAAAAATAGACTTTTAGTATATAAAATAAAATTAGTGATTATAGGAAGGGAAAGGGGTAGGAAGAAGTCAAAGTGGGCAAAATGAAGCAATTATATGGCAAAGGATGGAATTGTACTGTTTATGGTAGATATAATATATACGGATGTTGATTTACAATGATGCATCCCTTAAGTTATATAATGCTCTGATTCAATATTCCGTAAATAAAATTAATTTAAGCTTTGTTGAAGCTATACTATATCAAAAGGTGGGAACAAACATACTAACACATGGGAAAATATGTGATATATAAGAGAGTTTATTCTCAGTATGTCAAGTATGTAGCAGGCCTAGAGAAAAAAATCCAAATAAAAAGACTTAGAAATCAATGTGAATATATTCCAAATTAATAGAATATGCAAAACACAGAATCATGCAAAAGCTGCAAATTGACAAATAAATGCTTTGATAAAAGTTTTTATTGTTATCCCACTAGGAAAATACAGATTTTAAGATAAAACCTATGTAAGACATAAATAAAATCATGATTCAGATATAAAGCAAAATAATAACTTATTATTTTGAGTCATTATAGTTTACAAAAGGGAGTTTATTTAACTTAGTAATATTTATGCTGTGTGCATTGTCTTTAAATGGGAAGATGTGAAAATAGAAGTAGAAGTGCTTTTCTTACAACTTCACCCAAATTTAGCACAAAACACAAATGTTAGGGAAAACACCATGTTTATCATGGAGATGGCAATATTACTGAAGGCTCTCATGATGGTAAAATCTGAAAACTGAATTTTTACCATTGTTGTCAATGTCAGTTGTTAGGGGCTTAATGTCATCTGAAGTTCTACTTGTGCAGTTTGCTAGATATGTCGTTGCCACAGATGTTGTTGGCAATGACTTGTTGAGTGTCCATTACAGGAACTACTAGTTTCCAGTGCCTACTGGAAAGAATATGGTCAACTAACTTGGCAGAGTGAAAAGGTGTTGGAAGTAACAATACAAGTCACGTGATATATAGAGTAGGTTGTAGTACATGAACCAAATAATTCTGGTGGATGCCCCACAGAATGTATAAGAACTATGAATGACACAGTAATACATAGATTGAATTTATTTGTGAGCAGGGGCTTGCTTGATTTGAGTCTCCATCTGGTGCCAAAGAAAGTTTATCTAAGCTTTCTTAGGGTTTGCCAAATGTGGAGAAAAAAGAGGGGGCATGATTTAAAAGTTGTCAGCAAATAAAATAAAAATTAGATTTTTCCTTACTTGGTGCTAAAATTCTTTTCCCATGTTATGCAGTGACTATTTCTCCTTTCAATTCTCTCAACTTTTGTTTGAACTATTTTGAGCTCCTATTGTGAGGTGCATAATCATTGATATGTTGTCTGCTTTCTTGACTGAAATGTCCTACTTATTTCTCTTTATACTCTTTATTAGAAGTCTATTTTATCTGATATTAAAATACTCAGCTTTCTTATGCTTACTGTTTGTCTGCACATATATTTTTCTGTTTGTTTAATTTCAACCTAACATTATCTTTATATTTAAAATGTCTCTTAGGCAGCATTTAGTACATCTAGTACTTTTATCCTATGATCTGTTCATCTTTGTTTTATAATTAGAGCATATAGACAACAAGCTTTAACATAATTAATGAAATGTTTGAAACATGTTAATTTCACAGGCTTTATGCTTTTTTATCTCTTTTTGCGCCTGTGTTCTCTTAATTATTTGAATATATTTTATAATTTTAATTTAAATATTGGCTTTTTGGCTGTATCTCTTTCTAGTGTGTATATGTATGTGTGTGTAACAGAGAGAGATTGCTCTATGGGTTAAAATATACACACAACACATTTCATAGTCGTGTAAAGTAATCATTTACAAACTCAACACAAATTGCAGAAACAATGAAATCATATAAGAAATTCCACTTCATTTTAATGACCTTTACATTATCATTGTCAAGTATACATTTACATAAACTGAAAAATTCAAATTGAAGTATAATTTTGTTTTAGATAGTCCAACATAATTTTCAAGAACTTAATTTAGTAAATAGTATTTTCTGTTTATTCAATTTTTTACCATTTTTGTTATTTTTCTTTATTCCCAAATATTCAGGTGTTTTGTTTTCTTTAGAATCATTTCCTTTTAGCTTGAAATACCTCTTTAGCCTTCATTTCTTATTGAACAGATCTAATGAGCACACATACTTAGTTTACCATTATCTCAAAATCTTTTCATCTTTCTTCCATCCTATAGTATGTTTTTAACAGGAATAAATTATAAATTGAGAGCACTTCTATTTACAGTTTTACCATGATTTTTCTACTATTGTCTGATTTCTGTTGTTTCTGATGACAAATCCAGGATCATTTAAATCATCACCCCCTATTTGTAATTTTTCCCAGTTGTTATCATAATATTTTCATTGTCTTTGATTTTCAGGAATTTGATTACATGTATGTAGGAAAAATTTTCTTTGGGTTTATCTTGTTGGGGCTTTTAAAATCTTTGGGCTTTTTGTATTTAGAAATAATGCTTGCTTTCACAATGTTTTCATCTATTGTTTCTTCACATATATTTTCTGCCTCAATCATTCTCTTCTCAGAGTTTCTTCTGGAACTCCACAAACAAATTTTTTTAACAATTTAATATTGTCCCAAAGGTACTTGAGATGTATTAAAGATTTTTTTTCTCTGATTTTCATATATGATCTATTTTGCCAATCTATCTTCAGATGCCTTATTTTTCCCATTCTGCATTGAATATATCCAGTGAGGTTTTTTAATTGATACTTTGCTTTTCAGTTACAAAATTTCTATTTTACTTTATACATTTATTTCTGTGTGACATATGACTATCTTACCCATGTTAAAAGTGTTTCCCTTTAAATCATATGGTTTTTATTAATTTTCTGATAATTTCAACTTTTTTTCCCTTCTATGGGATTTAAGCCTTTTTTTTTTTTTTAATCTCTTCTTTGTATTCCAGGTAACATTGGGTTAATTCTGATCATTGCAAATGCTATGTATAAACGTTGAGTCTTGTTAAAATTCTCTAGCAATTGCAGTTGTTTTTATTTTAGTCAATCATCAACCCAAGTATTTCTAGACTGTAAATTCTTTATGTTCTCTTCTGGACTACCTTATTTCAAATATACATTCCATTCTCTAAATATTTATTACGTTAACTAGATCTGTACGTACACTCACTTTTCTGGGTCTGTGTCTTGTGTGAGAGGCTCAAATCTTCTAAAGTCTTTGTGATCCAGGTTTAGAGCTGTTCCACATATCCATAGATCATGGGCTTAGTTGATATTTCTTGCTCGTATCAGAATCAGTAAGCCCCCTTCTCTGGATCTTAGATCTCAGAGATTTGCCTATATCTTCTGGTTTGCAGTGACCTTGTCATACTTCTTTTGTCCAAAGACATGCTTTCTTTAGTTATAAGTAAAAAGAAAATTAGGGTGAAACTCTTTCCCACATAGTCCACTTCTCAAAATATTGTCTCCCATCGAAATATCTCACATTTCTCTTTACTCATCTGTATCCTCAGGTAGCTGTTTTGCTTTGTTTTATTTTTTTGCATGATTTGTCTAAAGGTTGCAGCTATAATCAATGGAATAGGCAGGTCATAACTGACACAGTCCCTTAAGTTAGAAATCTACCTAACATTACTTTTGATACATGTAATGACATTCGGCCTAGAACATTTGCTACTAATTTTACAGATATTCTATTTGACTTTCAATGTTATATCTCTATGTGAATATTTTAGAAAAAAAGAATCATATCCATCATCCTATTCAGCTTAAAAAAATAACTTCAAAGCATCTATCTTATCCAGATTGCCCTTCATTGATGATCATCCTATTTCAATTTCTCTTTTAATATAAGCAGATGTATTCCATACAAAAAATAACGAATGCCTCCACAGGTCCAGATTTCACTATAAGTGTGAGTTTATCTTACACATTTTAGCAAGTGTAAATTTTTGAGAAAAAATTACTACTCTAAAGGAGACCTTATTTACTTTACTTAGAAATGGGCTTTACATAGATATACCAAATGAAAATTTATTACCATAACCTTGGTAATTTATGGAGACATTCAACTTAAGCCACAGAAAAACTCACACATAAGAAACACGGCCACTCTAAGACATAAAAAGGGTATTGTATGATTGTGAATAATTTCAAATAGATAAATGTTTTTCTTAAAAAATATATTCATTTTACATACTTTCACATATCTGTGATACTTGGGGCCATTAAAAACTTCAGTTTCTTGTTTAAAGGTTAATTTTAATAAGGCCCTCTGGGTACCTGGCCCCATGTCAATTTGCATGGCTGAATAAATCTTCCTATACACATTTCTTGATAAACAATTTCAGGGTTTCTCAGCCTGTATTGTCACAATAATTAACCTAAAATTTCTGCTGTCACATAATTTCATATTAGCTAAGGGGACAGGGAAACATCTGGACTCCATCATCTATAAAATAACTCTTCATGTGATGAAATTTCTATTGTTTCCCTCAAACCATTTCTTCTTTAGATGAAGTAATGTCAGTTACTTTCTTCATGGTCTCAATTTTCCAATATTTTTCCATGTTCATTTTTTCCACTACTGAATCCTTATTATTAATTGTTGAAGTACACTATTGTTCTGGATTTGTGTAATTCAAACATGACTTTAATCTATCATATCAGCCCCGGCTAGTGTTTCACGTATTCTGAACTTTGCATAGCTCTCATTTTTACAAGTTATATTCCTGTTTATAGATCCACTAGAATGCTTACCTTCCTGTTTTTTTCTCAACAGAAATACATTATTTTTAAAATATTTAAAATAAGACTAAAATCAGCTTGTGACTAAAATGAAACAAGGAAACAAGTTGTATATATATATATATATATATATATATATATATATAAAACAAAACCAACAGTTTGTCTAAATGTGTGCCAAGCTGACTGAAATGCATGACTTACAAATATTGGATTTCCTTCTATCACTGTAAGAAAACTTGTTCATTTAGAAAGATTTCTCCACACAGATATCTACTACTATAAGGAAGGAATTAAGAATTAAACTGTTCACAGCTAATTATTAAATAAAGACATCTTAAAAAAGCTAGTCACAATAAATAGTAAATGGTTCCTCATGGTATACTGGTAGTGCTGAAACAAGTATAAAAGTTAAATAATTTTGAGGATGTTAACTCAACAATATAGGTCAAAACAGTACTTTTGCCAGAAACATATACATAATTGTGGTGAAAGTTTCATACAAACATCTTACTTAGAAGTTTTATTTCACTTTAATTTGAAGGCACGACATAAAATGAGATTTGGTGTCAGCAGGACTAAGACATTCATGAAAGTTCAAATTGAAGATTAATATTTGATTTACTGCAGTGTCCAGGATGCCATAATCAAGGGAATAAAAATACTCAATAAGAATCCTTAAACCTACACACCCCTGGTTGGCATGGTCATCTTAACTGATTTCTTCCAAGAAGGAGGGAGAAAGAAAACAGTCTGAGTCAAGTCAGAATGTCAGCCCAGACTTATTTTAACCATAAGTTGCTAATTTTAATTATACAGAGACAATTTCATTACTTCATTTTGTTCATGTTATTTTCCTCCACAATTATATTCTGTACCCTCAATGAAAAAAAAAAAAATCAATGTAATCTGATGTGCTATGAAAGAAACCTGTTCTAAATTATCGTAGCATGAGGAAGAGCCCCACAATTGGAAACATTGTGTGTTGCTTCCTTTCAGAAATAAGAATTGCTAGAGATAAATTTTATGGAATTTCAGTTTATTATTTCATCACAACAATGACTTCAGGCTACTAATTATTTTACTTCAGGATAATTTCATCTTATTATTTAGATTCAAAATTCCTCCCAAAAATATGCGAGCAAGATAAGTAAGTTCTTGCTGATCAATCACCATCAGTCAGTGACATCCTGGAGGGCAGTGGCTATTTATTTTTCACTGCTGCATCTCCTGTTTCTACCATGATCTCTAGGACACCGTGGAATATGTCACATAAGTGATTATCAAGTAATTGTGTAACAATGGTGATATTTTCTAATGTAAAATGTAATTATATTTAAATGTAGCATTAAATATAAAAGCAGTAATTAGTGGGGGCAGCTATGTATATATTCAAAGCCCCTTCTGAAATAATTTATTGTCTCCCTACAGTGTAATGCCTAGTTATTTTTTATAGTCTAATTTGAACTCAGCCCGGCAGTTGTAGTTCTCACTATTTTAACCTATAGTGATTAATTTCTAATATAACAAGAGTTTGACATAAATATAATGAGGATAAATGACAACAGGGACCCAAAGAATCCAACTGAATGGAGAAGTTATTCCCACAAGAAGGCTCTTTCAGTTCCTCTTCGCTTCCTTCCTCACTCCTGCCCCTGCACTTCCTCAGAGGCTACTTTTATGTGTATGACAAACAAACTGTTGGGCCAAAAACTCAATCGTTGCAGCAACTCTTTTGCTTTCTCAAGCAGTGCCATAAAAGTTCTCCAAGAAAAGACTTCTACGTCATTTCACTTGGCACTGAACATTTTTAAGAAAGAAGACAGGATCCTGAGTAGTCAAAAAGTTGAAAATAATTGTTTTTTCTTTAGAAGAACATTACCTACACCTCAAACAGAATGCTTCTGATGCAGTAGAAGACAATGAAAACCTCAAAGTTATTTAAATTCATGTTATGTGACCTTATTAAGCTGATTCGACCTCTAAAAGCAGTTAGTATTGAAACTCTTATGTTAGAATTCTCTTACAAGAACTCCAGGATGATTTCTTCCTAGTTAAAATATATAGATAATTCTGTGCCTAGCCTAGTACTAGAAGCAAAAATATTGGATGTAAATTGTTATTAAACAATTAGAAATAGATTTATCTTTAAAGAGGTTCATGGAGGGAAAAGAGAAGCCAGCATTTGTCTTATTCTGCTACTCTATAGGGACAAGGGGGAAAAAAGGGGAAAAAAGTCAACCAAGAGGAATTAGTATAATCTGATAACATAAATCTTTTTTCTTTCTTGCTTCTTCCATTATCCAAATATTTCTGTCTTAGAAACATGTATAGAAACATTATCAACAGGTGAAGATTGTAGGGATAAAATTCCTAAGAGTCTATCTTTTTGTGTTACTTGCTGGGAAAATGTCTTCATTGTTAAATTAATCTATCATCACTTCTTTCTTCTAAGATATTGTTATAGTTTCCATGAAGTGCTCTTGAATTATGCCTTATAATTGCAGAATGTTATACTATAATTGATGACTTTTTTACCTCCAAATAATATTTTGAAGATTCAGCCATGCCTTTAACTGGTGCTTTCCTCCAAAATGAAACACATGAGACTCCAAACCATTACATGCTAACATTTACCTTTGCTGTATATCTATCTCCTTGAGAACATGAAGAATGTTGCTAACATGAGACGATTTGATTGAAACTTTCCAGTCAGAGATTCAAGATTATAGGAGGGCATACCTTCTTACTTTGACACTGCTCTCCTCATCTGGAAAGTCAGGCAGGTCAGAAGTCTGAGAATAATGCTTTAAAACTAATATGAGTTACATTATAGAGTGCTTACTATGCCTGCCAATCTCTTTGCTAAAAATTCCCATTAATTTTCTCAACCTCTGAGAGCTCTCTTTTGTTAGTATTCTCTCCATTTACTCATGAGGACATGAAGCTGAGAGGGTGACTGAATTTTGTGTTCACCGGGCTGGTAAGTGCCAGGGCCAGTTTCAAATGAAACCTTTGTGGTTATAGGACACAAATTCTTTTAAATATTACACCTATTGCCTTTCCTCTTCCTTTCCATCTCACAATGCTTCCATTTCATTCAGGCCTCTCTACTTTGTTTGTCCTTGATTATTGTAATAGTGTCCAAACATGTTTCTCTTCTCTCATTATCTCTACTCCTTTCCAGACCAAAGCCATCCTCCATATTTTACATTTTTTTTCTGGAATACAATCATTATCAACTCACTCTCCTACTTTAAATCCCTATTATCAGCAGAATAAACCACAAATCCCCGTAATCCTGTTTTGTCAATGATATTCTAACTCGTTCAATGGTCAATTTCTAAAAAATGCTGATGCTGATTGTACCTTGACTGCACTGCCTGTGTGTGTTAGGGGTATCTAATGAGCACAGTTGTTCACTGGGAGGCACATAATTTTGGTAACCAAGGACCTGAGATCTCTGCTCTTGGAGTCCTTGAGGCTGCATACAGAGTCCCAATAATTCAGGTACATTCTTCTTATCGATGAGTTTTAGTATAGAAGACAATGGAGTGGAATTAAAATCCAAAGACCTATATAGAAGGCATTTAGCAGGAGTCAACAAATATAAGGTAGTACATCAAAAGTAAAGAGATACTGTGAGCAGAAAGGAGACTACAACAGCTTTTGGTTAGTTGAAAAATAGCAAAAGCAAAGATAAGCTAAACCTAAGAGCACAGAGGTTTATAGAGATGACTCTCATATCTTAAATGTCATTCATCTTTTGTTGAGTCTTGATGTAATAAATATGGTTAACATGGTTTCCTATCACTCTCACTCTTATTTATATTGATTGTTATTTCTTAATGCATTCTCTTTATTTTTAAATTTTCCCTTTGTTCCCCTAGTCCTAGTGACAGTAGCTGCTTCCCGCAGTTACTTCCTCTGTACTATCTCACAGGTCTCTTTTTACCCTTTCAGTTACCTTTCCTTAACACCTCTACACCCCATTAACGAGTCTTTGTATTAAGTTGTCTCTGTTCATCTATCTGCTATTGGTTTTGTGTCCCAATGGAAACCTTGCACAGAATCCACTAGACTGATATTTTAAGTGTGTTCTTAACATCAGTACCAATTTTCTAATGTTTTGTTTGAATAGCCTCAATTATCCTTAATAATTGAAGCAACACCTACCTGCCCAGACTCAGTCACTGCTGCTTTTCTGGGTAAATAATCATCCACACATATCTTGGAAACATTCTTAAACACTCTGTGCCCTCTTGTGATATTCTTTAGTTGAAATATCCATTTCACTGCCTCCATCCACCTCTGAAATATCATTCAAAAAACTTTTCCCTCTATTTATTATCTCCTGATATATTTGGCTGTTCTTTCTGTTGTGCTCCAGAGATTTACTTGACACTATCTCTAGATCGTGAACGTTTAAAAGACAAGAAATCAGTCTTCTCCATATGTATAATTTTAGACCCAAAACAACCCTTATATAATAAGTGTTTAATATTTAATGAAGGAAAGAAAGCAAGATGGAAAAAAGACAGTCAGGCAGGCAAGCAGGGAAATAGGAAGGAATAAGGAAAAGAACAGGGAGAGAGGGAGGAAAGAAGGAAGGATATTAAGAAATGGCACATGGTTTCTCATTCGAAATCTTGGACGCAACAAGTGCATGAATCTTGGTTTTCCTTCCCCTTTTATGAAGCCAAAGTGGAAACAGCAGACCCATAAATATGCTCAAGTGGATGAACAAAGCACACAAATTACCTGCTCCTATAGAACATGCAATCTAAAAAAATAAACAAAAAAGTTGAATATATATAAACTATATAACATAACATAAAATATATCATAATATAATATATAATAGTTAATATATTACTCAATACTAATATTAAATAAAAGAATCAAATTTTCAGAAAGATTTTGAATACTAATCTACCTGGCCACCAGAATATTTAGTAATAAGTGCAAAGATTCTGAGATAGGACAGTTTTTGAAACATTCAAGAAATAGCTGGATATGCCCTTGTGATCTAGTGGTCTAGTGCACCCTTGGAGCAGTGCCACATACTTACTATGGTCATGGGTTCAAGATGTGGAGCCAGGGCGAACTACCACTGTGAACAAATAGATACAAATAAAGTGTTTCTTCTGCCTCTCTCTTCCTACCTGTCTGCTTACTCACCTTCATTCCTACCTGCACCTTTCCTTTAAAAAAAAACAAAAAACAAAAAAGCAGATTGCCAGCATGGTTAAGATTAAGTGGTAATGAGGTTGAGGAGACTAAGCAAGGCTTTATCAGCTAGGGCTAATTGACCATGGGGAAAAATCCAAGCTCTATTTAATGTTTGATGGAAACCAACTGAACATTTTAAGAATGGTGGCAACATAATATGAGCAGTTTACCAAATGTGTCACTTTGACTACAAAGTAGAAATTAAATATAATGAGAAAGAAAAAGTAGAAGTGTTCTTGAAAGAAGGTAATGGTGTTAGTTTAGGGTTATGGCAATAAAGACAATGATCCATAGTCCAGTTCAAGATATTTTGAAGTGAGATATAATAGAAACTATTGTCATGCAATAGGAAAACAATAAAGTAATTATGACTAACCCTAAAATCTGGGGACTTAATAACTGAAATAATAGAATTAACATTTTCTTGAATAATTTAAGTTTCTATCTTTTTTCTAGAAGAATAGAAATAATAATTGATTTATAGATAGTAGAGTTCAGATAGGTAGATAGATTTTAGATAGGCAGATGATAGATAAAGATAGATGGATAGATAAATAGAGTTAAACATATTAAGAATCACAACTTCCAGCTTCAGTGGCCTTTTAAAGGAACTGTAAAATGACTTGCAACGCAATGCTAACAAAGTTCAATCTTTGGTGAAGGAACTCACTTCAAGCCCGTCTATTTTATCCATTAAAGCAAGACAAATCCAAGCATACACTATAGCCCTCTGTCCAATTATCTACTAACCTTTATTTTCTTTACACATATTGAAATCTGAAAACGAGGCTGAAATAAACATTAGGGAAGTTTCTATAGTGAGTTTAGTTTCCCCTGAGCCATGTGTAAATGAGCTTATTTTATACACATATATTTATATAAAATATTTTCTCATAATACACATTGGTCAAAATGCCTTTGTCTGTTTAGGAAAAAAAAAAAGCATATGCGCACTCTACCAGAAAGTTCTAACAGCTATTTTTCACTGTGTGTTCAAACAAACAAAGGAGAAAAAAAGGAACTAAAGATTATTTTTAATGATAACAGGCCAAAGCCTCACCTTTGAAATATACATGCACACTGAATCACTTGACATCATTTTTTTTTTTTAAATGCCATGGAGACTTACTTAGGAGAATCTTATTTTGACCTCTTTTTTCATGCAGTGAAGTAGAGCTGGATTTTTCATACCTATCTAATTTCCACTCACTTTCCTCCATCACATTTGCAAATCATGCCTCAGTCATCCACCCTTTAATGTCCACCACTCCCACCACACACACACTTACAAGGTAGACTTTTATTGCAAAGGTTAGGACTTGAAGAGAAGAGAAAGAATATTAACTCTTCATTGTAGGTGCAGTCCTGAAAGCCATTTACCCTGTAAATATGCATCAATTGATCAGCTCACTTATTCAACACATAGGGGAAAATTTAGAATACCATAAATTTGGAATAACCTTTTTAGAAAATCTTGCAGATGAGAATTACTACTTCTTGACTAGGTACTTCAGGTCACCATGATGATGATTTGGGTGCTTTGTTACACACCCAGTCTCAGCCAAAAATAATCTTTTCTAGGGCATGGACTACATGACACCAATGGGTCACTACCTCCAGCAGCTTGGGGCAAAAATTCCCTAGGCCTGACATGGACTAGGCACCCCTTTTAGGATACATTTTTTTGGCAGAGAGAACCAGTCTCAGCACAAGAACTTCTGGCCAGAATTAGTGTACACACCTACCACCTCTAAACTTATTTCCACACCCAATGATGATAATATCCTTACAAACTGGGAATTATAAGCACTTGTTTGGCAGTCTTTCCATATTGTGAGTGATAAATCAAACCTGAGGTGCTTGCCAGCAAAACGTTCTTTCTTATGTAAGTAAATATAGGAGGATGATTTGATGCAGAAAACACAATTTAGTTAGAATACCCTGATGGGTGCACGGGATGGGCTTTGGTATTATTTTATCACCTTCTCCACTTTGGATTTTGATTCACACCCATTTGTCCACAAGTAGTGTGACTTGACTTTTCACTTTATAGCATATTTTCTTAACATTCTTCCACTCTCCTTTATATTAATTCACAACCGTGAAAGAGAAGCATTTTCTAAGCCAATCTCTGAGCAGCCAGTCCTCTCAATATGTGACTCTGCAGAAGATTGCAAGCATGAAGCAGTGCTTTTTAGTCACCTTGATTCACAAGCCTGTAAAT
Source organism: Solenodon paradoxus (assembly GCA_004363575.1). Taxonomy (NCBI): domain Eukaryota; kingdom Metazoa; phylum Chordata; class Mammalia; order Eulipotyphla; family Solenodontidae; genus Solenodon; species Solenodon paradoxus. The sequence goes on from RJWH01000033.1 coordinate 1,126,454, forward strand.
CCCCACATCTCTTCCCCTTCGTGCTGAGCTCATTTGGGTGCTGATAGTTTGCATTGTTAAATGCCACCTGTTGAAAATAAAAGTCTTATGACTTTTGCAAATTTGGGTTCATCCTGTTTTTTAAATTATTATTTTTACTTGAAGTAACATTGGTTTATAAGATTATGCAGGTTTCAGGTGCACAGCATGCAAATCAGCTATTATGCTCAATGTCAGAAATTTAGTTTCCATCCTCTGCCATACAATTGACCCCTTTTACTCCATTTTCCCATCCTTTTTCCTTTCTATTATTTTGTTCTGATAAACTTAGAGTTGCATTGGGTTTCTTTTTTTTGTATTTTGTTTTTTATTTTATTTAAAAAATTATTAAAGCAACACTGCATTATAACATATTTCATGTGTGCAATATCAGAATTCAGCAACAGTGTATACTATAACAACATCACCAATAAAAGTCCAAGTTTACCCTTCACCACATAATCATCCTTGTTTAGATTTACACAATATAATTTCACAGTGTTTCATCATTTTATTAGTTACCCCACCCAATAAATGTATGCTGTCAGGAACTTCATCTCTTTCTGTCTTGATTACTCCCCTCATTTTCTATTCTCTCTCTCTCTGTCTCTCTCTCTGTCTCTCTCTCTGTCTCTCTCTCTGTCTGTCTCTCTGTCTCAGTCTCTCTGTCTCTCCTCTCTCTCGCTCTCTCTGTCTCTCTCTTTGTCTCAATCTCTCTGTCTCTCCTCTCTCTCTCTCTCTCTCTCCCTCCCTCCCTTTCTCCATTTATTATCATTTGAATTATCTTAGCCATTCACTACAAGTGTCCTAAAATATTCCCTACAATCAAAATTAGCAAGTACTTGAAAAGCTAACCATTCCTCTGTGAGTACAAAAGAGCAAAAGAGCGAGGCATGGAGAAAACTGGAGATTTATTGCTTTAGAAATAAGTTGTAGGGGAAGTTAGGAGGGTTCTTTCCCTTACTGACTTTGGCAACTCATGGATTCTTTGCCTATCCTCTTCCATCATTGATTAAAATGAGGCAAATGGATGAGTTCCATAGTGTCACTCAGGCATATGGTGGTATAGTTCATTTTTAGCAGGGGCCAATGTGTAGTAAGTGTGGGATTTAATGGGGACTCAGTTTGCCAGTCCCCAGACATAGCTTTCTTCCTGTTTGTCACACTCTTTCTGATAATGAACCTGAAGGAAGGGAGTCAAGTTACATGTTTCCCAAAAAAACTGTTTTGCATACTTAAGGCACATTCTTTACTGAAAATTTGACTTTGCTTTTTTTTTTTTAAACTTCATTCAGGATTGATTTCTTCCTGTTATCTTTGAAGCTTGGCTTTCTATGGTCATTTAGTGAATAAATAGCTTTAAAGGGAAACAAATAGCAGTGCTTTGTTTTTCCACTGCAGGGTTTGTATGTAAAGGTTCAGCCACAAGATGTGCTAGCAGCTTAGTGCTTCAGATGGTTATGGGGAACCAGGAATTCTTGAAAGGGGCAGGGCAGGATGTCTTTTTCTATTGCTCACTGAGTCACAGAAGATGAATGCCTTTTCAGGGGTTCTGTAGTTGTGATTTCAGTCAAGTTCCAGTGGTACTCAACCACTTCTCTAAATCTGAATGAAGAAGCAGAGACAAGGGCTGTGTGAATTTTGCTAAAAGGCATCTGATGAAGTGCGGAGAGTGATGTTTGCAGTGAAATCTTAAACTTTAGAGTGTCACTGAAACTCACAGTATACAGAGAGCAGCACATCCCGAGAAACAAGGACAGAATCCCCTGCTAACCTTCCCCCACCCCAAATGCACACACTCTCCCCCAGGCCCAAGTAGCTTTTTAACATTTTTGTACTTAATTGCCATCTATTTTACTTAGCATCTCTGCCTCCTGGTCAGTCACCATGGTGTTTTTGGAAAGGCAGGCCTTACACAGAGCATGCTCCATTTACAAGCCTTGTGACAAGATTGTGTTTCGGTTCCAAAGGGTTAATCCCAAAGTGAATTCTTCACATGTGTAACTTAATACTTCATAACTGCTGAAAATTGGAGTCCACATAATTTATTTTCTTTGGTCGGGCACATTTGCCTCATGCTTGGCCGGGGCTGACTTCAGAGAGACACACCTAAAGCTCTCAAGTGTCCCAAGTGGCCCATGTCAGTTGTACAGAAGGATTGTGGTACTTGGCCAGAGCCCAAGGATTAGGTGTTCCTGAGAAGGTTTTTTTGGCTCTACAAAGCCCTAGGATGTCATGGGAATAGGCTGCACTCCCTTTTCCCCCTTGAAGGCCACATATCAACAGGGTATCTAACCACTCAGAGACAGGCTTTACACAAAGGTATACATTAAAATAAATAGAACATGCAACCAGAAAGAACCGAAAGAGAGGGAAGAATTGCTAAGTGGAGACAGGAAACAATTGCTTCATTGTTGAGACTGTGCTCTCAGAATTGCAGAGTGCAGCTCCATCTACAGGACTCTGTAAACCTCGAGCATTTTACTTCAAAGGCAGGACAGAACTTTACATGCCATTTGCATCCAGCTCGCTTTGCATGAGTTTCACCTCACTCAAAAAATTCTACATTTTGCCGAAAAATAATTCTCTCTTTGATGAGAAGGATTGAGAGAGCGACAGAGAGATAATAAGTGAGAGAGAAACGCTGGTCAAGGGTGCTTTCATTTAGCTCCTTTTTCTTCCTTTGGCAGTAAATCTTCTCGTCCTCGCAATACTCATTTAATCTCTTTCTTTTTCAACAACTTCCTCTCTTTTGGTTTCCTCTCATTATTCTTCGGTTTGGGAGGGGGGCTTATGTATTTTCCCCATTCAAACCAAATAGAAGGCTGTGTGTTTGAACACCATTCTTGTACTTTCTGGCAAGCTTTTGCCTTTAAAGAAGGTTCAGGTTTTTCAGGTTTAAAGGAGCTGACAAACTTTAAAGTAATAATTAATGCCAACTCGGTATGTGCACATTTTCCTCTTCTTTTCCCCTTTCTTTTAAAACCCATGTCTGCCAACACAGCGGCTGCTGTCTAATGCTATTTCAAAAGAAGACCTGGGTTTCAGGACAAGATCCAGGCCATAGGGGAGACTTGATGGCTCGGGGAATTAGTAATGGGATTTGGAGCCCTTCATTTCTAGGTCACTGGTTTGAATAGAACCCAGGTCAGTAATGACTGAAAGTTGTTGCCACCCGATGTCTGCTCTGCCCACACGGATCTGAGGTTGCCTGCCACTCTGTCCCCAAGTGCCTGTGGCACATCTGTGCTAATGGCATTCACCTACAAGTTGACTTAAAATTTCGGCCTAAATATGAAGCAGACCACCTCTGCCGTATGCACAAATAGTGTCCACACTCTGATTGGGCTGCCTCTTCAAGGCATAATGCAGCAGAGTTCAATGCTGTTTTGCCTTCTGGATGATTCAAAAATCTGGTTAACTCATCCTAAGATTCTTAAACATTGTATCCAGTCTCTCATAGGTGAAGTCCACAGAGGTCACAAAGGACAAAGTTCTTAAAGAATCCAAATATCGTGTTTTTAGAAGGTTGATTTGTAAGATCTGAAGGGGAGTAATTTTTATTTTATTTTATTTTTAATTTCTAGTGCCAGATAATCATGGCTGTTTTAAAACTAATGTTTGAGGGACCCCAAATTTGTTCTCACGGAAGAAACCTGGGGTGGTGAAAGGAATATTTCCTGAACTTAGCTTAGTAGAGGGTTTGAGAAAGTAACTACCACTTTATTTTCTTTGTTCTATAACAGGAGAAATGCTTGCTGCAAAAGGATAGAGAGAAAAATGGAGATAAGAAATCCAAGTACAATGCACCTCGTTGGGATGTCTCTGACCCACTTCAGACAGAGCCTCATCACTTCTCAGACTGGACTTGCAATGGTTCTTGAGGCAGCTAAAGGGAAGAGAGAGGCTGGTCTCCCTGTAGGGAGGAGGCTGCTGCAGAAATGAGCCTCACGCTTCCACAGAGCTGCACAACAGTCCCTGGACCCAGACTGCAGCCCACACATGCCTGGCTGGTGGTCTCTCCAGGGTACCACTTCCCTTCCCTAGGTGGAGGTAAAACCCACACCTAGGAAGGGAATCACACACACTAATAACAAATTTAAAAAATCACAATCAAATCTAGGTCCATTTAAATCAGCTTTATATTTAGATGTCCTTTTCAGACAAGTGGGTTTTTCTAACAGCACTGATTTTTAGTAATAAGCCAATTACAGGTGCTTACCACATTGCTGAGATCCTGGAGGAGCAGTTTTAACTAAGAGTTCGGTTCAAGAGGGCGATGGAAAATATAGCAGGCTGCTCGCATTTGTTTCTAATTAACTACTTCCACCTCTACTTTTATTCCTTCTAGATATCCTTGTTTTTTGTTTGCTTGCTTTTTGTTTTTATTTATTTATTTTTTGTTTCCAAAGCTATTTGCCTGCCTTTACTCTATCTTATTTTCTTATTTTGTTTAGGAATCATTGTCTTCTCCTTTTTTGCTGAGGACAAGGGAAAGCCTTGTGGCTAATGGAAGAACTTTTTATTTATTTCTCCATTTTGATTCATCAGGCCATCAAGACTCCACTCCCAATTTTGAAAGCAGAAATAGGGCAAGGATAATTTCCTAAGGAGCTAACCCTTGCTGCAGCCTCCACTGCCCAGCATCACCGGCAGTGTCTGTGCCAGCCATCTTTGTTGGCCGTCCGTTTTCTGTCTTTTCTTCAAGTAAACTGACTAGCAACCGATTTCGTTATTCTAAAAATCACAGAATCTTAGAGTTGGATGGAAACAAAGTAATCTACGTCACCAATTTCTCTCAACACAGGGATCTGAGTTCTGCTTGAGCACCTCCAGAAGAGGAGCAACCATCTCTTCCAGACAGCCTGCTCCGTATTTGCTTAACATCTCACGCAAGTCTGGAAACCGCTGCAGAGTGAACTGAGCTGCTTTTATGGCATCTGAAATCAAGTGAAGGGCAACAGAATGTAGAACCCCCATACGCAATATGGCACTTGGATATATTGATTATCTTGAACTTAGGCACTTAAAAAAATGAACAAATGCAGGGAAAGACATTCTCTGAACTCTTATTATCTACCTGAAGACAGATCCTCCAAATGAAACTCAATTTCCATCCTTCCCCTCCCCAGGAATTTGATCTGCTGTGAAAGATGGACTCATCCCAGGAGAGAAGACTAGAAGCCAACAACACACCCTGACAAACTTAATCGTGACTATCACACCTCCCATATCTTACATACACATTAGTCATACATGTTAATAAATGGTTTTTGTTCGTGGGTTTGTTTGTTCTGTCAGTCTATCTTTTTCTACTGGAGTCTCCATCAAGAACTTAGAGAGGGTAGAGAAAAAAAAATTATAGAATAACCATCAACAAATAATTAAATGTTGAATGTATTCAAGTGTTAAAAGTTGATCAGTTTGTCCCCTACAACCTTTCCCAGAGAGAATTAAAGGGGTTCACCTAGACTTTGCCTTTGCTTTCCTTTTTGTTGTTTCATTCTTGGTAATACTTGCTACAAGTAGTAGCCCCATTAATACCTACTCATGTCCTCATCTACCTGCTAAAATACTAGGTGATATTGTGTTTTACATGAAGACTCCTAGGGACAGTAAATAACTTACTGCGTTTGAGGATCTTAATTCTTTAGTCTCTAGAGTCTGGAAACCTTGAAGAAGTTAACTGCTGCATGAATACCTGAATCTCTAAGGAATGACAGCTTTCCTTATGAAAGTAGACTTTGGACTTAGAGGAAGAATCTGTACCTTGTTACAGACATTTTATTAGTACCCAAACAATGCCTTCATTTTTTGAAGAATAGATAAGGTGAGCTTTGTAAAATTTTAAGGGAAAAAAAAAAGGAATGAAATATCTCCAACTATGGATTAAGTTTTCGCTTCCTTTTTTTTGTTCATCTGAATTTGAATTGGTGTGAAATCTCTGATTTTGTAAGATTTCCTTATGAAAAATATGGTAAGGAACATGGAAACTTGAAAATGTAAGAATTATGGTGGAATAGTTATATATAATACTTTTAATAATACTTGGAAAAGTTAAAAAAAACAACAACAAAATAACCTCGTAACAGTGATTAACTGATGTTCTGCAAGGAACAGTGGGTCTATGGGTAGAAAAAAAAGATGATAAATGTGTAAATTTTATATTGAATTGAGCTTGAATCACTTTTGTATTAAGTATTCACGAATAATATAACATTTAAATGTCTTTAGAATATCACTGCTATTTTAATAATGATAAAAAAACTAAAACAGGAAAAAATATCAATATGAGATTTTTTTTCCTCAGTTTTGAAATTTGCAGCTTTATATAAGTATCCTCCTGGCATGCCCTGGTGGAGTAGAGGTTTGACAAACTCCACATATATCCCAAGGTTTCCGGTTTATGCAGGGCCAGGGGAAACAACCAAAATGAACAACTACATAAAGGAAGTGCTTCTTCCTCCTCTCTTCCTTCCTTCCTTCCTGCCTGCCTCTGCTCTCCTTCATTCCTGCCTGAATGTTTCCATTCAGACAAAAAAAAAAAAAAAAAAATCTTCCAAGGGATTTCGTGAAAATTTTAAACTTTGCTTGCTGTTCAACCCAAATTGATTCCTAGGAAATGAAATTGATTACAAATTTTGCAGTCAAACCCATGAATAACAGAAGCAAAATGAAAACAACCAAATCTATCTTCTGAACATGCAAGATAAGATTCCAGCCTCCACATTAATCCTTTGACCAATTTTATTAGTCTAAGGATGCAGTTCTTTGGGAAGAACAGCTTGAAAGAGAAAAGATTCTTTTACTCATCTTCTTATATTTATTGTACACTTTGCCATGGAATTTGAAATACAGAATTACAATTTTACAAGGCTTTTTTTTTCAGAAAGTTTATTCATAAAGTCAGGTATGTAGGGTTAAATGTTTAAGAAGTGACATGTTCCATCTTTAGTATTGTATCTAGTAAGAAGATATTGATATTATACAGCCCTTAATTTTACTACTGCTTTGTTACTTACAAAGCAAGTTGCTTAACTTCTTTAAGACTTACTTCCTTCTTTTACAAAATGAGGATTATGATAGTATCTATACCTCAAGGCTGTTAACTAAGTGAAATAATACATTTTAGGTCCTTATCAAATTGATTGCTATAATCCTCAGGCTCAATAAATGTCACCTGTTATTTTTATGTTATTGCTCAGATTTAAAATAATTGTAATGATGAGGATAATATCATTGTATTTGCTTACAATAGTTCTTAATACCTCAAGCTCTAACTTTTCCAGGACGTCTTACACAGTCAAGTTAATTCTTTTGCCTGCCCACCATCTATCAAACAGCTTTAGGTAACAGCATACACACTCAACCACAGTCCATCTATATGATATGATTCTGAGCCCAATACTCAATTTCGGAAGCATAATTAGAACCAAGTCTAGCTACGTCCTATCCATGGTTAAAAGTAACTGAGTCAAGGATGAGGATGAGACCCAAATTTGGCCAACATGATTCAATTATGAGGCATTTAAAACTTTTGTTTATTTCCTATATCTTTTCCTTGAACTTCAAGTAATTGTAAGACGAAGTAGCTGGGTGCCACCAGGTATCACTCACAGATGTGAGTAACTGGGACCCCTACTCTTAGACTACGCATTTTCTCATGTTCTTCCATAAGAAGCTAAGTAAATGTGCTCTCCTGAATCCTACACCCTTGATCTTCTAGATTATGTTCTAGGTAACAAAATCCTGAAAATTTCTGCTGAGCAGGTTTCTGTCAACTTCCAAGGCCTATGATAGTCTCTTTCCTAAGGTTCTTCTTTAGAGAAAGGGGAAAGGACTTCAGGTTCGATAGCTCTGTTTCATATGTAGTCTAACTGTATTTGCAGGCCCTGCAATGTTTGCAACACAACAGTCAAACCCTTGTAGCAAATACTTGTAGCAAATATTACCGAGCGTAAAATGACAAAGAGGAAAGCAAAGGAAAAATCTAGGTGAACTCCTGTATGTCCTACATGCAATAGTGTGAGAAACAAGACACTTAGACTTTTGAGTTCCTGAATCAGTGTTTAGTTTGGGCATATTTTTGTCATGTGTAACCGAGAGTTCTATCTGGAGATACCCGTCCTTGTTACTCCATCATGCATTGAGATTGCTTTATCTGTAATCATATATCATTTATGATAGTCCAGATTTCTTTATTCTTCATTTAATGAATACGGGAGAGTGTTTTGTTGTTTTTGTTTTTGTTTTTGTTTTTGTTTTCCCTCAATAAGAGTTCTAAAAACATTTTCAAACTGTGCAAATGGACAGAGCTTGGATTTACTCTGCTACTACTGATTGTGTGATTATGGATAAGTCAGTCTCATTTTCTCATCTTTTCTTTTCTTCATCTCTACAATGGAGGTGAGTCAAGACCCTAAGATTTATAAGGAGATTATATTTGATAATAAATAGAAAGTTTTGTATGCACTAAGCATTTTATGCATTCCTTTATCATTTCCTCGACAGCAGTGGTCGTCGGAGGTATGTCCTCACTGCTATGACAGCTAGTCCCAACCTAAGTGATGTAAGCGGTAGTTTCTTTTAATGTTTTTGACAAGTTTGGAGTCTCTGATAGAGAAGGATGTAGTCAGGCCTGGACAAGCTGTTGTCGGGGACTTAAAAAACAGCTCTCAAATTTCTGTTCATATCCTCTCATTATAACATACATTCCCCTATCTGTAGACTAGCTACCGTAAGGTGTAAAGAAGTAAATAGATACAATGTTTAGACCTTCTTCACGCAATAGATCACCTACACTAAATTAAGATTCTTATTCTTATCATAAATATGGTATGACTATGATTTCAAAACTTGGACCAATCAAACATGGCTCAGTAACAGGTACTAATTATATTCACTTGGTATCTTCCACAGTAACAAAATGTTAAAAAGGAAGATGAACTCCCAAAAGATAAGGAGATAGTAGTCTATAAAGAAAAGATATTAGGATAAAAAATACTATCAAGCTATTGTGATAACTTTTGGAAATGTAATCTACATTTCCATACTTTTGAATAAAATAGCAAATTCATGGTCATATTCTATAAAACACATGACCAGTTATTTTGTCAGTTTAATCTCTAAGGAAGGACCTGAAAACCGAGGGGCTGAAGGGTTTTCTATTATTACACAGCCAAGGAAAAATACCATCAATTAGACCTGACTTCTTAATCCCTTAATATGATCCCGAAATCTTCAACTCAAATATTTATCAGTACTCCTTTAAATGTGACCATGTCAATCTTTAGTATATGGCTGTTATAATGTTGATATGGACACATTATGTATGAAAAATGGATAGCTCAACATTTGCAGTGACTGATTTTCACGCATTAATAATCTCACCATTTAATTAAAATATAATGCCAGAGGGTCCCAATCCACAATGCAGAATGACCTAGAGAATGTCCTGTCATTGAGAGGTAAGAAGGGAATAAGAAAGGAATAACTCAGTGACAGGTCGATTATTTTTAGTTTTGTGTGTAACTTAATGCAACTAAAATTTAACTGTGTCCCAGATCAGGGTTTCCACCTGGTAGGATTTCTATCTTTAGGTATGGTGTTTGTTTTTTGTTGGACTCCCTAAAGTTCCATGGGTTATGAGTATGCTGAAATAGAGCATAAATGCGCAACCTTAGGTAGAAGTCATTGGTACTTCTTCAGCACCTAAAAAATATACTGTCATCTCAATGCCCTCCACCCCGACACACAGTCTGAAGGCTGATCCTAGGTCCTTTTGACCCAGAGACTCTACTACACAAGACAGCCCTGTTAGCTCAGACATTTAATAATGAAAAATTGTCATGTTTAGCTCACTTTCTACTTTACAAAGAGTCGTATCAAAAAAGCATTCTAAATTGGAATTAGTTAGTGATCCAGGTCTCTAAAGCCCAGGACTAGAAGAGATTTCTTAATCACATCAACAGGGGCTTGGTTTCTATTCTTAGTACCTCTGGGTAGTGTAGTTATGTTTGCGATGTGTCCTGTCTCTGCATTGGTAGAGCCAGCTTCCAATTCATGGAGTATGTGGAAGGTCTCTTCAGTCTGATCTCTTAAATGAATGAATACAATGCTGCCTTCTCAAAAACAACACACTGATTTAAGTCATGCTGTGCCATGTTTTAGGTCAATCAAATTGAACTATATTTAAAACATACAATTGTTAAAAGAGAGCAAACCTTGAAAGGATTTTGGATTATTCTTTATTTTCTTTTCAGCAACTCTCACTACCTTCAGTGAAAGTGATTTAGATTTGATCTTGAAGGTTACCCCTCTGGGTAAGTAAGGGACACTTGTCAGAATATCCACGCATCCTACAAGGTTTTCAGCAGATCCATCTCCGAAAAATGGGAAATCTCTGTGTGTCCTCCTTTGCCAATATGATCGTCGATGAGCTTACATTTTAGACAGAGAGGACTAAGTATTAGAAATTAGTTTCCAACAATCTCTGTTTCTCTTTGTAAAAGCTGAATTATTCGTTCCAAACTACTATAAATTCTTACACATATCCATGTCTTTGTGATATAGCTTGATTTACAACTTTTAGTACCCTTCAACCTTTGAAAAGAAAGAACAAAACATATTTAGTGAGACAGTATGTATTTCCTTTTACTATAAATAGTTGGTGATTTAAATGAAGTACCTGAATCTTTTTACATTTCTAAACTATCCACTTTAAAAACTGTGAAATGATCTATAATGAAGCAAAAATATATTTATTAGCATCATGAAGTTAACGAACACTATTCTAAAATATGGGTTAAATTCCAAATCAGTTATTTTCAATTATTAACACATCTGATTCATGTAGCAATGTTCTTTCGTAGAAAAAAAATTGAACAAGAAATCAATTTAGATACATACCCACTTTATGATTATCCTATTAAGGAAGAAAAAGTCATAAATATTTAAAACACAGAGCAAAATAAAGCAAAACAAAACCTTGTCTTCTTGGTATCCTGAAGAGCTTTGTCAAAGTGGGATTAAAGCAAGAAGCTTGTTTCTTGGCAAGAAAATTCTGGAAGGGAAAAGAGACTGAAATTTTGCATCATTGCATTCATATCTGGTCAAGCTGCCTTATCACAATTCAAACTTTCCTGCTGGGAAACTGCTCTTTCTTTGGTACCTTTTCTGCCAGAATTCAACTCTAACAACAAAAGTTTATAAACAATGAAAATTCCAGCTGGTTGACATCAGCATCCCAAAGCTTTCTCTTCACACTGATACAAATATTTACCCTGAGCTCTGGCAAAGCTTTCTTTGCCCATGTCACCCTTAATCATGCATTTTTCCTTGATTGAGTTATGCTTTCCAGGACGTGATTTGCTCTGGTTTACTTTTTAACACATCCCAGAGGCTTTGTCAAAATCAGCTCTGGGCAGCCCGTGTCATTTGGTAGCTGCCAAACCTGTTATGAGAAAGAACTTGGCAAATATCAAAACAGTCTTTTCTAACTGCTCTAATAAATGTGTTTGTTCATTTTTGACCACCATTTATGTTTTTAGGTACCTCATATCCATAAAGCAACGAGCCAAGAAAGTAAGCAGAAATGCTCTCCATTCCCTTTAGTCCGTTCCCTTGAGGTAAAGTGCTGATTTCTCTTCCAGGCACCTTATTGCAAAGAAGCTGAAAACTTAAAAGGTTTCATCAATGACTCTTTATTTCCTTCAAGAAGACACCAGGGTTATTTTCAAAAGGTTAAAACAACAGATTGATGTGCTCTGCAACTCTAGCAAAGTCTGCTAGAACAAATATTTGCCACACCAAAGTGACTTGTGAAGGGATTAGCAAAAAATATTGCAAATATTTCTAGAAAGCTTCTGTTGCCAAAAAAAAAAAAAAAAAAAAATTGGGTTCTCTGCAGTGGGTCTTGCAAAATCCATGTAAAGTATATGAATAAGGCCAAATTCAATGGAATTTCCTCTCAATATTTAGTATTAAATAGGTGATGATGTGTTACCGGAAAGAAATATAATTATTTCAACTATATCACTTTACACTTACATTGCACTTATGTTTTAGAAAAATATGGTCATTATCTGAAATCGATATATGTATCACATGTCACCACACTACCTCATTTGGAAACAACAGGAATTAAGTTGTGTGAGCTCAGTAATTTTTCTGATGCCTAGGTCACTTTGAAAAAGTTCAAAATGATATAGAATTCCCACCTCTGGGGCATTCACAGTTGTTATTTTTGTTATGATTGTTTTTCCCATTGTCCCCAGGGACTATGTGCAAGTGACTGCCTGTGTGTCCATCTCTCATTCATATATACAATACTCCGTACTTTACATCAAGTTTTACCGTTTTCCTCTGTCAACCTTCTGATTCATTGGAGTGTCTGAAGGTGTGTTTTGACCTCAGTTTATTGATAACATCATGATTTTTATCAAAATCTATTAATATTACTATCACAGACAAATTTGAAGACCATGCTAAATAATATTATATACTAAAGTGTGAAAACATATTTGAAAACTTAGAATCTAATATAATAGTACCCATGGTCCTATGGTAAAAGCAGTATCAATTATTTGCTCATGAAAAACCATTAATTCTTTTGTATCATAAGTTTATTTCATATGTAGAAATGAAAATAGTAAACTCTGAAAAGGGCTGAAGGAGTTAGAAAAATTTCCCAATTCCTGGCTTGATCTGTTCACAAGAAATCAAGAAAAAAAAAAAAAATCATGAACATCATTTGTCTTCCTTGTTACTAAAGCTTAATCTCCACCAGAGTAAAAGGTAGACAGTATCTCCACTTGACCGGCAAAAGAAAGAAACCTCAGAAAGTGCCACTAAGGCAGGCACCTGTGCATGTCCCCTGGGGCCACAGGAAAAACAGCACCAAGAACAAAGATAACAACTGCTCAAGGTCATGTAACTGGTGAATGAAGATTAGAGATTCAAGCCTAGGTGTGTTTGATAAAAATGCTCTTGCTCTTTCATCACTGGGTAAAATCCACCCACGAGGTTGTACAGAACCTCCTCACTTGCCAGAGCCCCTAAGGAGAATTAACTAGAATGGATCACTGGTAAGGAATTAGTCTCATGTACATGTTGGAATTCATTACATTGCTCAACTTGTGGGAATTTACTTGGGAATAAAATGTAAATGGGGGCTCTGTTTTCCATCCATACTGTGTGCAACTCTGCGGCTCTGAAGAAGGGTTAGGCGCGCCCACTGTTGATCACGTGATGGGCAAAAAAAGGTGGCTCTGGACCCTAATACCTGTGCTCTGCTTTAAATTATTCTTATCTTACCATTTTTAATATATTACTTATTTGAAAAATATTTTATTGTATGTAGGTATACATTGATAACAATATTTTTGAACCAAGAAATTTCATGTGTAAGATCTTTGGGCATTTTAAAGCATTAAAGAATTACTTTTCATAGAGACCACGACTTGCATAAAGTTATAGTATTTGATTGTATATCATCCAGAGACACATAGAATATAAGTATCTAGTTAATGATGAGTCTAGTGTTCGATATAAACATGGCTTAGGCTCCATTTTTCAAGTAATAAAAAACCATCAATTACTATGTCTATTTAAACTTAATGTAATAGCTCTACCTTTGAAAATAAAGTGAATAAATTTGCTTTCATATATACCAGCCAGATAGCTTGATTAAGGGGACCTATGAATAATCTGAAGGATACTTTTGATGTATTTAGATTTCTATAGAGTATATGTGATACAGCAAGTAAGATGATAGCTCTTCATTTAATAATGATCTAGCAGAGTCTATTGTGAAGAGGAAACTATTATTGTGTAATTTAATTTCTTTTCAGAATTGTTCAGGGCAATGTTTATGTCATGAGAATATATTTTGCTCTATCTAATGAACCACTACTTCCAGGACTAGAACGCATACATCTGAACTTTAAAATCATGCCCAGGAAGTCTTGAATAATCAATTAGATCTGAAACTACTGATTTGGCCTATTTCATTTTCAGAGTGAAAGCTTCCTCCCTTCCAAGGAGACTGTTTCATCTTTCTTTAAATATTTTAATTATTTTAAGCAATTATTAGGCCAATAAAACAATTTCAAAGAACAAAATATGTTGAGGCTGAAAAGAAGGAGGCAGAATTATTGCATCTCTACGAGGCAGATGAAGGCTTTGCTAGTTACTGAGTGTGACATGATCAGTGACTCTACCTCCCTTAGTCAGCTTCGCTTAATGATATCTCACTCATTTTTGCATTCCCAGACCTGAACCTGGCACATTTTATGTGTTCAGCACTTGTATACTGCTTATAAAAAATAATGAGGGAGATTTCATCCAAGTTCAATGGTCAGAAACTCATTCTCATTCCCCATTGTTGTCTCCTTTTTATTGACTGTAATTGCTTCTTATTTTTAAATCAGTAATTTATTTCCCTTTTTCTTTGGATTTCTTGGTAGCATTTTGCTTTCTTCTTCTGACTCAACGTTTGGTATTTCCCTGTAGCTCTTATTTCTTATCAATTCCCCTCTTCATCTTCTCTCACAGGCTCAGACAATCAATCATCCATCTTCTCAACTTCCTAGAAGATTCTGGGTCCTTAGAGTATAGAAGCTCTCCTGATGCTGCTCCCAGACCGTGACCCACGCTGGCACAGCTTTTACTCCCATGTGGCTGCATGTTTCATGAGGAGAACTACTAAAATGCAGGCAAGCACAAAGTCTTAATTGCTTGCTAGTGGGCTTTCAGCCAACACACTGTTAGCAGAATGAAACCCAATCTTAAAGAAAAAGTGCTGAACCCCTGCTCTGGATCACCCAGCCCCATATGGGTAACACGTGTTTTTCGAGGAGATTTGGGGCATGGTGATTGTTTTTGCACTCCTTTTCATGGTGATGTCAATCTATGGATTGCTAGAACATTGAATTCTTAATACTCCAGACTACAGAAAATTACGAAGCAACTCACTGCCTCTCCCAACCTCTGACGTAGACATTTAAAATAACACGCTCAATTTTTTGTTCCTCTCTGAAAATACTACTTCAATAAAACAAAATTGTTACTCTTAAGAATTTCTACATAAGGCACTTCTGAGATTGCCACTGAATGACTATAATTTTTTGCTAAATTTTTGATATTTGCCAATTTACCACACTAAACCTCAATTTATTTTCATGATAAGGCAATGCCTTCCTGAAATGGTGGGTGTGAAGAGTCCACGACATTAGAAGCCTTTGGCAGTGCGTGGCACAAAGAAAATGTTGGCTTTTAATATTGCTGGTAGAGACAATAGTCTGCTATCTTTCTCAGTGTGAAAGCATCTCAGTATATACTATAAACTATTTAAAATATGTGTTTTGATATTTGGGAGATTTAGTCTTTTCTCTTTGATCTGACATAATCAGGATTATATTTTCATATGTTTCTACACTGTCCTTTCTAAGAAAGCTGAAAAATACCTCTTCATGTTATAGTCAATAAAAACAGACAATTAAATTGTAGAAAATTGTTCCTAGACTTCTGCTTTAAATTTTAATATCATAGTGATAAACTGCACTTAACTCCTGTGTTCCCTTCTAAATCTTAGTATCCAGCAACTTTCCATCACTGTTATATGGTGAAGGTGTGATGAACATGAACTTCATTGGATCTTGATCTCAGAGAATGGGACGTTCAAATTAATCATGCACATTTAGTGTTAGGATAAGTTAAAAAAGCTCTTTGAAAAAATATTTCATCCCCAAAACTTTTAATAATCTTTTGCACATATATTCAAAGAATTGTTCCCAATAACTCAGAGATGTACCTGTTAGTACCAGATTTTCCATTTCTCCTAGGAGTCTTAGAATGTCACAATGTCACAATGCAAATAGAATATCTGGTGGGCCACCTTAATATCAGGGAATTCCCCAAGGAGCATAAAGACGATATACACCCTAGGATATATTTTTCATTTTTTATAATAAATTAAAATTCCAGAGAAACAATACCAGTGATTCTTGTCAGTTTCTATATTTAATCTACAGTGTTGATGTAACAGTTTTTAACACAGAGATCTTATCCCAGAATTCTCATTAATATTAGCTACTCATATACATAAGCACTAATCCAACTTTAAAAATTACCTTTGTCATTTTCTTGGTAAACAATGAGAGCAGGATTTGATGAGAAAGACATCATCCATATGGTAATTTAATATCTTCAAAAATCAGAGTAGTCCATTTAAGTGTCTAAGTCCAATAAAATGCTATTGCACATATCTTATTCCCTTTCTCCCCAACCAATTCTAAACCTAGGAAAGGGTTACGAAAAAAAGCCTGAAGAGTGTCTTGTTAAACTTTGAATCAGATATGGTTCCATTTATTTCTTCAAAAATGGTAAGAATTAATTAATATTAATCTATAATCACATTGATGAAAAAATTAATGGAAATTTTAATAAAAATATAACCTTAACAGGATTTGAAGTTGTCCTTTAGAATATAAAGCCAACACTTTTTCATCTAAGCAACTAGTCCTCTGGTACCAGCTAATGAAATTTAAAAATTAACTGCAGAATGGTTCTTCTTTTGTTCTTTATGCATAAGAGACATAGTTTGAGAGCTATAAAGAAAAAGGCATTATAAATTAAATTCAGAAACTGTCCAAACCTATTCCATGTTTCCATCTCTTTAGAACATAGATTTATTTAGGTATTTCAGATACATGTTCACTGAAACACTCTTATTTCTAACCTATACATTTTTACTCATAGAGTTTCCAAAAAAGATTTAAAACTAAGTAAAATGGTCCAATTATTCTAATTTTCTGAAGTCCTGAGAATTAAAAAAATAACACATGGGTAGGTGGTTAATAAAAGCATATATCTGAAAAAGTACAATATTAAAATCCCCATTATAATGTCAAACATGCATTTTCTGAAATATAGTCACATTCCTTTTTCTATTTATACTTCATAACATATAGAAAATTATTTCATACACAGTCATTACTCAATAGAAACTTAGAAATGAAAGAAAGTGTGATCTTTGTCAATATTTGTTGAATGTTTATAAAATTAGGTACTGTGCATTTTACAGAATAAATGCTATGTATAATATATACCATTATATTTGCTATTATCATCATTTAGTACTTATCAATTTTTAAATGCCAATACTGAATGTTAAAAGCTATTTTTCTGGCATTATATCAGTCAGAAATCTTTATCAGAGAGCACTTCTTCATAGCTACTGAATGCTAACTTAGCTTTATAGTGATAATACTAAAGCAAACAAAATATCCTGAAATCCCTTTTAAATTATCAAAAAAGTAGCATGAGAAAAATGTAGTAATAAGTAGAATTTATTATATTATAGTAATTTTAAAATTGATAATGCATGCATACATGGTTACTCTCTGCGAAAAAGAATTTTTGATTAACTAAAACAATGAACTCTGGACTATACTTAATGACAGAATTGGCAAGCCTTGCATGATAATTAGATCCACTGGTGGTCATTCACAATGATGCAGAAATAGGGATTCTGACTCTTGTTTATTATTACAATTCAAGTCATGTTTATAATCAGTCATGTGGTAAATAATTGTACTCCTTTCTTCCTTACAACTACCCACTTTCTTTGAAGCAGCTCCCTTATTCCAAAAGCATGAAGGGATGAGAAAAATAATTGAAAACTATAGGTTATAGGATAGAGTAGCTTTTGTCTTGAATGGTTTCTGTCTTGATGTTTTTCTTAATTCAGAGTAGGAATTAGTCCAGATATCGCTGACTTCAAGTGCCTTTACACCAATGGAGACATGCAGGAGTCAATGGATACTTGAATTATTTCCCTTATGATGGCCCCTTGTATTGTTTGCCTCAACATTTCCCATTTTAAATGTGTGAAATAATGTTGCAGATGCAAAATGCTTACCTATTGTAGCCATGATTGCAAAGTAAACAAACAGATAAAAATAAATGAAATGTATTTGTGAAAAAATGCACCTTATGACTGAAAAATAATAAAACTTGATGTTTTTTAAAACCAACTAATATAATTTGTTTACAAGATTAAATGTATGTTCAAGAGTTCATTTCTTTCTATCAGTAATTTTTAATAGGGAAGACATTTTTTATTGCTACGACTTTGGGGTTAGATAGCGACTTACAGCCAACAATACTGCTAAAAATCCTACAATGCACAGAACAGCTCTCACAGCAAAGAATGATCAAATACAAAAAGATCAAGACCACTGAGTCTGAGAAACTCTGCTTAACACCCAGTGAAATTTGCTAAATCCCACTTATCATAACTCACCTTCAATTTTCTGTGTCATGTCTTTCTTTACTAGATTCAGATAAAGAAAAAATGTGTAATACAATATTTTTCTTTCAAATGGAAAAGCTTATGCACTACTTATTTTGATTTTAATATTGCTGTGCCTAAGAGTACACAAAAATACCAGAAGCAGTTGTTGAATGTTGAGCACTGTCAGCACTCTACCAAGATACCCCATCTGGTGCAGTCTGATATGGATAATAATGGTGGAGTGCTCTTGCTGTCTTGACTGTAGTCATTACTGTGATGTTATTTTAGGACTAAGTAGTGTTTGCCCATTGGACCATAAAAGTGTGTCATGTAAATACAGGTTTTAGAGCACACAAGAGTCTGTCCATGTGTAGAAATATGCAGAAAAAAGCTTCATAAAATGCTTTTTAATAGCACTTGTTGGGCATGTGAAGTAATTCCTTTTCAAAGTTAAATCACTTGGAAAAAAGGGAGCGTCTCTTTTCAAAGACCCCGTAAGTAATTATGCTACATTATACATCATTCATATGTCAATGCAAATTTTGTTTTTAAATGGAAGAATTTTTGAATGACACAACGAAGCAAATGTCCATCATTAACCAAACCTTTTATTTTTTTGTTTATTCTCACCTGAATTGCTCTTCGAAATTGAATTGAGGGTAGAGGGTTAGTGTTTATGTAGCCAGCAACCACATATTTGACACTTTATCCTAGAATTAAATTTGAATACTAAAAAATCACATAGAAAAGAAATATAGATGACAACTTTCACAAAGATCACTACTAATAGCAGTTGAGTCATATGTCTCAGGAGATAGTGTAGTTATGTCAACAGCAAGAAAATAAAATATGAAAACTAAAGGGCAGAAAGTGTTTATAAAATCTATACTTTGAATCATACATAAGTGTATACCTATAAGTGTGTATGACTATATTTTTGGATGCTTGAAAATTATGTGTATTGAACTCTTCCTCACTCATTCCTAGAAAGCTATGAACATATTCTTATTGAAGTCAATTTATAATAGTGACAGAGAATAAAATTTATTGTTATATGAAACTATTCAGATTGGATGAAGTGACATCATGAGATGCATAACGATCAGTTATTAAAATGGTGGAGAGACCTATGGACCCTCAGATGCCTCTTTAAACAAATCTTCTTGACAGGATGATAATCCTACAAAGTGACGTTTATCTGCCTTCTAGTATTCACTGTTACTAAAAAATTAACAACTCTAGAGAATTATTGGATTTTTCTTTTACAAAAGTAAAGTAGCCAAATACGTGTAGATGGTTATTAAACTCAGATATAATCTAACAACAACATTTGAAAAAATGTATGCAGAAGAATGCTGATAGAACAAATGATCAATAACTTTCTATTTTATTTCTCCAGATTTCCTTCCATCATTTAAAAGAAAATTGAGCCCATTCCACTAAGAGTCAGTTTACATTTTACTTTATTAACAAATGTTTGGTCAAATAAACCATAGCTTCAAAATCATTCATTCTATTCTAAAGATATTTGCTGCAAAAAGAAAAAAGTGATATGAATATCATTTTAAGAGCAGTGACATATTTCTAGTTATAAAAAAATACTGACCAGTTTTATGAATTTTTATAACAAAAATTAAATTATTTGATATTGTCACATAAGAAAAAATTACTGATAAGAACTTGATCATAGACCTTCTCAATAAAATAGTTTGGATGTCTCCAAATCGTTCTTCTTTGATTAAAGAATAATGCCAATCAATGAAAGCTGAGATTGTGGATTCTCAAGCAACACTATCTCATTAACTTCCACTCTATAGCTTTTGCCTGTGCATCTTAAAACTAGTTAAGTAAACTGTCTGTCATTCAGTTTCCTCAGTCTCTAAGATTACCCTCATAGGAGAGTTACTAGAATGAAATTATTTAAATATATAAATAGGTCAGAATGGTGGCTGGCATATAGAAGTTTACCTACAATTTAGCTTCTTTTAAAAATATTCTATTTTTTCATTTGATAAATAAATTTATGATAGTTTAATGGAGATATATTTTGTGCATTATGTATCTGTTATGTGTTCTCTAGTAAGTTACCACAAGTGACCTAAATTCATTCTGACAGGGACGTTTTTTACTAAAATAACACTAGCCTTTGCAAAGAGACTAGGGTAATTAAATTTAAAGTCTTCGTGAAAATTTCTAAAATAAACCTGAAGTAACATTTAGGTTTTTATTTTCTATATGATAGGATATGTAATGATTCATACAAGAGTAAGGGTGCAATAGGAAAAACACAAATAAATTTTAGTTTATGAAGTTCAATCTAGGTATAAGGACATATAAACATTAGTCTGTATGTCTTTGCTTTCCATGTGACTTATCAAATATACTCTCTCTTTTCCATGAATGTTCTGACAATAGTACTGTGTTACAGGATAAAGTCAAGTGGACTAATAGCAAAACAATTTAAACAATATTGAGTATCTCAATTTTATTAGATGTGCAGAAGCTAAGTCTTAGTAGTAGACATTTTATGACAGCTAAGGTCATTTTAGAGTTAGCATTAAAATTAAGTTGCTTTATCTCTACACAGCAAATGCTATCTTAATAATCAGAACATAATAGACTCTTCATTATCATGACCTAATAACCTGATCTCATGTCAACTTCAGCAACCTGTTGTATGCTGTGTCCTCCTAAACTTACTACACTCTGGTCACATTGAGCACTTTTAAGTTTCTCAAGTGAAAGTCCTTTCTCATTGCTATTTAAAGTAAATGCTGTTTCACAGTTTGGAGATTCCTCAAAAATCTGAAGATGGAAATCCCATATATCCTGTCATTCCATTTCTGTGCATCTATCCAAAAGGTACAAAACTTCCAACCGCAGAGATGTGTGCATCTCCATGTTTATTGCAGCCTTATTCACAATAGCTAAGAATTGGAAATTACCTAAGTGTCCAACATCAGATGAATGGATAAAGATGTGGCACATACATAAGACTGAATACTACACAGCCCTTAGAAGAGATGAAACCCTGACATTTGAATCAACAAGGATGGAACTAGTGGGGATTATGCTAAGTGAAATAAGTTAAAAGAAGAAAGATACCAGATGATCTCACTCATAGGTGGAATGTGAATAGAAATAACAAAGGAACACATGAAACATAAAAAACCCTGAAACATTTGCAACAGAACTGAGGTTACCAAAAGGGAACGGGGTAGGAGGGGGCAAATGGTGGTGGAATCCACTGGACAATGGAGAAGAACACTTGGTGACTTGGTGGAGAGTGTGGTGTGTTGAAATATGTCTAAGAAATGAGGTACCTATACACAGGAAATTATTCTCATGTGTAGAATAATTACTACAATAAAAAAATAAAGTAAATACTGTTTCAGATGCCTAGAATATCCTTCTTGCTACTTTCAATTGCTCAACATGTCTCTACTAGGACATCAGTTAAAATGTCATTTCTCCCAAACTCAAAAGTAAATTGTCTTCTCATAATATCTTATATATTCTTGTATTTTGTTGGCATTAACTCAACATTGGAGTCTATTGTTTTATGTCTACTTTCTCATAGCCTCCAGAAAATGGAGTCCTTATATCTGATTCATTTCTACCCCACTGAAATAACATTGATGTCCTCACCGCTACAGAATGTGTATTGACATCTTAGTCTTCCAGTTTCTTGACTATCTACAAATATGTTGCTTAACAGTTTGACTCACATGTGCAGACAGATTCTTGACTTATTTCTAACCCATCTATATTCTCCATTACATAATCTTAATCTCTTACAAAGAGTAATTCTATTTACGTGCTTGGAAGTCATCACTGCATATCTTCCTTTTTTTTTCTCATCCTTTAATTCTTCATTGAGTCCTGTCTTCTTTATGAACCAAAATGTGGATAAATATATCCATATCTCTTTTCCAAAATTGTTAGAAATATTATTCAAGTTCATTCATTTTAAAAGTGGATAATTTGAAAAAGTTTGTAGAAACAGTTAAATGATAAACGCCAGGAGCACTTCAAAACCCCAGGACTAAGAGCAACAGGAAGCTACTTACATTATAGGTTGAAAAAGAAATGGTAGAAACAGTTATCAAAATCTAGAGAGAATAGCTCCATGGTGAGATTTGTCTTAGATAAATTGTGACCTTTGCTAAAAGGACAGAAGTCGAGGCAAGATCTCCAATCTTATTCTGCTGCTATTTTCCACTCATGTTGGTATCTTGCAGTAACTAAATCAAAGTGTAAATTATTGTGACATCATCACAATGAATTGTGATGCCATTCATGATTATTAGCATTTTAGCATCTGTAGTACACGAACAGAATATATTGAAAATGTACTGCATAACTTTTTCCCCCTAATATCTTTCATTATAGACCTGGATTACTGTACTGGTCTACTAAATGGTTTCAGTGCTTCATTTCTCATCAACACCTACCCTCAATCCATTCTCTACACAATTAGAATTCTCTTCTTACAATAAACATGCACAGAGTTTTCTGCTTAAAATATCTCTATTATTGCATATTCTTAGTTGTACTTCTAATCACCTTGTTTCAAAATTATCCTTTATTATGGAAGTTAATTTTTTTCCTTACTACACTGAGCTCAATGATGGCAGGAATCATATATTTTTACATCTGAATCCTCCATTAATGTGACTAGAACACAAATGCTAACAACTATGAGATGAAATAATAAATTTCAGAGGGAAGATTTTTATTTTTTAAAGATTCCCAGGTGATTCTAACTTTCTAGATTTTTATAGGAATATAGGAACAAATAATCTTAAAATGCTCTAGATTATGAAGTGTTGGTAAAATTAATATTTACCCATTTAATCATTTAATTCAGTTACATGCAATTAAGAACTCACAATATGTTCATGAAATGTGTTCCTTTGCTCAAGGCTTTTTTGTTTTTCCCTTCTAGTAGTGTTTCCTTTCTGATACTAAATTTAACCTTTATTAAGACCTACTAAATATTTCTCCATTTTAAAGCTCAAACATGAACAACTTTTGGTGAATCAATTCATATCTAATCATTATTTGAAGAGAAGAAATATTTCCAAAGGAAGTGTTGTAATGCCTTCTTATTATCAGATACTATGGAAGAACAAACACCTTTGTACAACTTAAACATTTAATATATTTATATATTTAAGAACTGCCATGGGAATTAGGTCATATTCATTAAGTATTTATTGTGAAATTTATTTATTTTTTGATCAGATGTCCTTGATATTCTACATTCCTGGCTCTCATATTTTCCATTTCCATTTTGTTTCTGATAAATTTTCTTTTAATACTTTTCTTCTATTTCATTTGAAATAAGGTCAAGATTTTCTTATCTGTGTTCAAATATTTATATGCCTGTTATATGTATCTGCCTTTTCTAGTACTAGAGAAATTCCATTTCTGTTACACATTCTCTATATCACTAATGCCAAGCATACACTCATATTTTAAAATCTATTATTTAGGTGAATAAATAAAAATAATTACTTAACTACTAGTACTTTGGCAAATGAAAAGCTGTCTAAGAATTTTTGATGAAATTCTTTGAACATATGTGTGATAATCAAGGATTATACTTAAATATATTAATATAATACTTCCATGTCAAGATACTTATATATAATGACTGTGATAAAAATGACTAATATTTCATTTTATTTCTCCACTGAAAAATAAAGTACGAGGATTTTTAATTTACTGAGAATAAATCTGTTAGACAAATTCTCTTACCTTTTGCATATAATTTCTAAGATGGCACTGACACCTAATCTCCATCATTTCCATTAGCAAAATGCTCTTCCCATATCTGTATGCATTAATCTCCATCCTAAATTATAATCAAATATTTGTACAATTATTCTTGGCAAAATTAGAAATTGCACACCCCAAGTATCATTTAAAACTGCACTGGAATGTATTCATTAGTATATTTATAAAACCTGCCATATAGCTCTACCAATGTTCCCAATAGGTGAGTTCCATAATTAATATCACTAAAATTTCCAGAAAATTTATGATTCAAAGATTTTTTCCCAATTGTTCACATTCTAACTCCTCCCAGTCAATATTGATATCTTCTGTTACTGTATATTGAAAGGTGCATAACTTAATTGAATTGTAGCATATACAACTAATCTTTCTAAAATTATCTTTTCCTCAAAGGCAAGACAATATCTAAAGTTCCCTTGCATCTTTTATAATTCCTAGAACCATTTTGGACATAGGTAAATATTCAATAATCCCAGATATTTACTCCAGATATTTATGCAATCCTAACTTATTATTAAGAAGCAATATATAATTTAACAGTGTTGGAGGTAAAATAATACAAGATTCTGTCCTTTTCTTATGGAAAAAATTAAGAATTATTTATTTGGGGCAATTATTTTGCCAGGTCTTTACTTGGTGTTAAATGTAATCAATGTACCCTGACTGTTAATGGGAGTAATAAGGTTCCTAATATTTAGGTTTATTCTTAGTTAATGGTATCAACAGCATGACTTCAAAAAAAAAAGGAAATAGATTCCTGAAGCCAAGTGTCCAGGTACTTAGGAGCAAAAGAAAATCACTCCATCTTGTCCTCCCACTTGTGAGGCAGAAGAAAGGTGAGCAAAAATGGAAGCAGACGTCAGATAAAAACTGAAATTCCACATTATGAAATCTGTGACTTTTATTTTCATTTGTGTTATAATATATGACTATAATTTTAGATGAATCAACAAAGCTGTATTTAGGTTACAAAATAAATCACTGTTAAAAATATATGGGATAAATTATTTTCCTAAATTTTAGATCTTTTTGACTGTACAGATATTTAAAAGAGCAATTTTTTTGTCTGATCTTGATTAAGACTGACTAGTAGAAATTGATGTTCTAAAGACTTATCTATCTACATAGTCTTATTGAAATAGACTATAATCTGCATTATGGTTTTAGGTAATCCGCTGTCTTAAAACAAATCTATATATTAACTCCTAGAGAATAACACCATTTAGAAGAAAAAGGATGTTAAAATACAGTGGTTAACATTAATACTTAATGAATACTCACTTATCTACAAGTCTTAAAAGAACAAAGTTTCCCAACCATTAAAAAACATTTCAGTGTTAATCTACATTTCAGTAAGATATTCACTGAGCTTTCTCTAGAAATCCATATGCTATTGTAGACCAATTGTACATTAATAAAAAAGATAAAATAACTGAAGAAAATACTAGAACTAGAATACTAGAACCTAATCTTAAGTTTGAAAGAAACATATAAAGGAATATTGACACTTATATTTTATGTGAAGTGACAGATTATTTTGTAATAAAATACATCATTTGGTTCTCAGATATTTGAGTACTTTCCATTGCATACTCTCAGGAAGTACCACAAATACTCTGTGCTGTGTGGTGCTAGAATAACACCAATTAAAATATACTGATATAAAATTAAAGAAGTGGTTTGAATAGGCACATTTTCCTCTACTTCACTTGCTTCTATCTAGAAATTATAGCAAAGTCTGAGACTTTGAATAAGAAATATTCATGTTTGAAAATGCCAAGTCTAATGAAGGAATTCGGAAAAAATGATTTAAAAGTATATGCTGTATTACATTTAGATGTTTGGTAAAAATTTGCAGTCTAGAGAGTCACATGTAAATAATCTTTCATATTTTACTGTATAGACTTGGTAAAATCATCATGTTCTTGGTCTTGATATATTCCTTACAATGAGTAAAGTTTTTCTAGGTCAGCGAAGAATTTGTGTTATTCAGATATCCTGGACTTCTAAAATCCATGTCTATATTTAGGCACAAATAACTCAATATAACCTTTAACTTTACCTTAGCATTTTGTGCCCCTTCTTTGTTCCCATTATATTTCTTATTACAGTGCTTACAAAAGTATACCAAGTATATCACTGCAAGATGACAACTTTGGGTAATGAAAAAGCAGATTTTATCATTTTGAAATTTAAATAGTTGTACATGTACTTTTAACATATAGGTGTATATATATATATATATATGAATCAATGCATTAAAAATACTGCAGATATTAAGTCCTAGAAATAGAGGTAATGTATTTAGTATTTTAAATGATATTTTCAGATTCTTTCTTATTTCTTTTGTTTACATAGCTATATAATTTTCAGGATGTTGAATTTGTACCACGGAATGGTAGTTGATTTAGAGAAATATGTTGAGTAAATACCAGTATACTTGGTACATATCTATGGCAAAAATATGAAGCTGGGTCACAAATGTCCAAAACTAGGGTGACACTGTCCATAGTACTCTTAGTTCTCATTCTTTTAACAAGGGATCTCCAGAACTCAAGTAGATATATTACACTTTGAAAGTTTCTAATATTTCAACAAGGGTATCTTTAACCATCTTCAATGACACTGTATTCCAAATCAAGACTTCTCTTTCATTAAGTCTGGTGTCAGTTTCTCTATGAGAGTAGGAAATAATTCTAGTGAAATAATTTGTCTTTTAGCCTCTCCATCTGTAAGACCTGTTACTTCTTTACAAAGCATGCCTCTCTCTATGTATAGTTTTCCTTTCCTTCAATGTCCTAGGATTTTTGAGATTGATTGTTTTATTAACAATTAAATAATAAAAATGCTAGAATGACAGATTTAATATTTTATGTGAATTTCTAATCCCTTCTCATTAACATATCTTCCTTCATCTTTCTATGGATATTCTAACTCCTAATCAATGGCTTCCATATAGATAAATCTTAACAAAAACTCTTGATTAAGCTTACTAAATATTTTAACCTGCTTATTAACAGCACTTGTTATAATCCAGACTCTGTGTTAAACATATGGATTATCTTATTTAAATCATGTCTTTATATCAAGGCTACTAAATGCAGATGACAAAACTGAGCTAACGGAAGGTCAAAGGTCAAGTGGTACTACAAGAATCAGACTTAAGGTGATTTCAATAGTATATTAAAACCATATTTTACCACCATACTAAATTACTTTATATAGAAGTCTAGCTTCAAGATTTATGTTGAATCTTTTTCTTTTTTATTTCTCTTTATCATATGAGGCCATCACTCAATTTTTAATGTTTTGCTTGATCTTTTATGCTCTACCCTATTGATTTCCTTTATACTTTTCTCAAAAGTTTTATTCTCTTTTCATTAACACTTTTATGAATGAGCCTAGCACAAGGCAACATAATAGATATGTATCTATGTTATCTTTATGTATTCACTATTTAGTATGTTTTGAATTTCAACTCAACATTTGGGACAATAGCACTGATTTTTTATTAAAATAGTCATTACAGAATACACAAAAGAATTTGTGACTATTATGTCCTCCACTAGCTTGGTATACAAAAATATGTTCTGTTTTTAAGTTATTTACTTGGTCTAATACATGTTTAGTGGGGGCTACAGTTACTGCTTGTCTTATTTCACTGTGCTTAAAAATATCAGAAGGGAGAGAGAAATAGAAAAAGAGTGAAATGAGAACTATTAGATTTGAAACCACAATAGCAGCAGTAATAGCACTAGTCTAGTTTCTTACTCAAGCAAATGACACTAAAGTGTGTGCCACTAATGTTATGATTAAAATAAATATTAGTCTTCACTCAAAAATTATTCTTCCAAAGCATAAATACTAAGCAAGGTTGTCAAGATCTTCTGTCTTATATCAATATGAGCAGTCATATTCTGATTTTTGAGCACAGACAAACACTCTAGATTTCAGCTTCTCATATGACTATTTCTTTTCCATGGACTTACTATACTTTCAACAACTGAAAATTTTAATTAGAAAGGTTACAGTAAATCAGAGAAATTCAACAAGTATTGGATATCAAAAAGGAATTGATTAGTTTCTTTGTCATTGCCTCACAATGTTTTCAGAGACTGCTTTGAAATATAACAAATCTCTGTCCAAATTACACAGAGAATTGGTAGAGATAAGTGATTCAAAGATCCTATTACCCATTCCTCTGGGGCAATGAGAGGCATTCAAAAGTTAAGAGAAGACTCTAAGCATATCTGTTCTAATACTATATATTGTTTTTGCTTAGTATCTCTTGGCATCTCATCTTTGGAAAAATATGTAGTTCCTTTATGTTAAGTAGTACTGTAACAGGATTTCTACATCAAGGAATGCTTATATAGATAGATAGATAGATAGATAGATAGATGTAGATATATAGATATCTGGGAGAAAGATTGTTATTTAAACTTCTTCACCTAGAGATTTTTCCTATTGGGACAGCAATCATTGATTAGGAAACACTTTACAAATAAATACCAACATGAACCAGGAAAAGAAGAAATAGAAACACGATTCAGTTCGTAAAACTGAAATACATTATGTGGAAAGTAAGAGTTTTGGAAATGAGGTCAAGACATGAAGTATTCAGAGTACAGACAGCCTCATGGTGGGCCCTGGGACAGAGACAATGATAGTTTCAGATAAAGCTGAATAGTACACTACTCAGTCATTGAAAGCTTATGTGGTATGTGAAGATCTGATGACACCAGAGTTAGTTGAGAATGAGTAAAGTCATCACTGTGTGATATGTAGAATTAATTACTTTATATATGAGCATGGGGTGAATTACTTCAGCAAAAAAAAGAACTCAAAATCAAATACACTAAAGAAAATGTTGACCACCAAAACTATCCTCAAAGATCTGTGAAGAATTTCAACGAAATACTGAATCTTCCTACCATTTTCATGGGCATCATAAGCATCCGTTCTAGGTGACATGTAAGTCGTCACATGGTAGAATTGAATTCACAGTCTCTTTCTTCAGACATCTCACCTGAAAAAAAAAAAATCACTAGTCTTTGTTTAAAATAGGTGAGCAGGTGATTCAAGGCAAGATGTCTCTAAATTTTTTATTTCTCACTAATAAAGTTGAGCTCCAAGAATTTTTTCTGACTCCCTCTTTATAGAGTCTTCATATTTCATAGGCAAAAATTATAAATTGATCATAACTGAGTTATTGTCTTTCTTAAATAATAATAAATAGTAATTACTACAAATTTTCAAGTGCTACCACTTTTCCAAGTGTTTTATCTGTATTAACGCATTCAATCTTCACAGCAATTCTCTTACATATGCATTATTATTTCCATTTTTTCAGATATGGATATTGAGGTACAATGAGTTTAAGCAACTTACCAAGATTCCTCAGCTAATAAGTGGTAGGTAATAATCCCCAGATAATTGTGGTAGTTGGGTGCATTTCTCAGGTCATAAGTCTAAATCTCTGCATATTTCGCCTCTTCGGTCAAAACACAAAGTGCTTAAACTGAGATCTAAGTTCTTATTTATAGTGCTAGGTTATTATATTGCAACCAGTTCTTTAAAAGACACCTTAAATACTTTGTTATATATTCATATTAATATTCAAACTGATCAAATAGGCCTCATCAGATACACATGCAAAACACATTCTAGATTGTACTCATTTTTTTTTTAAATTTAATAATACAAATAATAGGTCAATTGCCTTTGTTAATTAACTCTATTTCATTAAAATCATGACCTCTGGTTTAAAATGCCTACACTCTTGTGTGTTATATTTATGTGGATGGTCCATAAACACTCCCTAATTAGTCACATGTGTATTCAGATGTGGGCTCGTGTGTTATAAACTAACACTGAAGTGTATAAGGAACTGTCAGTCAGATCAAAAGTCAACTGAAAATCATCCCATTTGCAAAGCTGAGAGGCTGTCACAGTTAGTTAGTCATAAATGTTTAAAATAGCAACCAAACTTTTATTCTAATTGAGCATGAGTTGAAAGGCTACCCACTTTGATGTCTTTGCTTTTATCATTTGTATATAGAAAAAAAAAATCTACATTATGCTTTTAAAAAAATCCCCCCTTGGAGTGGTAGACATTACTTAGTTCTGAAAATATACAGGTAGATCAATCTATAATTGCAGGGTCTTTGTACAGTTTCCAGTGATGCCTATAATCTTCCACGTGCAAATGTTCAAACATAAAATTCTTCCCTCCTTTTTCTCTATTTGATCTCTTTCTCCACATATTTGTGATTCAAGACATAAGGAACAAATCTTTGTAATGATATTGTGGGGGCCATCATTTAACATACAGTATTTCTCTTATCCCATTTTTCAATCTTCAGGAGAGTCAAATCATACATTTTTTAAGTCATTATCTATTTTATCAGTACAATTCCATTATATGAATGCCCTCATGTTAAAGATTTAGATACTGAGATCCAGAAGAGAAATGACTACGAAGAGCCTAGAGATAGCAAAAATCTTAAAAGTGCCAGGCTGTACTCATTTTCTTTCTTTTAGTTTCAAATTTACACATAAGGCCTATATTCAGGATAATTATCCTATAATTTTCTGTTCCCCAAAATATTATCAGTTAGGATACTGAATGCTGGAGCACACTCCAGGCTACCCAAAAGACTCTAACCATTGCCATGTGTTTCACTTTTCATCCTATAAGAGCCTCAATAAGTTATGATTTTTGTACTGTCAATTTTGCTTTATGGAGATTACAATAAAATGAAAAGAAATATGTATTTGCCCAAGTAGTTGTAATTTTAATTGTCTTTGTTCTTGTTTGTAAATCTTGATATCCAGCCATCACTGCTTTCCTTCTGTCTGAAAGACTTACTGTAATACATGTTGTAGGAGAGACCTACTCGGAATGAATTTCCAGGGATTTTATATGTCTTAAGGTGTCTGTTTTTACTTTAGTTTCAGAAAATATATTTGCAAATTATAGAATCCTAAGTTGACAATCTTAGTTTCTCGGTACTGTAAAGATGTGACTTGATTATCTTTTCTTTCATATTTCATAAAAGAAATCTAATGCCCTTTAAATGTTTTCTCTCTGTATATAATGGCTTTATTTTTTATATTTTAAGAGTTTATTTTTATATTGATTTTGTATAATTTTACTGTGATATGATAATGTGATTTTCGTGAACTTTTTTTGTATTTGGTATTCCTTGAGCCTTGCTTTGTAAATGCACAGTTTCCATTAAGTTTGAAAAAAATCTCAAACCATTGTTTCTTCATGTATATTCTCTTTCTTTCCTCTTTCTACTCTCTCTGGCACACCAGTTCTCTCTGTATTAGGCCGCTTGAAATTGTTCCACTACACATTAGTCTTTATTTTTTTCTCTATTTTGAATAGCTTCCATTGCTAAATCTTCAAGTTTGCTAATATTGTCTTCTTCATTGTCTAATCTGTTTTTAGACTCAGTTAATATAAATTTATTTCAACCATCTTAGCTTTCATCTCTGGGATTTCATTTTGGATCTTTTCACATCTCCCTGTCTCAGGATAACTCTTAAACCATGTGGACTAGAGTTGTAATAACTGTTTTTGTTTGTTTTAATAATTATTTAAGGTCATTCTTACTAATTATCTAATATCTGTGCTCGTCTGGGTAACTTTCAATTGAATGTTTATTTTCTTCTTTACGAGTCATGTTTTCTTAACTTTTTGTATGTCTACTGATCTTTGATTTAACACCCAACAATGTGAATTTTACCATGTGGATGCTGAATAATTTTCATTCCATAAATCTTTTTCTGAAATGCCATTTAGCTGCTTGGGAACAATTTAATTTTCAATATTAATTTTATTATTTTAATAGTTGGATCTAGAAAACTGTCAGGGATAATAATTCCCACACCAAGGCATGAGGCAAGATCTTCCTGAGTACTTCAGTGTTCTGTGAATTACGTTTTTCAAGATTATTTTGTGGGGACAAGCACTGCTGCTGGCCCTGCTTGCATACCAGCTACGGTTCCCTCTAATTCTTTCAGATGTTTTCATCTCTTGTCTGGGGAGGTTTCCTCACATGCATGTATTACACAGTGTACTGTTGATCCCGACAGAGAATCTTCTGTGTTGCTTTCTCCTTCAGGTTTTCTATTTTATGAGTTTTTCTGGACTCTCAGCTCTCTCTCCTCAGCTTATCAATCTTTCTCGGATTTTCCTCAGTTTCCCCCTACCCTGTGCAACAGTCAAAAAGCTATGAAGGCAATAAACTGGGACAAATTAGGGCTTGCCTCGCATGGTTTCCAACTTCAGGGATCCCTGTACTTCATCTTCTGAGGTTCAGTGTTTTGGAAACTATTATTTCATTTATTGTATCTCAATTTGTATTGTTGTTGGATACTTCAAATGGGAGGATAAATATACTACTCATTCTTAGCTGGAATGATTACTCTTTCAGAATGGAAAATAAAACTTACTAAGAAAATAATACATCCTATGCACTAAAATGAATGCTGTATACATACTGTCAAATCTATATAAGTCACAGCGTAAGTATTATCAATATGTCCTACAGGAAGATAATGTTGACTGCCTGCACAGAAGCTCAGATTACTTCATGGAATATCATTCAATCGCTGATGTCTAAATCTATCAGAAATTACATCTATGTTTAATGAAATGTGAGCCTTGCCTCTTTTTCTAGATTTAGTCTATGGTCTATATTCAGAACTTAATAAAAAGAGTAGATTCTTTTTCTAAGATTTTGTTTTTTAAATGAGAATAAATTTCTCTGGAGGTAAATTTCAGGAAACAATATAAAGGTACAGATATCAAGACATTTTTATTACATTTTTAATATTTGTATATGGATGACATATACAAATTGCATTCCTGTTTGTTGTTACATATTATCAACCATTGTCTTATTTTCTTTAACTGATTAATTAATTAAATGTTTCTTCTATTTATGACACTATAATGGTTTTAGTAAAATAAATTCAAATGTTTAGGGTTTTGTTTTGCTGGATTTTTAAAATTTATTCCATTAGTTTTTATTTTTCAATTTTAATTTATTATGATTAACTTCTATCACTAATTTTTATTTGTAACTAGTATTACAGTCCTTAAGAGATTACCCTAAATATTATAAACTTCAGGTGCTAGAAAATTTGGATTGTTTTATCAGTACAGTGCATACTGGACCCCTGCCAGAGAAACCAATGGTCAAGTGCAACTGTGGTCAAAACGTTATGGGTGAAAAAAATCCAGTATGAAAAGAAACTCTGAGGTCATCCAGAATCCCTAGCCAGTAACAGTCAGTGATGTCCTATGACTAAGAAATAATAATGACAAGAGTGATCAGTGAAAATGATCAGAGACGCTCTTTCCGTCCCTTCACTTTTTTGAACAGAAAAGAATACCAGTCTACGTTATTAACCCAGTTTGAAGGAAAAAACAGTCTTCCCCCAAAATGCTACTGGAATTTTCATTAACTTTAGAGATTTAGGATTCAATAGAGGATTTAATTGTGAAAAAATGAGATAGTTATAGAATATAAAAAGACTGCTAAAATAGAAAATGCATTGCCAAATTGTGCTTATGCTTCAATGAAAAAACTTGACATAAAGTAGCAATAGGAAATATAGAGCTGTCAAAATAGTACTAGAGAGGCATCCAGGCAGCTTCGAAATAATGTAATATATATATCTCCCCTTTCATGCAAGTAGTCATAAATAGAAAATAAATATTAATTTACTCTTTCCCTACTATTTAATAAAACATTTTTCAAGCAATTCTTATCAATAAG
Source organism: Solenodon paradoxus (assembly GCA_004363575.1). NCBI lineage: Eukaryota > Metazoa > Chordata > Mammalia > Eulipotyphla > Solenodontidae > Solenodon > Solenodon paradoxus. The sequence goes on from RJWH01000033.1 coordinate 1,160,366, forward strand.
TGTAATCCCCAAATTATTTTATATTTTGCTATCCTCAAGTATAATACATTCAATGGAACTTAAAGATAATTTTTAATCTTCTAGAATAAGCAACATATTTAAATAAAACAGATACTTAAAATTAAGTTTTAAAATTTAGTTATACAAAATATACACACTTAAATATAATCTCCTGCATGTTTACTATAAAAATATTTACAAGTAGATTTACACATATGATTGTTCATTTTTCTAAAACATTATTTTGAGATGCCCCGTGTATTTTAGACTTCATTAAAAATTTAATTTTACTCATATAACATATAAAGAGTTGTACTGCTTTCTAAAAGAAAGTTATTTTTATATAAATAATTATTGAAAAAATGTTATCATGTTTTATGAATAATTAATTGTGGTGACTGAATATAATGCTTAAGATAAGAGCAAGGTCATGTGTTCAGTCTTATTTTATCCATGTCTCCTTTTCCTTATATGAAAGGGAGTTTCTATATATAAGACATGGTAATGTATGTGACTCTTGGTGCACCACGATATCACACTAAATGTTATTTTCTCTTCTTTATTCTAATACTTTGTCCTGGCATATTTCCTACTGGAATATGGTAATTGTTAGTAAGAATAGATGGCTGAACTAGAAAAGATATGTCAAACTCTGTCTACAAATAGTTCTACTAAACTACTTCATAGTAATTTGCTAATAAAATACAGTTTTACTGCTAAAACTATGTTTAAAAACCCCTAGATCTGGTACAAACTTGCTTCACCTGTGAGAACCCACATTTCATTCAAATTACTTGTCATGACAAAGACAGATTCTTTTAACCTCCCACTCAAATCACATTTTTCCCATCAACTAGAGTACAACTTAAAACTCAACCTTAAATGCCCTTCCTTGATCTTTCAACTGGAATATATAATAAAGAGAAAGAGTAATTCCCAAGAGGCACCCATGTTTGTTACAAGGACAATGAGTTAGTGTTAGACGAGAGGAGAAATTTTGAATCCTGTGTGGAGTGGGGTATTGGTCACTCAGACTGTCTTATGTCTCCATTGGCCCCACGCCTGGCTCTCAGGGAGGGGGTGGGGCATGGTTTGCAAAGATTAACTAAAATCTGAAAGACCTCTTTCTTTAGAATCTGAAAGATTTTGGAAGCCCAAGGCAAGAGTACTTTGCAACCGCTGTCTAGTGGGATCAAACAGGGTGGGGGTGAGTAAAAGAGTGTGGGGTACTTTTCCCTATTCAAGGTTTCAATTGAGCATGAAATGTCACAGTATCTGAGAAGTGGATCAGCTGACAACTAGAAAACAGAATTGGAAGTAGAATTTTGTTATGAAGAGTCTTGGCATTTTTGGTGCAGTGTTGATGATTTGGGATAAAATCAAGAGCATAGTAGGCATTTGGGGATGGAGGCCCTCACGGTGGCTTTGATCTCACTGAAAGATCCATTTCAGCAGGAAAAGGACATGATTGATGCGTGCAATAGCTAGAAGGAGAACTTCCCTAGCACTGTAAGACACCCTGAATCTATTTTAGAGAAGAGATTATGTTGTAAATGTTCTGAGACTCACTCAAGCTCCCAATAAGTTTAATTATGTACTGGGAGGTAAAAAAAAAAAAACAAAAAAAAAAAACTTATCTTTACTACTCAAAAACAAAAGCTTTATTAGGAGGTTGCGGAGACTGAAGCTGGAGGAATTTGGGATCCTTAGAAAGTAAATAGACCTTGATTTAGGCACTTTCACTGACAAGCTTCCCTATTTGAATTATGGTTTACATTCAAAGGCTTTATTTCTCTCTCACCACCAAACAGACAGAAACTTTTAATTTGTTAATAGTTTAGTCTTCTCATCAGATACATTGGAGTTGGAATCCTAGCTACCTCACTTATCTGCTTTTGACTTTGGGTTGACAATTTCACTTTTGTTAAGTTCCTACTTCTTCGTATCTAGAGATTTAATAATAATTTTACCCACCTCATAAGAATTTTGTGAAGATTAAATATGGTAGAGTGCATTGCAAATGACTGATAATTATCAAAGTATTTCTAAACTATTTGTAATAAAATTATTAAATAATTTGTTTTTATAACTATAATCATAGGTCAGATAAGAATACATATAGGAGTACATTTTAATGTTATTATTTTGACCTTTTAAACTTCCAAGTATGTATAACCTGGGAAAACATGTGTTTAGCATTGAAAGGTTGAAGAATAGGAATTCTAAGGAAAAGCTGTTTTTGAAAAATTAAGGTGGGCACACAGAAGAACCTAGCACAACTTTCACATTAAATGGGATGTTGGACCAAATGAGGTACATGAATGACTTGTAGTTCCAGAAAAAAGGAAAGAGATGAAATTGGGATTTGAATTGGATAAAGCAACAGAATTAGTGCACATTTATAATATATATATATATATATATACACATACATACACATATATGTGTGCATATATATAATCACAGCTAAAGAACAGGAAGAGATGTGTTTTGCTATTGTCTAATATAAAACAGAATAAATCATTTTAAAACAAAAATATTAGCACAATTATTTTTATGCCTCACATCAGAGTTAAACAACAGTTTTGGATCCTAATTAATTAGGATAATGAACTTTGTAAAAAATACTGTTATGTTCTGTTAGCTTAATAATTTTTAAGAAAGATAAAATATCTCAGTAATTTTAATAAGATGATTAGAAAGATAACTAGATTTTCCTGGAGTAAAGTTAAGGGGAAAATTAATAAAGATATCAAAGGAATTAAATATAACAAAATAAAATATACTCAAATTTCAGGATCTGCCTGCTTTGTTCTATGGATTGTATACCTGTCAGGCACAAGAAAATTTAACTTTGAAGATAAAAGATGAACAAAATCACAAAACTGACAAAATATCACAATTATTTATATGTCAAAATGTTTGGTATTGTCTAGAGTAGCTTTTCTCAAAATGTAATGTGCCATCAATTGGCAGAGGACTTTATAAAAATACCATATCTGATTTAGTAGGTCTGGAATATGACATGGGACTCTACATTTCAAACCTGCTCTCATGCTATGTTAATGTTGCTGGTCCACTGATCGTATTGTTTTATTAAATGTTTTAATCTTAGGTTCGCATGCAGCGTAAGAAATAAAACATTATCCTCTTTATCCGGGTCGTCCCAATAGGAACATTTTTAAAATAGTATAATACCACAACTAGAATAATGAATTTGAAAGAATTAAAATGCATAAATTTTCATTACCAAGATGCTCCTCTCTCTTGCCCTTTTATAATCACACCCACTCTTCCTTCCATCTTTGACCCTGATCGATCAATGTCTTCTTCATTTCTAATTCTTATAATTTCAAGAATGATAAATAAGTGGCATCACATATCATAATTCCTTTGAAATTCATTTATGTTGTCATTTGTAGCAGGAGTTCATTCATTTTTATTGTTAAGTAGTATTCCATAGTATAGATGTACCACAGTTTTCCTAGCCCATCCATTAAAGAATATCTGGGTTGTTCCCAGTTTTTAACTAATAGAAATAAAATTGCTATTAACATCTTTGCATTCTATTTACATAAACTAGGTTTTCATTTCTTTGAGATACTGTCCAAGAATAAATTTTCAGGTTGTTAAAATTGTTAAGAAATGACCTAATTACATTTAATTTCATTACATGTTTAAAAATCAGATATCGTCTATTGAGTCAAAATAACGGTATCTTGGTTTATACTGCAGTATCATTAAATTTTCTTTGTACCATATCAGTGAGTGGGGAAGTGATTCTTAAAACCTGAGGAGGGACCATGACTAGGTAAAATTGCTAATAGTTTGAGAACTTACCTTCTCCTTTTATTTTTTTTTCCTAGCTCCACCTTTCCTCAGGCACCAAGTGGCTTTTATAATTTTCAGTTTGCCAGAATTAATCAGTGGTAGTAATCATACAGTTCTGTCAGTTGATCCTGCTATTAACTTCTTCTTCTACCCACCCGTCTAAAATAGAATCCAAGAATGGACAACTTAGTTCCTTTTGGCAATTCCCTATAGACTTAAGTGAGCACAATGAGAATGATGAATAAGAGTTTAAAGGGGTGTTCTAAGACTGTACTTAAATTAGGGTGATTAAAATTATTCTAAAGGAATGAAGCTTTAATAGTATTATGTTCTGGGAGGCATGGGGTAAGACAGGATTTGAGAGATAGTTATGGTGCTACATGTACTCTACAGGTGGCACTAAAATCACAAGTAGGCTTTAGTCATTCTCCAATATATGAGAATGATTCATGTATTTATTTAAGTATCCTATGTCACACAGGAATATTTCCCATTAGCTCGACAGTATATTGCATGTAGTGAGTCTATTGCTACTCCACCCTAAAGAGCAAAATTCAGGAGCAATGTTTGCATGTTCTCTAAAAGTATTTGCTAGATAATTAGGAAATGTTCCACTGGTTCAAAAACCTCCTATATAATACACAGTTAAATGATTATTTTGGAGCTTATTTTGGAGTATTATTACCTTTGAGAAAGCATTGTTATTGGGCAGTTTTTTTTCTAGGAGACATTAATGCATATAATTAAAAACATACAATTCAACCTCTCTGCAGGACATCTATGAAACCATTTATGGCTGTTTTTTTCTTGTCCTTCTAGGTGTTGCTGACTGTGGGTTCAAAGTAATGAGAAGAAAGTTATTTTTAGGTTGGCATAAGTGTTTTGGTTGCTCTAAACTAAAAAGCCTTATTTAGAGTTTGCATACACTATTATGGTACATTGTGTTTTATACAAAGCTAATTGCTTTCCTTAGTTTTGCTGTTATCCTTTTTTTTTTTCCTAATAAGCCTTTTCCCACTAAAGAAATGAAAATGTAGTAGATTTGTATTGCTGATTGAGGAAAAAATAAAATGTTCAAAGTAAAACAATATGTTAGAAACATTTCCTCACCATTACCACACCAGTTTAATAAGACTTTACATTTTCATGTATTTCAACAGCAAAATGTAGGGGAAAATGCATCTATTCTGTACATGTTCATGTGATTAGATAAACCAAAATGATGATTACCTGACTTTATATTTTCAAAGACCATAGAATAAGATATTTTATATAATTCTTCTGCTCACAGGTTCCCAATATCATAATTACCATTATATACTTTTATTAAACTCTTGTCTTTGCCCTTTCTCTGCTAGTTGTTGAATAAAGCAATGTAACTCCTCATGGATGTTGAACTAAGAGCTTACTATCTAAAAACATAAAATGAGAGACCATTGGTTAAATAGTTGCTTGAAATTTCTCTAGCAAGTTCCTCAAGCCCAATTTATCCTGACAAATGAATACTAAACTGGATATAAAATCCAAACCATTGTCCCCAGGCCATTGAACATTTGAGAGCATATAAAGATTTGTTTCTGAATAGCTAATTCAGGATATGATTGCACTAGTTTCCCAAATATAAAAATGACTGTGATTCATTTGAACATCAAGTTTTCCTATGCCCAGCCATAGTCAGAAGAGAACCATGTCAGTCATAAAGTAGACACATAGATTTTAATCAGACTGAGTTAAAGCGCATCAGGGGGATTTGAGGAGCCAACCCAGTGCACATTTCTGAAGAATATGAACATAAGAGGAGAGGGAAGCAAAAATATAAGAAAATTAGGAAATTTCTTTTTTTCTGGCCAACACGATGTCTTTGTAAATTTTCTGACTGCTGATTAATTTGGAAAGACTATACTGAATCCTGGATATATGATTTGGAATTTTTTGAAGCTTCTGAAGCTTCCTCCTAGATTCATAACTTCAAAATTATGAACATGTGTTAAAGAAAATGAAGCTGAACCTCAGTAAAAACAGAGTAGATAGAGGAGATCTTTGTAAGAGTCTGCCATCTCTCCTTTCTTCCCTAGTTGGCGAAACCATGTCCATGGCCAAGTAACCTGTACTGCCATTCTCTCCTCCCTCAGGGTCTCATTGGTACTTTGATACAGTCTCCTTCTCAGTCAGTAACTTCTGTGAATCCATGAACACAGCAACTAAACACTAAACCTTATATGTCCACCATCCACCCCCTAAGTCCAACTTGTATTGTCTTCCAAAAAATTTTCATTCTTCTAATGGAAGAAGACAAGATTCTAGTTCCAGTCACCTCATTTCAAGTCTTAGTTGTAATGTAGTAAGACTACTATATTTAATGTGTTAAAGATAAGCAAGGGGGAAAGATTTAAGGAAGGCAAGAAAATATCTTAGACTAGGTCTCTATCTGCCTTACTATATTTGAAAAGACATTTTAGAGAGCTTAAGCGTATTCCATACCAAACATGAGAGAATGAGACATGCAAAAGCTCTAATTACATAACTCTTTATTCTTTGATCTACTCTTTCTAATACGTACTATTTGCTCAATTAGAAAAATAAAACATGTTTTTATAAGAATACCAAATCTAGGGCAGGCAGTAGAAAAGCCCAATGCACTTAACTCTGTACATACTTAGTGCACTGATGCAATTACCTAAAGTTATAGGTAGGTCTTGATGAAAAAAATGTATTTTGTGTTATGGTTCAACAGAAATTTGGTTTCCGTTATCCATTCCCATTATCTCTGTTCTATAGATCACTACCCTAGTTGTGTCACATTTGTGGCCAAGGGGATTTTGCATATTTAATTAAGAGTGCTGATTGGATGACCTTATAATAGGATGATTATTCTGAGTGGGCCAAATCTAATTACATCAACCCTTAAATACAGAGTACTTTCTTTTGACGGAGGCAGAGAAGACACAGCAGACTAGAAAGAAATACAAAGCATGAACATGACTCACCTTTATTGACTTGAGATGGAGAAAACAACATGACAAGAATGCAAGTGGTTCTAAGGATTGAGAGAGGCTTCTGGTTGACCTCAGCAAGAAAACTGGGACCTCAGTCTTCAGTCACTAAGAACTGAGTTCTGCTTATGAATATATATCTCCATCTCTATCTCAGGGGTTCAGACTGGCTGACAGCCTTGTGAGACCTAAAGCAGAGGAATCAGTCAAGCTCACCCAGACTTCTGACCTACAGAACTGTGAGAAAATAAGTCTGTGCTATTTTAAGCCTCTAAGTTTGTATAATTTATTATGTCACTGATAGAAAAGTGATAATACCCATGATGTGTTGAACCATCTCCAAATAACATACACACAATAACTATGGATGCCATACCCACCTACTGTGTAAATGTCATAGTTAAGTGAGCACAAGAAAAGTTAGAAGAAAGAACTTAGAAATTTCTCTCCCCTTAATTCCAGTAAATAAAATATTAGCAGAAAATTTTATCTTTCTCCATCATTGAAATGGAGCAGGAAGCTCTACTTCTAAGTATTTTATGAGAATTAAATGTGATTATAAGAGATTGAGCTCCTGGTACATGGCTTAGTATATTTTAAGTGATTTACATATACGATATCCCTTCCTCCTAAATCTGTCCCTCAACTGGGACTGTTAACTGGTATCATCATACCTGAATATTTCCAGCGTTATGCAATGTGGAAAAATAATTCCATAGTACATCCTAGGCAGTGCCATGCCAGTCAGTGAATCAGTTTCATCTGTGATTTTTGTTAACTACAGACTCCCACAACTGACTTCAGACTTACAGACTGTAAGTTCTCCAAGGTTGCACACCTGGAGCTATGCATTTCTAATATGCTCCAAGGTGAGGGTCAAGCAGCAGCAGGGTACACACTCAAGAATCCTGAGCTGGGGTAAGACCAGAACTTATAGGAGTGAGGTTATAAACAGCTAAGGTATAGGGATCTACCAGGTGAGTGATATGACCCCACAATACAGCCAATTATTATTGTTTTTGCTGCTTCTGGCAGTGAGGCAGCCTATTCCATCTTGTCTTCATAGATTTCATCAGTGACTTAAGCAAAGACAAAGAAACTATGTTCTTTAGGATTTTCTGAAGGAGGCCTTCTATACTGTCAGTGGGAATACAAATTGGTGCAACTTCTTTGGAAAACAGTATGAAGATTTCTCAAACAAATAAAGATGGAATTGCCATTTGATCTAGCAATCTCACTCCCGGGCATATGCTCAGAGAATATAAAATCCATAACCAGAAAAAAGTCCCTGCACCCCTATGTTCACAGCAGTACAGTTCATGATAGCCAAGACATGGATACCAGCTAAATGCCCATCAACAGATGACTGGTTAAAGAAGCTGTGGTATATCTACTTAGTGGAATTCTATGCAACTGTTAAAAAACATGCAACAGTTTGGATGAAACTAGAAGTGATCATGTTAAACAAAATAAGTCAGGAAGAGAAAGAGAACTATAGGATGATGTCATTTATATGTGAAATATAATGAAATAAAACAACCATACAAATCTCAACAAAAATAACAGGAGACAGGACTGTAATTATGGGGGAGTTGGCCAGATATGGAGATAAGGAAGGAAGGAAAGAGGAGAAAAGGTAGTAGTAAAGGACTTTGGAACTTTGGTGGTGGGTATGGTGTGAAATACAGTTGGAGAAGCAATGACAAGATTCTAAAATGAATATAGCATTGTAAAATAAAATAAAATAAAATAAACTATATTCTTCCAGCCATTTGAAAAGTTTAGGTAGGAGTGTTCTGCTACTAAAAGAAAAAGAAGATCATGCTGCAATGTGGCTACATGTTATCATACCTAGTGCTGCTGAGGTGATATCTGCCCTTGTAATTCAGCTAAGGTTGAAGTTGGAAAACCTGCCGGGTTTGTGGGAACCAGACTCTAGTAGCAACTGTGACGGTTATTTTTCTCTTTTATGGTATTTCCTTTTAAACTATGTTTGAGATCTTTGTTGTAGGCATTTACCCTGGGGCACCAGCCTAGTGTGTGGAGACTTCAGTGAGATACAGCACATAAAAGGATAGAGTATAAGTGTGACGAATTGCAATGACAAGGCTGAGTTGGAGGTAACTTGTGAATGATAAAGTGAAATGAAAACTCCCTTCCTATAACAGTGAAAAGGAGAGATGAGGGATAACCTGAGGATGCAGCCCTGATGATGCTTCCCTGGAAAGTGCAGCTTTACATGTTATGTACCACAATGCCCCGACCGCACATCCCAGGTCTGCATTCACTCTGTCCAAAATAAACATCTTCTGCCATCAAGTGCACACATTATTAGCAACAGGCTGCATGAGTTAATCATTCATGAAGGTGGGGAATTTGGCATTGATCCAGCACTGAGCAATGTGTGAATAAGATGAAAGAACCATGCCTAGGTATTCAGAAGCCCAGTGCAAACAAGGTCAAGCATGCAACAAAGCAATGCAGTTATACAAGCTCTCCCATCGTGAATAAATAAAAACTCACCAATGGCAGTTTAAAACAAAACAAAGCAAAAGCAAAAAAAAAAAACCAAAACAAAACAAAACCATAAAAAACAACAACAAAAAAACTTGCCCCCAGAGTGACCTCTTTGTATCCTTCCTTTTTCTTTTTGACTTAAGAAGCAAAGTTCAACATAAAAACTGAAGGATAATATAAACTCATACTCCAAATATTTAACAAAACTAATTCAAGAAATATGCTTTCACTTGTGTTGTGTTTGACATTAAAAAACAGTCATGGCTATTTTGGAGGCATCTTTCCAACTGGACTTCCTTACAGGACTGACAGGATACTGTTAATTAAGAAAAAAGTTGCAAATAAAGGGGATTTGGAGAGGAAAAAAAATACAACTGGGGGGCAAGTGTAAGGAATCTTTCCAAGAGGTATTTTTTGGTCATTCATATGCATCATTTGCTTGAACATCTATTTTGAGAAAGGAAACAAAAATAAGCAGTAATTGTGTATATGATATGGTGAATTTCAAGCACATTTCTGCACTGCACTGCTGTCCTTATCTTGTACAGACAATTTGACTGAAATTTTTCTGCCACAAAAATAAAAATGAAAGCATTTCCAGACTTGTCAAACTTACTATAAAATATTTTAGAATTATGAGAAAATAATGTATTACAGCAAATTAAACTATTAGATTAACAGCATTCATTGAACCACTGCCTTGTGTCATGATGCTTGGGGAAAAATGCTGAACAAGGCTCTGAATTTTGCGTAGCCTTGAGAGATAACTAAGAATCCTCTGGATTCTGGAACTCTGAAGCCATCTTTCACTGTAACCCCTGTTCCCAGATGCTCTCTGGTTTCACATACTTTCTCTGTTGGGAGTATCTGATGTTTACCCAATAACTACTGGTTCCTTTAATTTTAGTCAAATGACATATGGAGCTATTTCTGATACCTATTCAGTATAAACCACTCAATTCTCCACTAAGCCATATAGCATCTTTTTTAAAAAAACTCAATTCTCCACTAAGCCATACAGCATCTTTTTAAAAAAAAACCCTAACACTGCAAGAATTCTGAAATTTCTCAACAAATGTATTGATGCATCTTACTACTATTTCCATATCTAAAATTGGCCCCAAATCAATATCAGTAATACAGTATCATTTGGGAAAATGTCAATAGAGAGATAGAGATAGATGTAGAAAGATAAATACGAAGATTTAAGAAATCATCTCACATGATTACAGGGGCTAGCATGTCTAAAATATGTAGAGTATGTTAGGAGACTGGAAACTCATACTGGAGGTGCTATTGCAGTCTTGAGACAGAAATTCTTCTTTGGAAAAAAATGTTGTTGTTTTTTTTATGTAAGGCCTGCAATTGATTGAATGAGGCCCACGAGTTTCATAGACTCAACTGATAGATGTTAATCATATCTATAGCACAATTTTATACAAGTAGATTCATCTTTGACTAAATCATTGGTTATTATAGTCAAGTTTACACTTAAAATTAACCATCAGCTTTTTTCTCTAGAAAGATTCTTGATTGGAAGCAAGAACTTCACAGATCCTCCACTGAGAATTGTAGAAAGCTTTGGGCCCCTTCTTTGGAAAAATAAAACTCCACATGAACAACTGTTGTATTTTACAGAACTCTCAGATCTTTCTTTTAGTCAGTTTTTACCTCAGTTTATAAACATTTGCTTTATATTAAAGGTTTCATAATTGGGACACTGTCCATTATATCTTGAAGTTTTCTTTTCATAACATGTGAGTTGAATAAGAATAAATTTTAAAATAGACAAGATTGGTTGAAATAGCAAACAAAGCCAAGGCTTTATCACTGCGAAGAATTTAAGAAACAAAGTAAATTCGTTTATGTGAAAACATTCTCGAAAAAACTTCCGTTCCCTAAGATCCATAAGAAATTTCTCATAAATTATTGTCACCTCTCCAAAGAAAAGTCATATTTTATGTATCACATAATTTTAAGAAGAATTCCTTTTAAAATCTAGACCTTGGCTATACCTGAATTACAAATCACTAGGAATTCAACTGATGATCATGTCCTAGCTTAAGAGTGCAAACTTCCCATCATCAGTGGAAGACTGCTAATTGTTTTCATTAATGCTATTATTGAGAAGAAAAAATGACTCTTTCTATGCTAGCATATCAAATCATTGTATAATGAACTAAAAATTTTATCTTAAATATTTAGCATAGACTCTTCCACCTGAACCCCACAATAAGAACTTATGCCAGATATTGATGTTTTCAATAATTTTAGTATCATTCAGTATGTTTCATGAAAAAAAGAAATTTGTTTCAACAAGTCATGCTTGCGCTTACACAAATTCAAATACTGTATTTACTAACTGTATAGGTATCTTAAAAACATAAGACATTTAAATGACAGATCCACAGTGGCCATATTTCTGAATTTAGTACTCCATTTTTAGGCATTAAAATTATGAAAGTCATTGAAAAAGTCAGTATGTCTAAAGGCAGCAATCAAAGCAGCAAAAAATATGTGTGTGTATATATATATATTCATACATATGTACAGGTGTGTGTGTGTGTGTGTGTGTGTGTGTGTGTGTGTGCATGTGTGTGTATTTGTATTTGTAGTCTTATGGAGATACATATAGTAAGACCTCAATGTCAGTTTAGGTTCTTGGAAACTGACTTTATGACATGATGTAAAACAAAACCAGGTTTGCCATAAGCTAATTGATATAAACAAAACAAATTCCTATGTCATATTTTTGGTCATAAAAAATCACCAAACTTCTAAAAAAAGACCCAAAATATTTCAAATATTGATAATTTTTATTTATCAATTAATCCATTTCCCAACCTGCTTATTCTGGTTCAGTCACAGGTAACTGGAACCTGATGGTGCAAGGTGGGAACCACCTCTTGGCAGGACATCCTTCCATTACAGGACAGACTCAGACCCACACCACACATTCTCTCATACTGGGACAGTTTAGACAAGGCAAGGAGACTAATGAAATGTGCATCTTTGGTATGTGGAAAGAAACTGGAGCACAAGAAAAATATCATACAGACATTAGGAGAAAGTGTAGCTACACACAGATAACAGACCTAATGGAGTCCATTATTTTTTTTCTCCTCGATGTTACAGGAAATAACATGAAATGAAACAATGTTATTCAAGAACCTGCTGTATATTAAAGAAAAGAAGTGCATTTATTGTCTAGAAAAATAAGCACAGGAAGCAATACAAGATGCTTACAAACTATTTAACTAGGTCCCAAATTAAATTTAAAGGGCAAGGCAGTATGCTAGAATTTGTGTAAAATAAGGACATGTTAATATAAGGATATTTGTTTGTAGATAGACTATCTCTAATTGGTTACACAAATGGCAACAACAAACTAGCCATAGTAGTTGCCCGTGGAAGTTACTTTTCACTGAATCTATCTTGTAGTGCTTGAATTTTAACTAGGAAATATATTACCTAATCAATTTTAAATAAAGAAAAATTACAAAAATGTGGATGAGGAATCTCAATTGCAGATTTTTTTTTGCTTTATAATGTACTCTAGTTTGATTAATGAAAGAAAAAGAAACATGTGTCATGTGCTGTGTGTCTGAACATTCAATACAGTATCTCCCAAATTCTAGAAAGTGAGATGTTCTATTCTTACTTAAAAGAATTATGTTAGACTCGACAAACTGAAGAAACTATTCACTGTTACACCTATAATGTAAAATGGAAGAATGCTTTCTGATCTGTTTGACTTTGAATCTCCTTCTTAAAGATCCCCTTTTGTTGGAAAGTTGTAGCAGATGATACCTAGGGTCTACTGCTATCCTATTACTCTGTGACTATTGAAACACTGAAACTGAGAAATGAGTGGTTTCAAATTGTTTTTGTTGTGGCTGTAATGTCAAAAAAATCTGTCAAATAAACAAACAGTGCTTTGGTTTTGAAATGTGAATATTGTAAAGATTAAGGTTAATAAGAAGGGAAGTTAGAAAAGGGGTTTATATAAAATAGTTTACATTAAAAAAATAGTGCAGGCACCTAAGGATCTTTCGGCATCTATCCTATATTGTTATTTATAGCAAAGACAAAAGTGTCTACATGCACTGTTGTGTAGACTAACTATAAAACAGTGGTGCAGTTACTTGAAAAGATAGATGGCCGGTAAAGATATTCAGAAAACAGGGTGAAGTAATTACATCTGGGAAATAGAGATGAGCTCAGGCTCTTGTTTTGGACATTAGAAAATAAGGGAAGTTGAGGAAAGCAACAATTTCTGCAGTTCACATGATCAACCCCAATACTCATCCCCACTCCTCACCCAGTTTCACTCACATTCTCACAATTTCTTCTAATCACTTGGATGATTTCAGTGGAAATAGCACATATTTCATTGAACTCCCAGAACACTCTACTCAGTAAAGATATTCCCTCAACAATAGATGTTTTAAGTTTTGGAAAAAAGTACAGCTGCACAGCTAGCCAATGACTGTATCTGATAATAGACAAGACTGACCAGTAGGTAAACAAGTTGAACCACAACAGAATTAATATTTTTGCTTCATTTCTTTGTTGCACAAATTATAGCATAGTTTCTAAAGCTTTGTTTAGACTAAGGGATACAAATAAGAGCTGATTGATAGAGGTCTAAAAATGTAAACTTATCTGAACCTCTGGCTAATGTAATGTTTATTAAGTTTATATATAAAATAAATTAATTTAGACCATCATTTGGAATTTGAGATAATTCACTCAGAGTCTGAGCTATGTGGGTTTCACATATAGTAGAAAAAAAAGTGTTGGCTGAGCCAATTAATAAAATAAGCCCCACAGAGAGCAGCATTAAAATATTTAATGTGAAATGAAAGCTATTTCCAAGAATCCTCTAAACCAATGGCTCTCACCCAGGGATTATTTTGTTCCCCAGGGAACATTTGGCAATGCTGGAGACATTATTTGTTTTTTACAACCAGTGGGAAATACTACTGGTATCTAGTGAATAGGGAACCAGGATGTTGCAAAACATCCTATATACATAAAACAGTCTCCCACAAAAAGAAGCATTTAACCCCAAATGTCAATAGTGTCAGAGGCAAGCAATGTCTAAAGTACCTATCTGTCTTATGTTAGCACACTTATTACAACCTATGTTTTTCTAATCATGTAAGTAGATTATCTAAAACTTCCACTAGGAAATATTTCCATTGGTCCAGCTTAGTTAATGCCATAAAAATCCTTTGTAATGCCTGTCTGTTATATATATTTTTAATGTATCGGTATTCTACTTGAAGACACTGTTGTTAGTTTATGGTCTGGTCATTGCCATAACATTAGCTTCGACATGACAATCAAAGACAAATAAAAATGACTCAAGTGGGTTTCTTTTAAAAATCTACATTGCTATATATCTCACAATAGTGTACATGTCTTTTCCTCAGACTAAATATAATGTAAGAGATAGTTTTCCTTTTCATTTCTAAAAATAACTATTATAAATTTAAAGCAGTTGGATTTCTTTGAGAAAAGAATGATCAATAAAATAGTCTAATAGTCTAAATTAACTATATATTGCATAATATATACTAGTAGAAAAAAAAGCTTCCTTAATGATAGAACCACAACAATTGTGATTTTATGCTGCATTATTATTTATTATTTAGTAACCAGACTTACATTGCATAAACTAATTGTACATATTTCCAGAATGTACTTTGTGTTAAGTTACAAAATTAAAATTGGAGAAAGAAATCAACATGTTTAGACAGAGGAGAAAGGGAGGCTCTAAGTAGTTTTGCTGGGTCTCCAAAAGCTGCTAGACTCTGGGGCAGCTTTGTATTAATTAATATAGCTTGCTTTAATGATATACATTTGTAATTATGCACTCTTAAGTATCTAATGGACTTAATGTGTTAAAAATGAAAAAAAAAATTCAGACCTAACAACATCCTTTATAAAATAAAACTTAATTCTATTTGTTGTAAAGGAACAAGAAAAATAAGTAAAGGTAATAGTTTAAGACCAAGAAGGCAGGTACAGATTTTTTCCCCTCTGCTTTCCAAAATTCCTTTTGAATTTCACCTAGAAAGAAATAATCATGTGTTACCATTCAACAATATTAAGGAAAAAAGTCTAAGAATATACTCAGAAATCTAAAGGCACAAACAGAAACACACCCAGATTATCTAATGACTTACACCACAGTATCAATGAGCACTAAAGAATAATCTACAAAAATCTCTTTTCTAATTCCTTGAATATTCAGAAAGTATCTTTATTTGTAAACTAAATTTAAGTAAAAGAATGGAAATTAAGAATCTGTTCTCAAGTGCGTAAGAACACCTAGGCATTAATAGATCAATGCTATCTACAAGAAGCTCAAGAAAGGGTTTTATGGACATAAAAATAAACAGAAAGATAAAAATGACCAATTTAAATCCTTGTACTTAACCTTTCAAACCATCTTTTTCTAGGTGCTCTTACTTCAGTGTAATAATAAAACATGAGACTTTTTGACCTAATTCTGCTACTGGCTTTCTGAGTGAACTTAGAAAATCACTTAACTACTTTTTGCTAGTTTCCTGTGCACAGTGATAGCATCTGTACCATATGTTTAGTTTCTTCAAAGTGGAACATCATTTATCAGACAGAAAGACTAAATGAGCAGTATATCCAATGGTTGCCTAACATGTTTGTGGTTTCCCTAGAACATCAGCCTGCATTCTCTGTGCATCTAACGAGCATAGTCATCCTATGCTTTAGTCAAAATGGCCCTCTGTTGCATTTGATGCTTATCTGGGGAATGAATGCTAGGCAGGTTTTGAAGTAGATGAAATTTGTTCATATTTATGACACATGTTAGGGGCAAACATAGGTACAAAAGTGATGCCTTATTTGAGAATTTTTTAAATTGATGTTTTTAAAATGAATTTACTAGTAGATCTGAAATTCTACAAACACTGCATCTTGTTCATGAAAATATTCATTTTTGCAGCTCTCCAAGTTTGTGACTTTTCTACACAGGTTTCTATAATTTCATAGCACAGAGCTCTACTTGGTTACTGGGCATAAACAACAAAACTTGAGGAATGTAAGTGATCTGAAAACAAGAAGGTGTGCAGAGCAATGATCAGAAATATAAATAATATCAAAGTACTCAGATAACTAACAATATTTTTATGACAAGTACCTAATTCTATAGTGAGACTGTAGTTGACTTGTGCAGGCTTCTCTTACAATATCAGTGTTAAAATAGAAAAGAACGTGTCTAAAAACAAACAACTTCCATTTCTAAGTACTATGAAGTGTGTCTAAGTCTCCCCACAAAGTGACTACAAACACTATGAGATTTCTCTAACTGGAGAGTTATGACTTCTGCTTTGACTACAGGGAAAGAGTCCTATCAATGATCGCTGCCGACTTCTAAAATGGATATTTTATATAAAAAATTCAGTTTTTGTCCTGGGTTCCTGCCATGGAGTTTATAGAACGCTTGGAATTTCCTGAGTGATAAAAATGTCTCTGTTACTATATGAGTTTTATTATTCATGATCACATCTGATTTTCTACTAATAATGTGTCTCCTAATGGATTCCTAGAGAGTTTAGGATTAAGGTCTAATCACCAGAGTGATGAACCATTGGTTACAGGTTTTGGAGCTCGAGTCAGTCCAAACTCCAGGACAGAGTGGGAGATGGAGTTTAATCATGTGGATACTAATGTAATCATGCTTGACTATATAACAGAATCAAAATAAAATGTTTGGGCACTGAAATTAGGTAGAGTTCTTCACTGATGAACAACATTGATGTGCTGGGAGGATTTTATTCCCTGACACCACAGGACAAGAGATAGAAGTTCTGAAATCAGACCCACCCCCCGCAAGATTTTGCCCACTATGTTACTTCATTTGTTTTTTTCTGAATTGTATGATTTAATGTAAAGCTGTCATTGTAAGCCTAGCACTCTTCTGAGTTTTTTGAATCATTATAGTGAATTATTGAAATTTAAAGTGTTATGAGAACCCCTGAAATGTGTAGTCAGTTATTCAGAAGCATGAGTAGTCTGGAGGAAACCTAGACTTGTCCTGGTATAGAGAAAGGTGGAAGTCTTGTCAAAGAGTGAGCTCTTTTAGTGTTTGGTAAGGTTCAGAGCTTCAGTAAGAATACAACAGAATAAGCAATAATATATAGATTCAGGATAATCCAAGTCCATACATAGTAGACACACTTTCCTTAAAGTTATAAAGTTTAAACCCAATTTTCACTATCGAATAGAACAGCTTGCTTCTCCAGTTGGACATTTACATTCAATTCAGTGGTCACTAACAGTTTTTCTCAAGAATATGTCAATGAGCTCTTCCTAGTTCTGTAATTAGAGAGCCCCTTTGACTGCTACTCTCAGAACAAAATTAATTTCCCAGAAACCAAACTAAAATCCTTAACTTCTAAGAAGCTGAACATTTCACTACTTTCAAATTATATATACATATATATACATGCGTATGTCTATATAAGCACAGGTACATACATACATATATGTGTGTTATATGTTTATATAATTCAATATACCAATATACTGTACTCTAAAGAATATATTATAAGAAGCATCAATCTAATTATTGAATGTGCCATCAAAAGAAATTGTGGGAATATTTTATAATCATGAAAATACACTATGTTTTACCCAATACAGTTGGGCCATACCTAACTTTAAGGATCACTTTCTCTTTAGATATTTGTCATTTTATGTGGAAAATATGTTCTCATATTCTGGGCTGAAAAAGAATAATAACAACATCTGGATTAAAGACCACTAGTGTGGAAAATAAAGTTTCTTGAAAATTTATCTTGCCTCACAAGGGAAACAACTTCAATATACGCTAAATCATTCTTTATTTATAGGTTATGAAGGACAGCATTTTAACTTTCAAACTCTCAGTTGTTTATTTAACCAAGTGCAGCAGCATTTCAATAATTTGACTCAAAAATGTTACTGTACATTTGTTTGCAACTATGACCCGGTAGGGTATACTACCGAGCCCTGACCTTTTTCCACTCCATTTCTGATATATAATTCTGGCCTATCTTTGCTTACATCTCATTTGAAGCAAGGCCAATATTTCTTTATCTGCTTTCAGATGTTTATGTACATTTGATATGCATCTGCATGTCCTTAGCATTAAAGCAATCATAGCTCTCCAGCATATTCCTTGCTTAACAATAATCTCAACAAATAGCATTAATACACACATTCTGATGTACAGATACTAATAATGGCAAAAAATAAATAAATAAATAACTGGATTCTTCCTTAGTTCTTATTTGATTAAGAACCATGAATTTCCTGTGCTGTAAGCCAAATGTACCTTTAGTGATCATAATTAATATTTTTTTCTCAGTAAGAATATTAAAAACAATGACCTTTCCTATCTGAGAGGCAGTTAGCAACCTAGTCTTTAGAATCTGATGAAAAGAGATCTTACTTCCTGTCCACTCCTTCCAACTTCTCTTGTTCTTATAGCCAGAGGGTGAGCCTGGTTCTCAATGCAGGGCGGTGACATAGTTGATAGCAAAGGAATATTCTTGTGATTCAGCCATGGCTGAATCAATGATGCTTCTGTGGCAGTGCTGTGGGTCATGAGGGAGTAGAAGAATGACTGCTCCTGAGAGGCTGCCAGCTTTGCCACAGGACACTTGAAGTTGTCCTCCATTTAAGGTAGGGCTCTTCTTGGGTGAGATACAATCAAGCTGCACTCAGGCAGAGCAGGGGAGACAGTGCTTGTTGCTTTAAGTCAGTGAAGGAAGGCAAATATATGACACTAACATATGGCAAAAGTCTACTGTCCTTTTGTCCATGGTACTGCTGTCCCTTCTCTTCTACAGAAGCCCCGACTCAAAGAACCCTCTAATCTCACTAACCAAGTCTACTGCAAATATTGGCAGAGTCAAATGGAAGGCAGATTTCTTTATACATCTGTTGTTTTTTGTTCTAACATTGTATCCTTATTTGCTGCCTTTAAACTTCCTTATAGAAACCAGGAAAACAAAAGCAAAAACATAGAATATTGTATTTTTAATATAAACAAAATCATAAAATTTGAGAAGTCCATTGAGAAAGGCATTTCTCTCCTCTAAGAGATCCAACAATGTTTAGAAAATAATCTATTTCATGTTCTCTAAATAGAATTTAACTCCTGTGAATTTCATCTATTTATATATATTTATATATTATATATGAATATATGCAATATATATCATTTAAATTTGTATGGATACACATTTCATATTTTGGAAGATTCTCAAATTATCATGTTATCAATTAAGATATTTATTTGTATTCTTAATTTTTAGTGAATGCTACATAATAAATCACAATTATTCTTTCATTTGTAACCTATGGGGTGATCATTAACTATTTTTCTCTGAGTTGTTGAAACTGTGCTTTTTCCTTTAAAAGAAATTGTCAATAATTTCATAAATACATGTGGCAGTTATGTTTGGGGATCGTGATTTGACATGAGATAGGAGCGAAGAACAAGCTCTTGGTTCTGTTTTCCTTCACCAATATGATGAAAAGAACTGCTTTAAGTTTTGTCTTATGTTTGTGAATTTTTGCTACTTCTCTAATCATTTTTCACAACTTCCATGTGTTTTGGGGGAAAATAACAATTCTGAAAATCGTGCACATTATTAGCCTCCCTTTGAAAGCCCTCGCTGCAAAATATCTCAGTCCAGCTAGTGGATCATGGGAAATATGAGGATGAGAAGCAGCTTCTTATCAGAGAAATGAGTGGGAGACCATTTCCTTGTAGTGACTGTAACAGCAGCAGTAATTCTGGGCTAAAAGGCCATAATGATAACATCTACAGAATAGTACACTGTTCTCTGAAATGTAGCATGAATATTCCCAAGAATGGAAGATAACCAGCTGCAAACACAGCAAACAAAACACACTAATTCATAAAAGCAATTTTCTTTCTTTCCTCTCCCATTGCTTAAAAGAGAAATGTCAGAAAGGAGAAAGACAGTTCAAATGACATTCCTTTTCTTTTTCTTCTCTAACAATTCTGTGAGGAGACAAGAGAAAGGTCAACTACTGAAAAAGTCCAAGTTTTGAACAGAAAATAAGAATAGTTGATGAATTATCACAATGATTCTAAAAAGTGAAGATCAAGTAGAAAAATTATTGAATGCGTGGTAAAAATAATGTCAAGTTAATGGAGATCTATAAAAATGAGCACAGGGGTACAGATATATAGCTGTTTTCCTCAATGTGAAAGAAAGAGAGAGCAACAATAATTTGAAGCAAACAAGAGAACAAGAAAGATATGTGTCTATCTAGAGAAAGAACCAAGAAGACACAAGAGAGTACCTTGCAGCTGACTGACTCCAAATAAGCCACTCACACATGACTCATAGTTCTCAGGTCTGCTTCCTACATCTAGGTCAGCCATGACTAGCAGAGAACCATCAATCACTTCCACTCACAAAATGAAGTGAGAGTGATTGATTGCTAGACTGAATTAGCCCTGCCTGATTCAGAGGAAATCTTAATGGAATCCAGGAGCCCTGAACTGGAAACGTGGGTTTTGGCCTGGAAATGGACCCCCAACCTTGGGGATAAATCCAGGTGTGCCCTAGTAAATTCAAATCCATATTCTCAAAAAGAAGCATTAGTTTACTACTGAGTTTCACATTGCATTTTCAAATTTTCTTTCTGGAAAACGTGATAAAAATCACATGACTTTTGCTTGTTATTTCTCAAGCAGATTCCATTTGTGGTTTTTATTAAGCATACATTTACTTCTCCCTCAATCTTAATTATTCTCTATTACAAAAAACTGTTTTTTAAAAGGGAAGGTACAGGCGGGAGTGAAGGATTGCCTAGACAGACAGGAAGTGAGAGGAGAAAGAAGTACCCCACTTTTCTATTTAGTTTTGCCTCCTGGTTATTCCCACCACCCAGGAAACTTGGGAAGTATGTGGACCTCACAGACCTGAGGTGACAGACTTAACTGCTACTCCACAGAGACTGCCATAAAACATCTATTTTTAGAAAATGGTTGCATGCACTGAGACATGATATAGAGAACAATATTTACACGTAAAACAAATATACATCCATCTACAATGAAGTGTCCAGTACGTTACTATGCATTTATACAGTCAATTCTAATCCATGAGAAATTCTGATTCATTACAAAATACATATTTTCCCTATATTTTAAAGAATGAGGAAATTATTTCATACCTTAAAAACATGAATATTGCACAAGATAATAACCTCTTCAAGAGACTCCTTTCTCCCTCTTAGATTACTCTCCCACCTTTATTATTATTTTTAGCTCAGAGGCAAATTGATGATTTGCTGAAATTCTGAATTGTGTAAAAACAAGTTTGTTTCCTTAGACTTTCTGGGCTGAGAAGAGGAAATGCCTAACATTTCTTAAACTGGACTATGATGATGAGCTATATATGGTCTGGACATGACAATCACTCCTCTCCCCTTGAACCTCTGACCCTGGAGCTTTATAGACCAGATTGAGTTTGAATCTGAACTCTTGCAAGACCTAGTAAGGATATTTATTTTTAGAGACCGCCCCCCTCATTCTTGACATTCCTTATTTCTCTAAATTTGACAGAATCTAAGTTTAAACTTCTGGGTAAATTGTAAGGAGAATCTTTTAGTTATTTGTGGGTTGTACTGTTTTCATTAGCAATTAGGGTTCCTTCTTTTTGATTTGTTCTGTTTAGGCATAACATCACATCCATTTTAGTACACATATTGAAAAGAGAAATGATGAAGAAATTAATTCCAAGTAATTTACCTAATTCAGATTATAATCTTCAGAGACAATATACTATAATCAAACTCCAGACCATTTGAAGCTTTCCAAATTCAGTGTCTGTCTAATCAGGCCATCTGAGAATGCTCCCTAAAGATCGCATGCTAGGATTGAAGTGGTGTGAAAATTATTCCCTATCAAGCCCACAGGTTTTGACATGGCAGAAACACATTATGAAGTCTGCTGACTTCTAAATAGTCAACATTCTTTTTGATATTACACAGAAAGCTAGTATTTAATATAAATGAGTATTGGAAAAAATACTAATTACATATTTATGGGACAAATAATGAGCTTAAGAGGAAAGAAGGTGTTATATGTAGTATCTGAGCACGTCTTTAGGTCTGCCTCAGTTGGAAGGAAAAGCCCTGAATCTAGACTAGGTAGAACAAATTTTCTTTGAGAATCAAATTACTGCCTCACTCTTTCACCTGAAGTTACTATTTATTTAACCTAAAGTTTCTTTAAATATACTATAATATGGAACTCTGAAAGAAAACACACACTTTATTATACATTACTCAGCAATTTGAATTATTATTAACTAACCAATATAACTGCGAGCTAGGTACTAAAGACACAAATGTCACATTTATGTTGGTGGCAGGAATAAGAAAATTCTATAGTATGAACTTCGACCAGGGAGCACAGCAAGTAGATCAGCAAAGGAGTATCTCTGCCAAGAAGAGAGACTCTTACATGTGAAAAGAAAGTAAGCAGCAGCAAAAAACAATTCTAGAATGATAAAATACCAGATTTTTAAAAATGTACTACCATATATAAAAATTGGGCCAAGTTTCTTTTTTCCTTTTGGCTGGAATCCAATTATCCTCATTTTATTTCTCTGATTATCTTGGAGTACATTTTACTTCTCCAATTATCACCTGTTCCAATTATCCCCATTTTGCTTCTCATTAGATCCCTAATTGCATGTCTGAGATGACTGATGCATGCCCAATCTACTTGCTTCCTGCGTCTTATTTCAATAAGTCTACCATGTTCTCTACCTCAAATCCTACACTAAAGATGGTGCTTGCTATACATTATTAAGCTATATCCTCCTGCTTTGCTGGGTTGTTCATCATATACACAATTGAGAATGTAGTTGGTGGTAATTTTATAAACTAGAGATAAGACTGAGGAGTCTGTGAAAGTAGAGTACAAAGTAGAAGACCCTTGGATGGGAAATGACACTTTTAGAGACATTACTCTCCACCTCTTATTTCCGTTTTCAAAGATTTCAAAGTAAATATATGATGTTAAAGGCCTTTGGACTAAGAACAGAGATACAGATAGGAAAATAGCACCTTTGAACCAATTTAATCTTAAAGACAAGAGAGACCACCCAAATGGCATTTAATACATTCAGGAAAACAGCAATGGAACATTTGCCATGAAAGACTTGTTCCAAAGCAAAGTAAGATTGCAAAACTGCTTTTGTCAGTATTTGTTGGAGCAAAAGTCCGCATTACAAAGTGGCTTCAGCTTAGAAGTGGGTTTATCTGGGAATTGTTAGTCATCAAGGACTATTTTAAGTAGAGTTGGAAGTTATAATTCCGAAGAATATGAGCTGCAAACTTAAGGAAAACAGTTTCTGTACTGTGTTTAAACTTTGGAGTGGGAAAACAGTTACATTTGCATTATGAAGGCAGGACAAAGAATGAGGCATTTGAGATAAAGAACTCCAATCATCTTTTGCTAATTAAATATCAAAATTGATAAACTGATATCCCAAAACAGTAGGCTGACTATATTTTATTAAAAAATAAGTGGAGAGTATTTCTCACCCATTTTGGGGGTGTAGAGACAGAGAGAGACAGAGACAGAGAGAGAGACAGAGATTGAGGTTGGAGAGGGAGGAAAGGCAAGGGAAGGGAGGGGAAGAGAACAGAAGAAATGGGAAGGGAGAAGGTGGGAGAGAGGGGAGAGAGGATGAGTGAAGAGGAGGGAAGGGAAGTTAGGAGAGCAGTCAGTCTCTTTTAATTAAGAGAAAAAATTTCCTGTCAGCATGAGTCATCATTTAAGAGTATTTGATCACCATTTAAAATAATTCTTGATTTTAACAAGGCAGATCCAACAGGGGTATGTTGCTTGCATAGGACAGTATTATGTCATGAAAATGGCAAAAAACAGTAACTGGTTTTGTGACTCATTCACATTATGAAAGGAATGAATCTTTTGGTGCATTACGCCCTGGAGGCTATTTGTTGTTTTTCTTTGTTTGTTTTATTTTAATTTATTAAACAAGGCCTGTACTTGTAGCTGGGCAGCGGCACTGCTTTGTGGTTACAGCACCATAGACATAATGACACTTAGAAGATTATGCTCTCCATTGATTCTATAAATACAGTCATGGGTTGGAATGTATACAGTATCTATAAACACATATGTGATGATATTTATTATCAGCCTCCATCTTATTTTCCCCAGTCTTTTGACTTTAGTTTGATGACAATGATGGATATGAATTCCAAAATGTTAGTTTCATTATTTTATTTTCTTTAGACTAAAATAAATATCTCCTAAGTACTTTCCTCCTTGGGCAATATGTTTCTCATTTGCTGTGGCACTAAGTGTATAGGTATGGCTGACCGCTAACGTGACATGTGCCTGTCACCAGGGACTGCTGGTTCTTTCATCTTCTTAATGGACATTTCTCTACAGATGTCTGTGGCCTACCTGACTATAATCCTTTAAATTTTAATTCACTTTACATTTAGCTTGGCCATAAATACCATTTAGGTACCAATACTCGGCTTTATGCAGTCCCTAAGGTGGTGCTTTTATTTTAATGAGGCCATTTGCAACTTAAGAGCAAAGAAATTCTATCTTTGATTGAATATATTTGTCAGTTTTATTCCCGATTGGCATTTTCATGGGAAAACTCAGATTAAACTAGAGGATGGCTGCTTACCAAGTGGGATAAAAGTTTCAGTATGTTTCTACTTTCAAAATTTACTGAATAAATGGTCGTTGAAATTCATTTTGAAAACATCAAAATAAACCCTCACTGCAATCAAAAGTAATGTCCAGAATTAAGTTATGTTGCAAATGAAATTTCCACCAGTATTTTTGTTTTCTATTGAAAGGAGAAAAATAAACTGAGACTCTAGTTAATAAACAATTAAAATAATAGGCTAATATAATAACAGTACATAGAGCTGAGTGTAGAAAATGTATGCAAAATACCAGCTAATTATCAATTCTGTCATTTTGTTCTCCCATTTTTATTTCAATACCAATTTTTTTTTAAGTTTCCCCCACCCCAAAACACACACACACACACACACATACACACACACACACACACACACACACACTCACTGCACTGTCGTTACCATTTGGGAGCAAGTAAGTGGCCAATGACTTTAATTTAAAGTTTGATATGAAATAAATATACGAAAAATTTACCTCTAAGAACTATATGCACACTTTTGCAATAAGAGGGCCAAATTCTAACTATATGAGAAGATCAGTATAGAAACAGATTTTCATTCTGCAAAGTCCATGTTAATTTTATTTCATCGTTTCATTTGATGGAAGGGACAACAGAGCGAAGTTCTATTTGAGAAACACTAATATTGAAATACTTTCTTGGGAAGCAATATAAGTTAATTATAATGTTATAACAAAAACATGAGTATTAATTTGATTATTAGGTTTAGGCTACATTAGAATTGTGGTAGTTATTTCTTTAAATAAGATGAATGTTCATTCATTACTCAACAGATAATATTCCATACAAGGGATTTTACTTTCTCTTTCAATTTAATCCTTTCTTCAAATATTAAAGTGTTATAAATATTTGAAAAATATGAAAGCTAAGTCTCAGAGAGATTAAATAATCTTCATATATCACATGGTAATTCAGGAAGCAGGAATTCAAACCCATATCAACGAATTCTAGCATTTTTAATATTCAGTCCTTAATATCTTTTCTCAACTATTTGCTAACTACAGGTTGGTTGGTTGGTAGGTTAAATGGATTAAAGTTAAACTACTATCTTAAGGAAGATCGAGTGTGCAAGTTGCTGTTCTGATTTCTATTTAGTAACCTTTATGCCAAAGGCATGCTATCTTTTAAAGACAACCCTTGATCATAAAGTGTTAGATAACTGGAGTGTATATTTTGGCAAATGTTTACAAAATTTGTTTTTATATTTGCATGTTTTAGCCTTAAAAATCCTTTGAATGAACAACTCTCAATGCAAGCATTATACATTATGAATCTAAATAATGTTTATGCCAAAGTTGAGACATTTATAAATGAAAATAGCATGTTCTAATAAATGATGACATCTAGATATTCTATGAGAAGAAACATCAGTATATTTTTATGCTTTATCATGTAATTAACTTACTGAGGAGACTCTGCTTGCATTGAGAAACATCAATCTATTTGTCATTATATATCACCCAGAACACTGATTGCAAACTGATACATGACAACTTTATGAGGAAGGATAGAGAAAGAAAAGAAAGTTCTATAAAAATGATGTACATAAGTTATTCTTTAGGTTTTGGAATAGTAACACTCAGATGTCTGTTTTCTATTCACTGCATCTTTCCTGCCTTCCCTCTCTCCATTCCTCCCTCCACCCCTTCCTTCCTTCATTTTTTTGTTTCCTAAATTCAAATGTTTTTAAATAATTAAGGAGTCCTTGTCTTATTGGATTTTGAATAAACTCTTAGATCATAGTTTTTGTAGTTTTCAAACTACACAATCTACATACTATACTACTATTACAAACTACAGTATCCTAGCTACTTAGTAAAAAGCACTTTTCCTACTTTTCCTCATAGCTGATCTTAATAGGCACTTAAAATATGTATTTAACATTAACTCTTTGCTTGGCATTGCTTGGCATTTGCTTGCACAAAAAAGGGTTTTTGTTCATTACTTCTACTCCTCACGATTCTCGTGATTAGTACTATTATTTCTATTTCTCATGTGAAAGTATTTAGGCATGAAGAATTTAAATGATAATCTATGTTTGCATTCTATTAAATTGCAGAGCCAAGATTATGTCTCATATATTTGTATTTTATTTCAAAAGTTCCAGAGAGGTGCAAAATCATGTCTCTACACAAATTTGGATGAGTAAAAGGAAATTGTTGATTCTACTTTCTCCATTGTTACATCTATCTATTGATATCTACTACAAAATGAGAAGGAAACCGTGCATTTCTTGTGTATTAACAGAAATATCAAACTTGACATCTACAATATGGTATACATTTAAAACTGAGATACAAATACGTGTTTACATCCTTAAATATATACCTCTCATAGTTTTTCTCATCCTAGTTCATAAACAAAAACTCGTCCTTGGCTCCTTTTTTTATCTCTCATACTACACATCCAATTCATTAGGAAATCCTTTTATCAGTACCTTAAAATCCATCCAGAACTCAATTACTTCTCATCACCTGGATCACATCATCTCTGGTCTAAGATATCATCTTTTCTCACATGAATTATTGCAAGTTCTGCCTAATCATTCTTGTTGTTCCTTGTGCCCTGTCTGTCTACTCAGAGATCATTTTAAAACATGACGTATCAGGTCACTTCTCTTTTCAAAATCATTCATAGCTTCTATTTCACATAGAAGAAAACCTAATGCCCTTACTCTACTCTATAATGTGCTACATGGTATGACCGTGACCCCTTATGTGTGCACTCTGCTCTATAAACAACGGTCACTTATTGATCTTTGAACAGAGCAGCACTCTCCTGTCTTGATGCCTTTTCGCTTCCGGTTTCCTCTGTGTGGAAAGATTTTCCCTCAGATGCCCACATAACAAGTCCCCTCATTTAGTAAAGTTATATCAGAATACAGTCACTCCAACTTTTGTGCATATTCATTTAGTTGTTTTTGTACTACAATGGCAAAGTTGAGCAGTTGTGAGGACCATATTGTTGCCCATCCCATTTTTTGTTTTTCTCAGCATTTCTCACCTAAGTAGCATGCATCACATTTTATTTATCTCATTATTGTGTATCTCTCTTTATTTGATGTAAGATCCATGAGGGCAGTAGTTTTTATTACTCTTGTTTGTTGCTGTATACCCAACACAAAATACTATGTAATACTTAGGTTGATTAGTAATATTTGTGAATACGTGAAGAAATTTGCTGATGGCATATTCTGACTCATATACTCAGACTCATATGTTTCTTGAAGATGTAAATGCTCTCATAAAGTAACTATCTGGTATACCATATTCTCCAAAAGAAAAATCCATGCCTTTAATAATAATGATTTTTAACATAATGATGTGAATTCTGATGGATAACTTTGGATTAAGTCTAGAAAAAATAATTTTCATTTGCAAGATTATTATTTTTTGCATTTTAGTCAAGAATTAACTTTGGCAAGTGTAAACTTAATTTGGAAAAATCTGAGCCAATTTTATTAAAAAACAACAAGCTATATATTTATAGATATTCTGGGAGAATATTCTGATGTAAATAAAACTGATTTGATGTCTTTCTAAGCATTGTTTCAGTGTTCCACATATCTTGATGTGGTCTCAGAAATTTGAGATGAATTGACATTAAAAACCCAGTTTGTTCACTGACTGTTGTCTTAAGCAAATTATGTAATAGCTCTGAGATGATTTAGTCTTTTGCAAAATTCACTAGCAGTATGTGTTCTTAATATATTTTATAACATCTATTTAGATTCTAGGTTTGGGGGATTTTTTTTAACCACCTCTTTGTTGGTGTCTAACCCGAGGGGTCCACAGCTCTCAGAGCTTGTATCTTAGCTGCCTGAGGGACAAAAGGGGCCAATTTTAAAATATTTTAAGTTCTAAAATTTCAGTTCTCCAATGTGGTCCTCCCTTTCTTCATAACTCTTAGTTCCTAGGATCAATCATATAGAATGTGGTTATGCTACACGATTTTCAATTTCCTTAGCAATTTTATCAAATGAAATAAACCTACTAAGGAATATGGAATAATATGTCAAGAGCCTATGTCTAGTATATTTTCATCTTGTTGGAATTTTGAAATTAACACACACACACATGCACACACACAAACACACAAAGGAATTACATTTGATTATAAATTTCAGACTCCTGTGAAAAAAATGATCATAAGAAGAAAATATTTTTCTAATCTTTGAAAAGATATTATGTAGATGCCATGTAATTCTCCTAGTATAGGCATAGTTATTGCCTTCATATATATTCTCTAAAACATCCTGTTTTGCCCCTAGCATAATTTCGACTTAATAGATTTTTTATTTTTTTAAGGGAGGAAAAAATTACTACATTATTTTATACTGAGTTTAAAAAAAACCTGTTTTTTCACTGAAAATCTAATATGCAACTCAACGATAAATAGGAGTTTGTTATGATAACTCTACTGTGTGAGCTGACATCCAGTGTAATTCACTCTGCCTTAGAATTAAAACTTAACTGATATTTCCTTTGTTTTCTTTGCTGCTGCTTTATCCAGGCCAGAAAGAGTAAAGTCCTTCCCACAGTATGACTGAGAGTTCTTCTTGATCATGCAGATGTACCTAGCCACTTAAGAAAACATTTTTCTTTTTATTGGTGCCTCCTGCTCATTTTTTTACCTTTATCTGCATTCTTTTGCATTTCATCTGTGTCTTTGATCAGGTTGTACTTCGACCTCTTTCTAGTTTGAAAAGGTTTTATTCATAGGCTTTTCCCACCTTTTCTAACCTTTCTCAGAGTCAGTTATTTTTCCAAAGGGTCAACAGCTAGGGAATTCAGTATGCTAACTTCAAATAGTGACCTCTTTAAATAAACATTGCTAAAAGGAGTTGTTCAAAGGAGATTGTATGATCTAAATAAAGCTGGGCTTAGTCAACCTTGTGGAGCAGTTGGTGTTTATCTTTCTCTTCTTCCTCTTTTATCAAAACATGATTATCCCATGTTCCATTTCCTTAGGGCTCTGCTTTGCTGGTTGACATCAATGCTTAAATACTGAGTTAATATTATCATAGTCTTTGTTTCCA
Source organism: Solenodon paradoxus (assembly GCA_004363575.1). Classification (NCBI taxonomy): domain Eukaryota; kingdom Metazoa; phylum Chordata; class Mammalia; order Eulipotyphla; family Solenodontidae; genus Solenodon; species Solenodon paradoxus. The sequence goes on from RJWH01000033.1 coordinate 1,190,545, forward strand.
TTTGCTTCCAGTTACTAGAATTTTCATTGACCATATTTGAAGGATAGACGTATCTTCCTAAACATACATGAACACTCTGAAATTAGGATAAATCTTATCATGGATAGCCTGTCATGATTAAATGACATTTTTCTTCCTTATTTGTGCATAACATAATCCTGTGTCTTATAATTGATGACATCTAAGATGAACTAAGAACTAAGGGAAGCATACAGTTATTTATTTGGGGAGTTAACTCTTCCTACTGAAATTGTAGGCACAATAGAATCTTAATGTGTTAGTCTGGACCAGAAAAGTAACTTCCTTACTTTCTTTAAACTCCATCATAGAGATAGGTAACTGCTGATTCCAGCTAAAAGCTGACAGGTCTGAAATTTGAAAGGAGCATCTCAAAATTTATCATATGTGAGCAAATTTCATTACAGGGATAACATTTATGTTTCCATAGGAGAAGTTCTTGTCATTCAGGAAAACTACAAAAATGACTTAAAGTAACATACAGAGGAGTGCATATAGAGTGTATGCCACGGAGACTTTTCCTAGCTAGTTTTATGGGAGGCAAGCAGAATTTATAAAAATGATAAAGCAAAAACCATGCAGAGCTTTACCCTAATTTCTAACATTTATTCCTCCTTGCTCATTGTTATTTTATGATGTATCTCTATAAAAGCAAAAGTATAATACTTTACAATGTGAATGCAGTAGAAGAAAAAGTAAATAATCTGTTCAGTCCTTGTCATTTACTTAATCATTTATTATGTGTTCTCTACTATACTCCCAGTTATTAGTTCACCATTCATACATCGAGAAGAAATTTTGCCACTGTGAAATACTGCCTGATATGGTCAAAATCACACTGCCACATCTTGTGTCTGAGATCGATTTTCCTGGCCAAATATCTTTATGAATCCTTCTTGGGCTCTAGGGACTCTGTGCTTGCATTGGAAGAAATTGACCACTAGATGGTGATCTTGCAAATTAGCAACAAAACAACTTCAAGTCAATTGTATAGTGAGAAGCCAGAGATGTTACCTTTTCATTTTCCTAAATCTTAAGCATTTTGTGCCAAAACAACACTAACTTATGTCATTAAAGCTTAATTTAAAATCATAAACCAAAGTTAGAGAATTAGAATATAGATTAAACTATAAGTATTTGCTCTAAATTCTAGTTAAGATATCAAAAACTGGGTGTTACTTTCTAGGCAATCACTAAATATATTACTAAATCCTATCTCAGAGATAATGCCAAAATTTTATGAATTTATGAATATTGTTCAGGCTTTTCTGGTGAATTTAAGCCATGAACCACATTTGGGACTGATTAAACTTGATGATCTTTATGATTCCTCTGAATTTTGAAGGCAAATAAATTCAAATCACTTGAGTTTAAATTGTGTCTCTAAATATATTCTCTCATATACTCTCTTACATTTTGATGTACTGTACTGAGAAGTTTTTGGATGAATCGGAAACATCCTAATATATCTGATTATCTCAGCAAATTTTAGATGTTAAGTTAGACTTCTATATAAGTTTTAGTAACAACCCAACTTCCCATTATCAAACTAGGAACTTTAACTCTTGGTGTGAATGCAAAGTTGTTGTTGTTCATCCTAAAGGAGAGAGGGATACCAGAAAAATATTTTTAAACCTCTTTTTGCTTAATTTTTCTCCTTATGTGTTTCTCTCTGAAAATAATTTTAGACACAGCAAAACTCCCAAGTTGCTGTTGAGCTATTATCTCTTATTTTTTCCTAGACCTAAGACTTTACAGTGTTTTTCATACCAACAACATAGTGTTTTCTATACATGTTGTGTGAAATTTTATTGATTTGGCAACAAGTTTATCTGATCCATAATATTTTGCACAGAACTGACTGAGAAATGTTTTATTAATTTTTCTTTTATTTTTACCTTATATCACCAGATATTTTTCCAGGTCCTCAGGACTCACATTTTCTCTTTAGACCTATCAGCAGTCTAATGGTGGCTAATACCAAACCATGTTTAAGGTAAACAAGAGGAATTAAGTTAGATGTAAAAGAATAAATGTTCTCCAAAAGACTCTATGGAAACCATTTGAAGCATGTCTCAATGTCTTTCTGTCTTCCTGGTACTGCTAAATTTATCAACTAATTTCATTACTTTAATCTCTTGCCATCTCAATTCTTCGACTATTGTGTTACTCCTAGTTTGTCCCATCTCTCTTAGAATTCATTTGATTTCGTCATTCCTCAAACTAAAGTTAGTATAAATCAGAATGTCCAGGTAGATACTAACCAATGACTAAATTTGACATGTATACATTTTCTATTTCTTTCTACTATGACTTGTGCAAAACTTCCTAAAGATTTTCAAATTTTTCAGATTTTCTACCCCTAAACCAGTCAATAGTGAGAATTATGACCAGCATTCTTGATTTAAACTAAAATGCTTTTATAAATCTATAGTTTAGGTAGGTGATATAGAGAGCATTATGAAAAAAAATTGAATATTACCCCATGGGATTTATTTGTTAATTCAATATATTGATAGGAAAGTCTTCAGTTTCATTTACATCAGGTAACTAATTTCAAAATAAATAAAAGAACTATTAGATCCTAAAGAAAATATTAGCTGTTTTTGGGCACAATATGTGATTCTTTTCAAAATGTTTTTAATCCCCAGTCTTGTTGAGATCAGTCTATTCCAGGGTGTGGAAAGTTAGTAGTGCTGCTTATACACTTACAGAAAGAGGAAGGAAAGAAAAGAAAAGAAAAAGAAAAGAAAAGAAATAAAGGAAGATTGAAGAAAGGAAGGAAAAGAAAAGAAAGAAAAAAAGATTTGCAAATTTAAATTTTTTTCATGAACCCATCGGAGAACTAACAAAAAGATAAACAACTAATCAGAAAACAGGGGAGAGAGGTGCCTATGAGAAAACATGATGCAAGTACCTGCTTACCTAAGGCAAGCATCACTCGACACTACAAAGGATTCACTGTGAAATGAAAAAAGATGGACAACATGCAAAATTGGATAACCAGTTTCATCAAAGGTAAAGAAAGAAGGAAATTATAATGAAGAATAAAATGGAAATGCTAGAAATGAATAGCACAGCAATACAGATAAAGTTGTCTTTAATCGGTTCATTAATAGACTCAACATAGTGAAGAAAATAATTACTGAGTCTAAACATAAGTCAATCAAAATTATACACTAGGAAGAAGCAAAAGAGGAGGTAAAATATGGGAAAAAAGAAATGATAAATAGCACAGAAAAGAACATTAAAAGCATCCAAGAGCCATGACGTGTGTATACATATATATACATATATATATGTATATATACACATATATTATTAACTGCAATCTTAAAGGGGGAATAAGGAAAGAATGGGGCAGAAGAAATGTTTGAAAAAAATAGTCAAATATTTTTCTGAGATTAATCATAGACACCAGAGCACAGATCCAGGAAACTCAAAGAATACCAAAGGGTAAAAATAATCCCTCATGAGCAGGAAACTCAAAGAACACCAAAGGGTAAAAATAATCCCTCATGAGCAGGAAACTCAAAGAACACCAAAGGGTAAAAATAATCCCTCATGAGATGGAATAAGGAAGGTGAGCATACAGCATTCATAGTCTCCTTACATTTGTTAAGAATCTGAGATTTTTCAGTTACCTGTCTTTCTCCATATAACCTGTATGAGTCAAGGAAACTGAGTTCATTTCTAGCCCAGATATTAATGCTGATCAGTCTGAATGAACCACTTAAATCCTGTTTCTACACCCAGATGAGTGGCTGATTCAGGATGTATTCAGTCCATTCATGACTTTCCTGTAGTGGCAATTTTTATTCCATAGGTTAACCTATGACATAATTTAACCCAAACACACTGGAAAGAGAACTTTCATTCCACAAATGGAAGAGTGACTTTCTCTTTATTCCACTGTACTAAGACAAGGAGACATGCTCTTCTAGAGGCTATTAGAAATCATGTTCTGGCCATGAGAAAAGTCAGCTTGAGAATAAAATGATAATGTACAATAATTAACTTGAGGACTGAGGTAGAGTCCTAATTTTTATTTCTTGAGCTGACCCTATACTGAAGATTTCAGTTATATGAGATCTACTTAGCCATTCAATAAATATTAATTAAGCATATACTATGTGCCACACATTCTTATACTAAAATATAGCCAAAACAAAAGAGGCAAAAGTCCCTGCCTTCAAAAAGGGAAGAAAATAAAAAGAAAATGTAGAATAGGTCAGGTGTTGCACAATCCCGTATTTTTTATTTTTGATTGATATGCCTTATTACTTCTTGCAGCTCTAACTTTCCCTTTGAGGTCATTTCCCTTTAGCCTCTTTTCTCAGAAATCTTGCCCCAAAAATGTCAGTCACTTTCCTTCAGTAGCTTTAAACTCTGATCTCTCCTCCATCACTTCTGCTCCTTCTCCCTCAGCTAAGGTAGCAAAATGCCTTCAAGCAGAAAACGGGTGATTTGGGGCTCGTTTATTTTTCTTATCTTTAGCATCACATTCTACTATCCCAAGTCTGAAAAATGACTATCTTTTATAATTTCTGAATGGATGGAAAATGCAGTAACAATCTCATCATCTAAAGTGAAAAGAACCAGAGATTTACATTGTGAATGGAGTTTAGAGAGATGGGCATTCCCAGTGTAAGAAATAATCTGTATGTAGATATGGGAAAATTCAATTATATTATATTTTGATGCAATTATTGAATGTGATTAGGAAAGAGGAAGAGTTTATTTATAAAAATCATGAGTGAACAGGTATAAATAAAGGGGAAAACAAGAACTGCCTTCTGAAGGGACATAGAGTTGAATAAATGTGTATTGAAATGTATCACTTTTCCAAACTTCCCCCTTATTTTTGCAGTATATATTGCTTGTCAAAACTCTTCTCATACTCCCACTAGACAATAAAGTTAAGGAGAGTGAAAGTAAGTTAACTTGTTGAACTCTTACACAATTCCGGTTCCCATGTCACAGTAGATATTCAAAATATTTGTTGGATTTATGTATGTATGTTTGTCTATATGCTGAGAGTGTTAATATGTATATGTGAACTTGCTTTGTGCTCCAATCTTTTAAACTATTACTATCTCAAAGTAATAGTTGTTGCCTATGATTAATATATTTTGGGTATTTATTTTTTTAGGAAAATAATATATTATCAATATTTTATTTATTTCATTAAAAGTTTCAGATTTTGGCTTTGATATTAAAATACCTCAGGTCAAAAGTTCAAAAGAATTAGAATAAGCAAAAATAATATAAGCATGAATGTTTACCATATGTTAAATCAATGAAACACCTACATAAAAGCAAGTAACTAGAATTAACTCTCTTTGTTGGCCAGCAGCATCTGGAGTATAAAAAAATAATACAATGAAGAAAGACCATTTTGAACATAATAATGATAGGACTAAAAGACAAAATATTCCTTGAGAAGGAATATCCTTGATACAGTCAACCATTGAAAAGTTGTTAGCTCCCTAGTCAAAAGAATTGGTTTTGTCATATGTATTCAAATACAAGATGAATGTGTGAGGGATATGTTATCCAAAGAACATCTGTAAAAAAGCACAGCAAACATCTACTCTAGACACCCAAAGTTTCAGTGGAAAAAATAAATATCGTAACTATTCCCAAACTGGCATTTAGACACCAAAATCAGTAACCAAACTTCTTGGCTGTCCCATCTGACTTGTATTTGATTGTGTGTGCACAACATTAAATCTTAGCCTGATTTCTACAAAGGGGTGCTTCTGGGTTCCTGGATTTATTTTTTATGTAGAAGTATTTGAGTTATTCAAATTCAGTCACCTCTTAATCAGCTGCCTGCAGAATGCTCACCTTATGGACTAACATAATGTTGCAAATTTCATAAAATTTTATCAGTCCCAAATGTTTCTGGAATAATATATTGATTCTAGTACTTTATGCAGACTTATTGAGTAACTGTCTCTTTCATAGTTTTTGTTGGAATAAACATGCATTGCTACTTTAACTCAACAAAATCGTTAGCTAACTTTTATCCTACAAATCTGAGGTGAATTTGTCAAAATCATGAGGGCAAAATAACTTTATATAATAGAGCAAATAGATGAGCCTCCTAAAGGAATGTTTTTATACTCTGTGGAGGCAGAAGGCAGATGCCCAGCCCAAAATAATGTAAAAAGAAAAAGCTATTAGAATTAATTGAATGCTAGCAGAATACAGAAGGTGAGATGGAGGTGAGAGATAATTTATAAACATATATGGAAATTTTATAATCCAAAAATAAGAATAAGTTTGTTTTTTAAGACTAGAATCAGATTAATTCTCTCTCTATATATATATGTATATACATATATATACACACATATGAATGTAGATATGCAAAATCTGATTCTAGTCAGATATATAATTATAGTAATAATATCTATATTACATATTTACCTATAATAGTGATTAAAATACATGTATATATCTTTATTTTAACTTCTAATAGAAATGAATTTTGAGGTGCTTACATGTTGTTTATTGATTTTTAATGTATAATGATGCTATAGGACACATTTCAATAACTAACTTTATTCTAATTATGATGTATTTCACTGTATACATTGTGACATTTGTAAGGTAATAAGAGAGAGTATCACTCAACACAGAAAAGTTAAAATCTTTGAGAAACTGTTAGTGAATTTATATCAATAGAGTCAGCAAAGAACTGAACACTGAGGAAAAGGGTTTTGAATCATTTTATCATCTCTACTATCCCAAATGTAGGTTGAGAAAAAAGGTAACATGAGATTGGTGAGTGGAAGAAGAAAGTCATAAATAACAATTGCAGCATGGGAACTGAAATAATCATGCATGTTTTCTTCCTTATCCCTCTAATAAACAGCACTATTTTTTATAAAAAATGTTAGTGAAAATCACAATTGCAATTTAAATTTTACAACATAACCAAATAAGTTTGTGACACAACAAGAAGAGAAATGAACATCGTTTTATGAAGAATATAAAGGGAAATGTTTCATTTTGGGAAAATATGACATTTTCATTGAGACAAAAGATGAAAGTATTCTATTGTGCAGAAATAGATCACCTCACTATTTTATGATACCATGCTTAATTATGCATAAAACTGTAAAGTGAACACTTTGAAGCCAGCACCTCCTTGTCATAAATGTATTGTTTGATGAATGAAGAAGCAAAATCTTTCTGAACTTTTGCTCTCATTAGTGTGGCAGACATTACTGTTATACCTACTTGTCAGTTTGCCCTTTCACTTTAACGACAAAAAGAAAACAAACAAAATAAAACATGCTGTCCTAAGTCAAGGAGACAACTCAGACCAAGATAAGACAAACCTGAAGCAAAGAAAATATACTATATAACGGCACCATAGAATGGAAAAGAGTCCTGCTCTTGATACAAATGAAAAAAAATTTTTTTTTTAAATTGAGCCATTAGATCAATCCTGGGTTAGCTTACTTCTAGACTTCTTCTAAGAGAGAATAAAACTCCATTAATGGCATGCTCTGGAGACTCAGGAACCTACACCTGGGGTGCAGTCCACATACAAGTCAGGAACCCAGGTTCAGAGTCCAGGAAAAGGGGAACAAGTGAAATGAATATTTAAATAAATAAAATGCTTCTTTTTCATCTCTCTTCCTTCCTGCCTGCTGCCTGACTACTTTCATTCCTGCTTGCCTTTCTTCTTCTTTAAAAAATCTAAACAAAGAAAGACATACAGCAGTCTAGTGCACCTGGGAGCAGTCCCACATGCGTCCCAAGCTCTCGGGTTTAAGATCAGGGCCGGGGAACAACAGTGTGAAACAACGAAATAAAAAACAGAAGTGCTTCTCCCTCATCTCCCTTCCTGCTTGCTTACTCACCTTCATCCCTGCTTGTACCTTTCTTTAAAAAATAATAAATAAATAGGTAAGTAAATAAATAAAACCCTCCCAGGATTTACATCACTTTAGATCAAGTATTCTGATCCTTTAAATCAAGTATATTTTAATATATCCAAGTGAAAATTATGTCTTCAATTTAAGGACATTTATTCTCTTGTTATATAGCACCACCTTATCAGTGAGACACTAGTATAAATGACCTCATAGCAGTACAAATAGGAAGCTTTCCTGGCACTCTCCATTGTTTAACTTACAACATGCCAAAGCTGGGAAAATACTTATATAATATTTTTAACCCACGAGTTGCCTCTTCAAAAGTCATTAACACTATTGATTACAACAATAAAAAGAATAGCTTCACAGCATAGACCTAGTGAACAGTCCTTTAACCACATAATCAAATATTTGAGCAAACGGCCATTAAGGGCTTTCTGGGAAGGGCACAATATCAGTTTGATGATCCTGCCAGAAATCATGATTTGAATTTAATCATGTGAAACATCAACAAATAGACATTGAATTACAAAAATAACTAGCCTGTACCTCTCAAAAACATAGACATCAAGAGAGAGACTGATAAAAAGAGCTAAAGAGATATAGTGACTAATTGCAGCAAATGATCCTAGAATAGGGCTTGAACTGGGGAATTTAAAAATAGAGTACATCATTAAAATGTTTGACAAAATGTTAATATGGAGTTGAATTAGAAAATATTAATGTATCATTCAGTGTTAAATTTCCTGGTGTTGATCATCACAATATTGTTAGGCAAGATAATGCTTCTCTTTCCAGGAACTACATATATATTACATAAAAATGAAATGTAGAGAGAAGAAAAAACAAACACACCCATAAATTAACATCTTAGCTCCAGCATCACTTGGTCAGCCTTCTTGATGTCCAGTCTGATATCGATGCTTTGATTCCTACAACATTTATACGCACCACTATTTTAATCTGTGTTTTATGACAGTGATTTTCCTCTTTTCCTAGGGGAATCAAAACTGAAGGCAGAAACTATCAGATTTGATTTTGCATCCTAGATTGTAGCACAGAATATGTTATAACTAGGGGCCTAATAAATGGTTATAGAGTAAGTATATAGAGATGTATAAGTTCAATAGAAATATACACTGTGCATGGAGAAGGAATGTTGGTTACTATTAATGAAATCATTCATAAATCAATAATTTTAAGCATTTTAAAAAATAATTGTCTGATTAGAATTTAAGGTGATGCTTTGATTAATTTTACCAGGTTCAATAGTCTAAACTGGAATAAATTTAATATTCAAATGATCACAACCATTAATTTGCACACCAGTGAACACTTTGAAATATCTGTACACAGAATATATGCAAAAAAAAAAAAAAAACACAAACAAAAAAATAATGCTGTACAAATCCTAGGGGAACATACCAGGTAAATGTCATTGCCTCAACATGAGTGCATTTCTTGGTAAGAAGGCAGAATAATCCCTTTTCATTTCTGTCTCCATAAAAATTCTCATCTCATTCCATCTTTGTCTTTTCTTCTCTTGTCCAACTATAGGTTCATTTACATAATTTACTTATCTACTTAACTAACCTCTGCCAGTTCTGTCCTATAGGCAGAATAAACTCTGCTTAAATCTTAGTAGTATTTTCCTATTAATATTTACTTTGAATTTTATATTTTAGATATATCACTAATAGAAGAAATGTTAGAAGGATATTATTACTCCCTGTTTATCACTTTCCCTTATATGTAGAGGAAGACTTTGTATCCCTTTACTGACCTATGGAAGCTCTTCACTAAGAAATAATATAGAAATTCTCAGTGCAGATCCACCCCTTACTTCCAAAAGGAAGAGAACAGTCTACATTACTTTAGTGACTGCCTTCTCCCCAACTCCTCATTCTAATTTTCTGGGCCCAGGTGGGTAACTCACCCTAAATTCAACGGTCCAGTCAGCAGGTCCAAATGGCTGTCACTTTAAGTGACAGTCTCCCATCTGGCCTCCACAAGTAAATAAACAATCGAATTTCACAGGTCCTTCTTTAATTTCTCTATTGCTTTTCAGAAATCAGGTGGGAAAAAAAGGGTGATATTTATTGAGTATTCCTTCGGATCCCAAACCAGTAGGATATGACTTATTTGTATATGTTTACCTTCAATAAAATTTAGCTAATCTTGACTGAGATTCTACAACTACCCTAAGCACTACATTCTGGCTTTGTTGAAAAGAAACCCTCTTCTAAAAAATGAAGGTAAACAGAAGAATGTGAATATGAAGACACTTTCAAGAACTAGTGTGAAGTAAATCTATAATAATTTATAGATTATCTATATATATAGATTAATAAATAATTTCAACTAAAATAATTTACTTACAATGTGGTGCAGTATTATTATTGGAATTTATATGCTAAGAAATTTTTCTTTTTTATCTAGATGTTAGGATAGAAATTCCTGATGAGAAGCTATACTATCAGGTATTTTTCAGAATCTCTAGATTCACAAAACAGAGTTTTCTATAGAATATTCCCAGAAAGTTGAATATAGATAATATAGAAAAAAGTTGGGGTATTGAAAACATTTGATTTGCATGATATCAATCAGACTCATCTTTCATAATCCATTATTTTATAAAATACGTGAATCTATGAGCACAAAGATGGCTAGTTCTACTTTTTTTTTGAGAGTTTTATTCCTAAAAGAATTTTTCACTCATAATTACCAGGACTAAAGAGAGAGAGGTTTACTGACTTGTTATTTCCAGTAGGAATACATAACATGTAAATAATATTTTCTGGAGTTACCTCAGAAATAAGGTGTGGGCTTTGACTTTGCCAAGTCAAAAACACTACTTTAGCAAGGATAGTCATACTCTAGAGGACTCACCAATGCTAAATAAGCTTACAGGAAACAGATTTATAAACCAGAAGGCCAATTTATTCACTTATAAGGAACAATGCACTGTACTATGTAACAGAATGCTTTCATCACATGAACAAGTGCATGTATGTTTCTTCCCAGTAAAAAAGTCTCCTTGGGAAATCAAAATAAGATTGGAAGATTGTGTGTGTGTGTGTGTGTGTGTGTATGTGTGTGTGTGTCTCTGTGAGCATGTGTATGTGTGTGTGTGTGTGTGTGTGTGTGTGTGTGAGAGAGAGAGAGAGAGAGAGAGAGTCAAGATGCAAAACAAAGGGGATTAGGTGATATTGAGGAATATTATGCTCAATTAATGGTACAACCTTCTGCATTTCAGGTTTATATTTGCCAGGAAGTTAACAATATTATCAAACTAGCTACTCTTTGAATCATTGAGGAGTAAGCACGCTCAGATTTTAGTATTTACTTAAAAATAAATGAAATAATCCTCATCACTTAACAAAAGGAGTAACCTTAATGTAGTATATATAGATTTTGGTTTATTATGACATACACCTGAAACCAAGATAACGTTATAAGGTTATTTCAATAACATATTTTAAAATAATTTAAGCCTTGAGCTAAAAAAAATCAATAAAAAGATTCTGTTTTAGTATTTCCATATGATAAGCATTTAACACAATTAAGTACTTTCTGGTTTATCTTTTGTTACCTACATTTCAATACCACGTCCTTTGCTGGGTTTGGAGAACTTTTCATAGATTCCCTTGATGAATTTTAGACCTATTTATTTCATCATTAGGACATATAAAATAGTCCTTTAGTGAAGGAGGGTTTCTTTTACAAATGACTAATCTCATTTGCTTTGCGCTGAATGATGTTGGCTTCAATTCACTAAGTGATATTTAATGACCAGATTCGTAAATTTCAGGCACTTTCTGCTTAAAAAGTACACAATTCCAAACACTGTTTTAAAGATAACCATATTCAATGACTCACTCCAGAACATGTTCATCAGGTTATAACCTTCATAAATTCATAACTTTATGCCTAGGCATTGCAATTGGCTTGGAAAAGGGAGCATACCTATGAATACAATTCAGACAATTCCAATTATATATTAATATGGATTTTAACTTGTTCTCTAATTGAACAAATTTACCAAATCAGTTACTCACCCATTACAGAGGGTACCAGACATGAATTACTTTTCTTGAAATGTTCTCCTTCCCTCCCTCCAAGATTTTTGGTTCCTCATAGCTTACTATATATATCATTTTACAATCATAATTTACTTTGTATTGAATAAAAATTTCCTTCAAAGAGTCCATTTTGGTGTAAATCAAGTGAAAGCTAAAAGAAAGAGAAAAAGTAAGATATCTGACTCAGTTGGAGACTGACTGAACAAGTATTGCACTGAGTCAAGAAACAAAAAATCTATACTATCATCAATCCTCCCTCTCTGCTATGTCACCTTGGATGCATCTTTTATCTTGTGTTGATCTCATTTTTCTGTTTTGTTTAAGATATTTATGAACTCAGATGGCTATGGTGGTTAGGGAGAAAATCTAATGAGTGACCGGGCCTGAGGTTAAGTCGTGGGAGATTGCAGCATTAACTGAAACAAAGATAAACCAAAATGCCTAAGACAAACCTACAGGTGAAGGTAAAGACTTTTGTAACTGACTAACTTCATTATAGCTTTTCATTTGGGATCATATTAAGCAATTCTTTCTAAATTCTTGTGAGTATATTGTTATGTTAAATGCAATCTCCAAGGATAATGATGGGTACCATGTAAACTTTAGCACCTTGTCCAATAACAAGGTAAAATTGCAATAGATCTGAGAAAATTGGGACAAAAAAAGTTATAAAACGTTATTTCTCCAGATGGTATGGAGATCACAAAGTATTTTGTTTTATTTCATAGCAAGGAAAAAGAAGGCCCAGTAAGTGGTTAATTTAGGTCTCTTAGGTTGTTAATCACTAAGCAAAGACCAGTGTCCCAGATTCCTATTGAGTCAATTTTTTCAACACTCTGCTATAACACAAATATGTTGAGAATTGTAGGGAACCTCAATAATTGTCTAGTTCAATGTCTACATTTTTCACATATGAAAACCTACCCTGGATTGGATTTGCCACCTACATAATTAGCAGTATAACTGCAACTTTAACACATCTCCTAATAAGCAAGTTATTTGTATTTCCACAAATGCGATTCATTTTTTTTTGTTTTACTTTCTAGAACAAGTAATACAAAAAAGCAGCAGTTATGAAATCTAAAATGCTTGCCCCTACTACAATTTTAGATCCTTACAAATAGTGACATAATATAAACCCTCAATCATGAAATATATAACTATTTCAAAATATCTAAGGTAAGATGGAGATTCAAAATTATTCTTCTTGTTTCTGCTAAATTCTAATTACTTTTAGAAGGGAGAATGCTTATGCTATTATGTGAGTTCAGCTCATGATTAATATGTTCCTTTCTTCATTTCTACATATGAACAAATTATTTCAGACACTTATTCTGCTTATTTCTGTTGGTGGAATATACAGTAAAATTCTCCTAAGGTATTGATTTTGAGAAACAACACTAACTTGGTATCACATGAAACCCATTGCTAAGACAGGCTTATTCCCTTGGTGACTCCACTTTTGTTAAATGCACAATTCAGTTGTTTTAAATGGTCCAATGTTGTTTTGTTGTGGATAAAAGCATGTGGGTCAGAATCAGAGACAGTAAACATTTGTCCATCATGAAAGGCTTCTGGCATCAGAGAAAAACTGTCAATATTCTCAGTATTTGTCACAAAATTGTGAGACTACCTATATTCTTCCACAAGAATGTAACCAGTGAGAATATAATTGAAAAAGACAGTGCTGAGCTACTAGTGAGAGCTTTTAGAAGTCCAGAAGGTCATCACTCTGTATATATGAGCCAACTAACCAATCAAACTCTTCCAACATTCAATGTATTCACTTAGCGTCTACCTTAAAATATAACATTTGCCTTTACTTGTGCACTTGTAGCCTAGATAGAGGGGTTAAATTGTTAAAGCTTTACTTTCTCTTCCTTAATTTTTTTAATCAAACTTCACTGTTTCTTTCCCTGGGGAGCAACAAATGGACAGCTTTCCTCTCTTGTATCCCTCCTTCCATTACCATCACAGCAGAATGCATCTGAGACTATAATAATTCAGTGATGAAATACAAAATGTCGCAATGCCATCTCTCTTAAAGTGAACTGAGATTTTGTTATGCCATTTTAGGTGCACTAATAGCAACTCAAGTCCCATGGAGTATCCTAATGTGAATTTAATGAGCTGATAGCATATAAATGACAGTACTGCAAGGGTGAAGGTGACATAACCTTTTTCTTTCTATTTGATGTTTGTCTTTGAAAAACTACAGATCTGTTCAAAATGTACTGCATTAATACTAAGTGGCGCATCAGTCACCGAATGGGCTACCATTGCTTAAACACTTAAGACTATTTCTGTCTTTTACTGGAACAAGTAGCAAGAGCAATTTTTTTATCATTAGGATAATAAAAATTTGAATAGTCTTTCTCTGAACAAACACAAATTATGTAGCACTCTGGTGTCTATTTTGCCATAGGCTTGTGGTCTCCAGTGACAAATGTTTACTTATAGACCCCATATCCTTTGAATGTCACAGTCAGTGATACAACATCGCTAAATTGGATGTTAAAGATAGTGAAAATCTACATCTTTATTTGAAATATTATTTGAGGATGCAGTTTAAATGCTTTATAAATATAGTATTTATAGAGAGTTTGTCAGTTACAATAAATTAGTTCCACAGTTCAGTCTTTCTGGCTGGTTGCTTGTGAAAATCCAGGTAACCAAATTAAATTGGAGTAGTATGGTTTATCCCTATCATATATTGGAACCAGAGTAAGGGTAAAGAGCTGAAAAATTTTTCAAAAAGAAGAAATAATTTAATATTTTGCTAGTGAATATTGATAATGAATATAGAAATTCTTTTTAAAAATGTATGAAACTTCTCTGTATTTTCAACAGAGTTTATGTCCTCCAAGCACTATGCATATCTCAAAGCATGCTGGAAAGTTTGAGGATGGAATGTAGGGGTCAAAATTTGAGAGACACAGAAGGCCTATGTATCCATATGTCACTAGACTGCACTTCTTTTACAGTCCTCCCATTTAAAAGAGAATATACACCTCAAATACTTTTTACAACTCTTTGAACTTTTTCATCAAACCTCCTTAATTTATAAATGAAGAAACGAAACAGGGACCAAAGGGATTACATGATTTTCTGAAGTCTCCAGGCTAGTTTAAATAACAGAGCTAAGCAAGATTAGAACACTCATCCCCTGATTCCCCATTCTACAGTCACTTCACTTTCATGGCTAAATCAAGTCATGTTAAATACATGAAATCGATGTGATTTTTAAAATTCATCAGCCATTCATGTAACTAGCATACACTGGGTTGTGAATTGAAGTTGACATGCCTAACCATCAAATTAAATTAAATTAAGCAACATTTATCAAAACTTGAGAAGTACAATTAGATTTTCAAATAAAAATATACCTCAGGCTATATTTTATGCATAAAAATATTAAACAGCTTACGCATCTCAAAAGTTTGGGTTTTGGCAAAGTTTGAAAATCTTTTGGTTGCCAGGTGACAAAGCAAAACATATCACATATACTTAACAACCAACATGTACATATTTTTCTCTTTCCAAGGTTTCTAAGGCTGGTCAGGCAAAATGATGCATTACTACTGAAGTAGCTTCCAGCAGAGACAAATGCTTCCAAAAGCATCTTCTTAATCCTTAACAAAAACAGCCCAATATTTCTCATTGTTTAATGATTGAGTGAAGATTACTGCTACCCAATAGCAGTAATCCACTTTGTATTTATATTGTCTCAGAGACAGTATTTGTTAAGTGAGAATCTCTAGTTATGATGTGGTTGAAAGTATGAAATAATTAAAAGATTTTTTTTTTACCTGTAGAGTACAAAGGCATAACATTTTGTATAACTATTATTACTGAAATATCAAATTAATTTTGTAAATACATATGTTGAAATAAGTATTACTTTGCATGTTTATATACTTAAGTATTTTTTAAGCTTATAAAATCTCAGGGAAAAAACTGTCAAAACATATTATTTTTAATTGTCTGACTTAAAAAAAAGACAAAATGATTTGTTCCTCAGAGACAGATTCCAAAGAGAGTATTAATTGTACCATGAATCTATGCTACTGAAGGACAATAATGACCACTTCCCACTTAAAGGTCAAAAATGATTTATCAGTTACTGCAGTTTCTGGTGGCAATGCAATTTTAGGGAGGCTAAAATAAAATTTTTGTTTCACTTTTTAAAGGCTCCTATGCATTTTAAAATGCTCTTTTTTTTCTTAACATATAGAGAAAAATGTGTTTAAAATGTAGTGAGTCAAAGAAAGAGAAGAGTCATTATGAAATATTTTTAAAAGGGTAATATTTGGCTTTTTAGATTTTTTTATTTCAATCAGTTTTCCAAGGATATGAAATTTTATTGTGAGATACAATACATCTCTAGTTTTACTCTCCAACTAACAGAAGAAATGATCCTTAATCATTTTATAAGTTAGTTTAAAAACATTGTGTTGATTTTTTAAGGTACTTGTTTAAAATCACAAACAGTAAGCATTCTGTTGATATTTTAATATCATTGTTACGCATATCGACCCAGATTAATGCTCTGAACAGTAAGGATTAAATTACTAATATTCATCAAATGCATATAAAGTTAATTTTCAACTGGATTTCTCTAACAGTTTGTATCAATTTGAATGTTCAGAATATATTGTTAAATAGATGTTATTTAAAGTCTTTGAATAAATTGAATATTTTGTCTTAAAACTAAGACTAATAATACAAATATATGTAAAACTCAAACAAAAAACATATTCTAGAACTAAAATATCTTCCAAATTCTATACTATGTAAAACCTCTTTTTCAAGTATCTATATATTCTTTCACTTTCTATTTTGCTTATACACATTAATAATTTTCTGATTATGATCTAAAATGAGATCAGTCTATTCAACTTTTCAACTTACTTTCTTGTTTATTGCTTTAAACTTAAAATATGCACATATTCAGATATCATATCCATCTGTCATATGATTATATGATGAATTACTTTAATCCCCTTCATTGAAGCACATTTTTGTTCTCCAAAAATGTGCATTTGCATGAATAAGCTATAATGAATTTGTATATGTCCATTCATATTGCAGGGGAATGTTTATAAAATAAATATCCACAGGTAGATATACTGGGTCAAAGGAGAAGTAGAGATTTAATTTTAGGATCTTTGTCAATGCAAAGGTGACAACAACCATGTCAACAATGGAAATTTTCAAACTTTTTAAAATATTTTTATCTTTTTGAGCTATAAAAACTATACAGAATGGTTATAGGACTCTTTCAATTATACAGCAGAAAACATTTTTGCCTAGTATGTCAGTTGTCTTGCAAATTTTTGAGTTGAAAACTTCCAAACAAATATAGCAATCACTTTCCTTATTATAGTTACTTTGTATTTTAGACACATCTTAACAGTAAGCAATGAGGGTTTCTGTAAAAGTTCATACAAAGACTATGACAACTCAAGACCAAAATTTCAAGTGACTAAAATGATTGTGATACATGCAACATTCCTTTATATTTTAATAGGGTGGACATCTGCTAATGTCACTCTTCTCTAATTTAAGATAGTATGAAGATTAAAATAAACCTTTGTTTCTGAGAGACTAGTGAGAAAGTGAGCTCTGCTTAGATTTTTCATCTCCGGGAAGACCTGCAAGGAACACAAGTGTACTTAAACATATGTCTATTCTGGGTACTGTTGGTATATTGGGTCTATTGTTAATCAAGTGGAAATCTTAAGTTATGATTTCACTGTTTGACCTGTGGATTACTCTTTGTCAACTGACATACTTCAGGAAACTATAGACTTAATTCCTAAAAATACTTCTATTATTCTCTGTTCTAAGATTTTGCTGTCATTGCACATTTAATAGACATGTAGGGAATGTTCAAAGTACTACAGAACCCTGAGGAAGACATAAAATATAACTAAGCGATTCTCAAATCAAAAGGAATAATATTTTAATCTAAGTTCATAATCTGATTTTAGAGCAGAATAAAAAATCTAAAGAGCAGATTGTTTCTCGTTCTTAAGCTGGGAACATAATAAAAGAACGGTAATAGAGGTACTTTGCCCCTGAAACAAAGAATAAGTGTTTGCTTCTTTTCATGTATTCAAATATATGTCATCAATTGTACAGTTAAGGATGAACCAAAAGTGTGGTGGAAAACTTAATCCACTATATACAAATGTTGATTTACAATGACACACCTTAAATCAATATAATGTTATGATATGATGGTCCTAAAATAAACATAATCAAAAAATAATAAGTTTATACATTATTCAAGGTACAGGGCTAGAATTGTGAAAGATACAAAGGACATCATATTAATAAATATTATCAAGTATTCTTTTACAGAAATTTTTATACAAATAAGCACATAGACAAAAATGAAGCCAGAATTAACAGCAATATAAAAGAATAGAGATAAAAAGTTATGGGAATTTTTAAGAAGAAGGAATCAGTTTTGTCTGGATATTTTAGTCAATCATTTTGTAAAGAGTAAGGAGGGGAAAGGAAGAAGAAGTTTTTAAGAAGGAGAGAAGGAATTGGAGAAAGAAACATTTTTATTTATTTATTTGTTAGTTTTTGATTTTGCTTTCCATCCCTGGGTCATGAACCCGGGAGCTTGAGCTTTATGTGGTCCACACACGAGTGTCTCAACCCTCTGAATCCCAAGATGTGCCTACTATGTAAGCCTAATTTTATGAAAAATGTGACAATTTCTCCAAACCTTGAAAAATTAAAGACATTTAGATATGAAAATATATAAGAAACATATCTAATAGAGAGGAAATTGTTTGTATAAAAACAAATAGTACAAGCTGAGAGACACACTCCTTCGACTTCAGACAATACAGAATCAATAATTAAAAGTTCTTTACCATCAGAGTAGGTCCACACATCATGGAGTTGTTTCAATCCTTAACTAGGAAAACTATAGATACATTTTTTTCCTTTATGAAATTTACTCAAATAATCTGTGCTTGTGGTTGTGATCAAGAGTTGAAATACATACATACATGTATACATGCAAAACAAACATTCATATGTAATATATTTTCTTATATATATAGTTCTGTATATATTGTTATATGTAATATATTATTTACACATGTTTTTCTTAACATCTGTTCATTCAAAAATATATATGTTGTTTTAATATACATTCTTTCTATTATGATTATTTTAATAACTATTCTTTATATATACACATATAATTTTTTCCTTTCAAATCTAGGTCACAACTACAAGCACAAATCATTTGAGCAAATTTCTTAAATAAGAACTAGAGATACTAGAGATAAAATGATTGACATTTACCTGTGATACCAATAAATTTTCCTGTGTTAATGACATTCTTATTATGCAAATGAAAAGCCTATTAAAGGCAAACTAAAATATTTCAAATTTCAATATACATTTGTCATGTATCTATTTTATTTGGGGGGGCTTTCAAATCTTTTTCTGATGTAAATGGAGACGGGTTGGATTTGAATATGAGGAAGGAAATAATCCAAGTTCTTAGATTTCCTACATGCAGCCGGTGAAGTTCTGTCTAAAAATCAGCATTGTTTTGCCTCTGTGCCCAAACAAGTCTGAGATAGCAAAATAATCGCCAATATAGGCTAAAACATAAAAAAGAAATCAAGTACTTCAGCATATATACTAACAAAAGTACTGTGCAAGAAAAAATGTCATTTTTATCTGCAAGTTGAGACCCTTCCGTGGACTGTGACCTAGACCATAAACACAATATATGAAACTGACACATCTGAACTACCAAGTTACGTGCATCGTCAGTTTAGCATTCACAGAGTGTTCAGATTGTCTCTGAGACAATATGCATATCAGAAAATGTGAATCACTTTCCAGAATAAGTCTCACGTGTGTAATATGGGTCAAAGTGACAGCAACTGAAAAGTTTGTCTCCAACCCAGTCCTGTCATCTACATGGTGCAAATCTCTGATCATATTTAGATCCTTTGAATGGGTAAATTGTGCCATCCTTCGAAACAATCTGTTCATATGGAATGTGAATTTGTTGCTTCTGATAAACAAGTAATGGATAACTGGAAAGTTCACGTCTCTGCTCAGGAGTACATACATGTATTTGAAACTAGCTGAATGGCTTATACGGTATTTCAAAGAATCTTTAATACTTATTATACTGTCTTTCAAATATGTAGAGATCATTATCCTACAAGGACCAAATGGGAAGAAATCTCATCTCATGCCCAGAATCAGAATAAACCTCTTTCATTGGAATGAACGTGAGTTAAAATCTATTTCACCATAAAAGGAAAAAGACTATGGAATGCAGATGGCTTAGATAAATAGAAACAAAGATTTAACCATCCAAGCAAATGGTCACTGCTGCAAAATCCAATAAATTCAAATGTGTGTATACAAGAAGATTGAGCAGATTTGGTAACCACATCTCTGACAATTTATACTCATGGATCGTGTCCTGCTGTTACCAGTCATGTTTTAAGCTTTGATTTGTACAGCATTTGGTATTTGAGATTTCTTATTTTTTAGATCTAGCCTTCTTTCTCTTTTCTTTCTTCTTTTATTACAGCAACATGTTGTACAAAAAATACCCCAGAATCTTTAATTATACATCTGCATAATATCATTTCTTAGAACATACATATTTAATATAATCTGAATGCTCTAAATCAATGTTGAGAGGAGCTTCTGAAATTGAAATAATATGGAAATTTGTACAACCTGCAGTTATAAAAAGCTCAGTTACAGGAAAAAAAATTTTTGCCAGTCTCTTCTGGGAATCCTCCATAACTTGTTTATTCACCCTCTTATTGATTTATAATAAATTAAATGAATTGACATCAAACTTCCCAAAATGTAATTATTTCTATAGGTCACAGATCTAAAATACATGCCATAATACTTCAGTGTTGCCCAACCCCTTTAGTGAATAGATGAAAAAATTAATGTCAGAGAGGTTGGTTATGTGATTTATTTAAGATAGTATAATTTGCTAATTTAAGAGCTATGCTTGCTTAGCCTAATCCCTATTCCTATTCCTGATTTCTTTTCTCAGAAACATACATATTACAGAAGGGTCTCAAAGTCCTAAATTTAATACAAGTCTTTATTTTGAGGATGAGAAATTTGAAGAACAAGGAAATTGGCATACTTAATATGCTGACTTTCTGTGAAACTACATAACTTCATTAATCCCATGTTATCTTTCCTTGTCTTCCTCATATTAAACTAAACAAACAGAGAGAGGGAATAGAGAGAGAGAGAAAATTTTAGATTTCCAGTGAACTAGGTAATTTTAAAAATAACAGTGGATAGTGTCTCCTTCCCTGTGACATTATGAAATTACAGAAATAGAAAATAAATTGAATTAATGATTATTATTAGTAATCATTATTACTATTAATTTTAATTAATATTTACTTAAAATTATATAATACAGAGTCACCTAAATAGTGGAGATTTTCTTTTTAGGTATTAGAGTATAAGGGCTACCTTTATATTTGATGATCTGGTCAGTCTATGGTCAGTTAAATTCTTAAATGTTAATGAACTTCTTGGACAATACAGAAGATATATTTAAACTCAGACACTTGAAATAAGGATGTTTTAGAAGTAAAATAGTGATTTTCATGAATGTATTTTAGTTTTAAAAGCAAACACATAACTACTAGCTATATATTTACATGTACAATTTTCATAAAATTCCATTTTTTAAATTATGACATTGTTAAAATCTTTAAATTCTGACAGAAACAAAAAAAGCCTCACACTAGTGATTTTTTGGTATTATATGCTTAATGATATCACTTTGAGAACTTCCAAAAATACTAATGCTTAGGCTTCACCTTCAGAGATTATGAATTAAGTACTCTGGAGTGTTGCTTAGACATTGAATAAAAAAACAAAAACAACAACAAAATAATAAAATCTCCCATGACTATAACTGTAGCAAAGTTGGGAACAGGCAATGTTGGAACTTCCATGTCATGACTTCGTTGTTATTATCAGTCAATATGTGTTCCTGAAAAAAAAAAATGATTTGGGAGCTATGAAAGTCAATGATTAGGTTCTGTTCGGTGTAGTCTCAGCTTTGATAGAAATTGATGGATGGACAATTTATTAAAAAGATGAGTAGTTTCTATAAAGAGAGAAGGGTGAGACACTTTCTGTGTACTCCCAGAAATACCTGAAAAACAGCAAAAGTATCCTCACTAGAGATACCTAACACACATTAAAAGAAATAAAACATGGATATAAACATTTCCCGCTGTGTTTCACTCAGAGAAGCAACTAAGAACTCTACACTGAAGCTATTCTAGTAGGCAGCCCTAGAGCATAGTGTTGAAGATAAAGCACCTTAGCACCTCCAGGGACAATAGAGACTGCTTTGAAAAGATGGCCAGAGGATTCTATTACTGAAGCAACTTTGGCCCAGTTAAGACTGACAGAGCAGGGCAAATAAATCACCTCAAGTCCTGGGGATGGGAGAATAAAACCTTTTTGGAGGCACAAATTTAGCTTGGGTCAAGTTCAAAAAGGAGGGATTGAAGTCAATATCTGGTTGCAAGGATAACAGAGGACTATAATCCTTCACCCTCATCCCTAGGGTTTCTTGCTAGAGCAATGAAATGCAGGAATACACAGTCTATAGTCTTAATAGCCCCAGGTCTGGGATCCCAGAGAAGACAGTTGGCTCTGGTGCCATCCACACAAATGGTTCCCCCACTGCAGCCCTGCCACCACAGACCATAGGAATAGCTACACTCCACTCCACATGCTCCACGTGGGTGATCCTCTTTCATCCAGCAGTCATTCTTCACTCAGCTGACTCAGCAAGGGAGCCTTATTTAAGGAAGCCTTCAAGGGTGAAAATTTTTAAATAAAGTCATAGATCCACCTTCTGGTAAAACAAGACACACAGTTCAGTCCAAGATCCTCAAGGGATGAAAAAGAGTACAAGATCTAAGTCCTCAAGGTACTATGAAAACATAAGAAGAGAACAACAGTTATCCAAAAATCAAATCCAAAGACATAGAAGATTATATACTTTCAGTGGATAAAGAATTCAAAGTAGCAATTATAAAGAAACTTGAGGAGATAAAGAAAATTCTGAAAAATAGTTCTAAGAACTACAAATGAATTCAGCAAAATAAATCAGAGATACAAGATAAGTCAGAAAAACAAGTCAGTGAACCCAAAAGTAAAATTAATGAGCAGATGGCAGAAACTGAAACTTTAAATAAGAAATTAATAGAGATTCAGGAGGTAAAGAAAGCCATAAATGAGATCAAGATTATTATAAGAAGCTATGAAAGCCAAATTGATCAAAAAGAAAACCAGATTAGTAATCCAGAGAATAGAAATGTAAAAATGAACCAGGTGGAAGAAGAGAGAGAAATTAAATACATTTTTGTAATATGAAGAAACATTCAGAAATAAAATAATGGTTATTCCAGAAAATGAAGAGAGAGAGAAGAATACAGAATTTATTGAAAGAAATAATAGTTAAAAATTTCCTAAACCTGGGACGATGCTTATCAGTCAAGCCAATGAGGTCAACAGGTTTCCTACACCAAGACATCTAATTGTGAAGCTATTGAAAGTCAGATAACTCAAATCGCCTGGTCTCTATAATCTTGAATGAGCATGTAAGACCTCGAAGTTCAATTTGCTTTTATAATCAGCCTCTCAGAACTCTCAGGAACTCCACTGACTATGTTAACTCATTTTAAGCCCACGTGAATTGATATCTCTCATCAACAGGCATATCATCTTCATTTCTTTCATGTGGTATCATTGGTAATCCACTTACTTTCCACCTTTTAGGAAGTCTCTTCCTCTGAAATGGAGGGAAGAGTTTTAATGTTTTCATAACCAATCATCACCTCATTTTATGACTCTCTTTCTTCTGTGGCTAAGGAGTTATTTTTCCATTTGATACATTCAATATCTAGTCCATTTTCTCTGACCCTCTTAGGTACATCCCTGCATACCTCTGTGTTCTGTGTCATCATCACATGACACTCTTTATTTACATCTTTCCCTTTGCAATTGAATATCCATCCATTGTCTTTTCTTGCACAGTTGA
This sequence comes from Solenodon paradoxus, assembly GCA_004363575.1. Taxonomy (NCBI): domain Eukaryota; kingdom Metazoa; phylum Chordata; class Mammalia; order Eulipotyphla; family Solenodontidae; genus Solenodon; species Solenodon paradoxus. Next base: position 1,214,649 of record RJWH01000033.1, read on the forward strand.
AGGCATATTTCTAACAATTCAGAAAACTGACTTTATGTACTACACAGTATCCTCATGCATTGTCATTACAGCTGGAATTTGGTTTATTTGCTTAGCGCACTGGGATGAGATTTTCTCTCTTGAGAGGCAGTATAATTTATTGCTGTGATTGACAAAATTGAGTAAAATAATCTGGGAAACTTATTAAAAATACAAAATCCTGGATTACACCTCACACCCATTCAGTTAGAATACCTTAGGGCAAAACCCTTATATTGGATTAAGTTCCATGAATAGAGGCCTAGTGAGCAGGATTGATCTTTAAAGCCATGTAGTTCAGTTCTCAGCTGACTAATTTCCTGAGCCTCAGTTTCTTCATTTCAAAATACAGATTAATTTACAATGATTTGTGAAGCTACTAGATAAAGAGTACAGTAAAAAGTAACAACTGAACAATTATTTTTCTTCTCTTTTCTTCGTATCAGAGTTTGTAATGAATCAGTATAACGATTTACTAGAGAAAATAATTTGTTTGTAAAGAATATTTTTTCGGTTATGTTTTCATTCTTTGAATGTGCCCCATTGATTAAAAGCTGTGGAACAAAAAGGGTATCATTGAACTACTGATATTAGGACTGTTGGTTATATCCAATATAAATCCATCCAGTCCACAAAGCACAAAATACCCTCTCTGTCCTTCTCTATGCTTTGCACTTTCCATCATCCTACATGGGATCATGGATGGGATAGTTCTGTTCTCACAGATTTTGGTAAAATTAACATAACAGACAGACTTTGTCTTTGCATTCTTCCTTGCAAACCTTACTTTGTTACTGCTTCAGTTTCAGCAGTAACACTATTATTTTGCTTTTACTAAGGTGCATTGGGTTTATACTCAGATTGCATTTAGAAGGTGTGAATAGTAATGGAATGGGGGGGAAGTGATGAGTGTTACATTTTTGAACTCAAATTTGCCATTAGCAAAAAAAAAAACAAAAAAAATTCTGGATACAAGGTAACTCAAAGTGAGACCCAGAAGTCATGTATGTCTATTTCACCCCAGAACAGACCTCAGAATCACATGCCTGATAATGTGATGCTTGCATTTTTACTGAGATTCTTGTTAGTTATCCTACCTGAATAAAGTTTTTTAAAAACTCACTTATAGTCCCGTAAAAACATCAACAGAGTAGAATTAATCTGGGAGAAAAAAAAATTAAAACTTTCCTCTTTTCATCATAAAAGATAGACCAGAAAGCTTAAGAAATCAATGGGAAATGGAAGGCATTTACAAAATAAAATCTAACTGGAAGTTAAACGTGATTCTGAGAAATAGAACAATTGAAAAGTAATTGTTAAAGTAGGCAGTCTCCTGCAGGACAAATACATACAAATCTCTTCGATATAAATCTTAACCAGAGAAGCATTTCTTCTCTGATCAGAGGAGTGCTTTTGTGTTAAACAATTCTAAGAAAAAAAAAAGCAGAAAAAATTTATTGTTCTGGGGTATGGTAGGTATGCAGTTAAAGCGCGACAGTTACTGGATTCCCAGGTCCCTTTTCTCTATAGAGACCCGCTTACCTTTTCTTCCTTTTAAGTCTACAGTAGGCTAGGTTCCCCTTTCCTCTTCCCTAGCCAAGTGAACTGAAGGCATTTTGAAGTTTACCCATCTCAGTCAAGTTATACTTAGTAATAATTCACAGTAAGAATACATGTATAGGATGCAGTACATTGTTAAATAACAGAGAAAGTACTAGTGATGACTCCTAGATTACAAAGGTTTTGCATTTACTATCAGTCTGATATCATCATAGTTTCTTCTTGTTTATAAGTTCTTGATCTTCCCCAGTTTCTTCCAGGCCCCTACACTCTTCATGAAGTCATTTTGTCATTCTTTTTAATCTCCATGCACATTTATCTTTACCTCTTATGACATTTGAACAGCTATGCAATGATCATATAGTATAAGACTTGTGCCTTCCGATTTCACTTTGAATAAAATCACCTTGCCACATCCTTCTTATCTTTGCTTAACAGTTTTGTTCTTAATAGACTTTGTACTTAAACTCTTTCCACTTCAACCATACTAGCCTACTTGCTCTTCCAGAAATAAACCAACTACCCCCATCTTGGACCCCGGGTGCTTGCTCTGCTCTATGCCTTGAAGTTCTTCCCCAACATATTCTCCAGGTCTCTCCTTAAATTTCTTTTCTAAATAGTTTTGTCAGAGCAACCTATTTAAAATTGCATCTCATTCACTTAATATGACTCTCTCTATTTTTCTACCTAATTCCTATCACCTGACATTCCATGTGTTTGTTAATGTTTCATTTAAGTTTTACTTCTTCATGGTGAATACATGAGTCCCATGAATTAGAAACACTGACAGTTTTCTTCATGTCTTTATTGCTAATGTTTGCAACAGAATTTGGAATATGGGAGTCAGGAAAATGAATGGGTGGGTGAATACAAATGAATGAATTACTCCTCGTGAAATTAAACATTTTTTTGAGAGTAGTGGATTAATAGCACATAAAAATAAACTGCCTTTTAGAAAACCGATGATTTTTATAAAAGAAAGCATATGAATAAACAAGTGACTAAAGCAGCTATTTGATTAGAAATACATATTATCTATTAATTTAGCATATTAGAAAGATTTTCTAGTGTTAACAGCACACAAGGAATAACAAGAGTGCATTATTAGCTACAGTTTCTGGATTTCAAATATTTAATCATAATTTTCACTTCCTACATTATAATTTCTTTAGAGGTAAGGCCAATAGATAGTCACACAGTAGCACAAAGAAAGATCAAAACTTTTCCAAGTAAGAAGAATGTCATCTGTGCTTTGTGAATCCTGGGGTCTCCACTGAATCATCTGATCCGGAGGAGATTCAATCATCCTTTAGGGTAAAGTTAGTTGAATTATGATTCAATCTTATTTTGAAAAATGTTCTGCTATATTTTTTTATAGTAGGATAAGACATACATTACTATTCTAAAGTAATAAGAAATTGCTATATTCGATTACTATGTAAGCATTTCTAAGTATAGGCAAATTAGATTATTGGCATTTGCTAATCAGTTTATTCTCAGTGAAAAAATAGTAGAAAATTAGAGTATATATAGATCTAGGATCATGATGATATGTACCTGAAACTCATATAATGCTGTAATGTAATGTTACTTCAATCAATAACATGTTTAAAATAGAAAAATAATAGATACTTAATTTTTTTCTCTTGAAATTTCATACTAAAGAAAACTTTAAGGATAATTAATTATTCTACAAAATAATTAATAGTTAAAGAAAGTCAAAAAAACTTTGGGGGATACATTTTACATTACAAAAGCCTTTTGATGTTTCATTCTGAAATCAATAGTTGTCCAAGAAAAAAAAAAGAAATCCAATTTTAAATGCTGAGATTCAGTTCAAAGCTCATAGCCTACTGCTTCAAATTGGCTTTAAACTCACTGTTATTATTGTGAGTGATTTTACGAACCTATTATTTTGTAGTAACTCATAGCATGTTTATATTACCAGTATATACCATACTTGATCTTTGGCTCTTCTAGAAAATATCTCCAATAGATTATCCATAAATTACATATTCACAGTTATCACTGTACCATCTGGGCTTGATATATTTCTCTTTCATGTCCATTTAAAATTGCAAAGCAGCGCTTAGAGACTCTGGAAGTTTTGAATGGAGAAAAGCATTCCATTAGCTGTAATCAAATGAAATTTTTTTGTCAGGTGTTACTATTTGTCACTGACCTTGTCTATATAGGTCAGTTCATTGCATGATCTGAATTTCAAGTGTCATGCTTGCTATTTGCAAATACTGTGCAGAATTTCTCCCTTTAAATTGGAGAGCATACTAAAATAAAGTAAGAAAATTGACAAAGACTTCCAAGAATCAGATGGTGGGGTTGTGTGTAGGTGCTTGTGGAATAAATACTATTTGTGTGTATTTTAAGGTCTAAAGTTAACCACAACACTGCGGCCATGTAAATCAAGGAGCAAATTATTTGCATAACAAATCAAAATTTAGGTTTTATAAAAGAAAGGTGTCAGTGTTTACATTTGTCCCTTTTCAATCTGACCTCTTAAGGGCTCTATGAGAGTACAGTTTGTTCAAACAAATATGTTTTATGATTTGTGGTGTTTGTGAATTCTGTTAAAATATTTATTTTGTGTTCATGTGGACTGTATTTACTCCTGTGAATTTGGTCTTTTCTGATATGATTTTTCCTGTTTCATGGGGCAGAGTTAACTGATAAATTTGTAAGGCGGTACATATTTTAAATTCACTCTTCTCTCATTTCTTTAATACAGCAGAAAATATAATTATAGAACTTTTTAATTCATATAAATACAAAGTTTAAGTATCTCTAGATATTAGTTTTCATAAAGCTTTTTTAAAGATTAAAAAAATCCATGAAATGTTAAAAGCACTTTTCTAGTGTCACACAACTAATTATCCATAAATATATAATGAGTTATTCATAAAAATATAACTAAAAGCCTAGAAGGAGGTTCGAGTTAAAGCATAAGATGCAGTACATGTTATAGAACTACTTTATTTGATAGATATTTTATTCAAAAAACAATAATATAACACTGATTTTGGGGGAAGAATTTTTATATGCATTCCTAAAACATATATCTAGCAAACCTTAATATCTAATCTTCAAACTACATATACATTATTTTTAACTGTGGTTAGAGAGCCAAATATGAAAATGGGACAATAATAAGACTCATAGTAATCATTATAAAGAAATCTAGTAGAATTAGCCTTAGCTGTTCCATCTTTCGCAGTAACTTGAGATAGCAATTTTTTTTTTTTTGCCTTACATCAAGTGGCTACAATTCAAGCATTATTGAATTACAATATAATGTTGAAATAAAAATGGTAAATCTTCAAGCTGTTATAAAAACGATATATTATTGAATTGAGCTAGATGTTAATATATAACAGCCTTCACTTTATATGCCATATGATTTATATTTGCATCTCGGGAGTATATTTCACAATCATATAATATGAATCAAGCCTAAAATAATGTCCTACATCTCCGTATGTTTTTCTCATTTTTGAAAATGGATAGATGTGATTGAAAAGACTGTAGGATTGACCTGAAGCATAAAAGCAACAAAAGTTTAAAAGATGGGAATCTAAGAACAATTTAAAAACTATTCCTATTTATCCTACAAGGTGGAATGAAAAGCAAATACTTGTTCAGAATTGGCATCTGACAAATATTATGGTATCCTAAAAAGTTTTGCAAAAACAGTTGTGCAATATTGGAATCTAAAAAACCAAAACACTTGGATAAGTACATCATCCATCTTGTGTTCTTTATTTTTGTCTGAAGAAATATAGTGACTGGGATTAGCTTTCCTAAATAAACTAATCCTATTTCAGGGAAATGTCATTTTCCATGTGAAAACACCTGTGTAAGACTTGCAGCTCTTCTGCCGAAAAGTTTTCTCATTGTGTGCAGTGTTTACTTGTTCCTCAGCAGGGTCTGCTGATGCTAATGGACTCACAGCAGTGCCTCCTACTTCAGTTATTACAGGTCTAATTCAGTCATTAACATTTCATTAATGGATGGGGCCTCCTAGCTGCTGGCAAGGCTGTGCAGATATTGATGAGCTCCCTGCTAAAAGGAATAAGTCTTTAAGGTGGACTGCTTTAGATACAGGAGTGTCTAGCGAAGATTTTGCAGAGAAAAGCATAGATTGTTTTCTGAGAGTTTGGCTAGGTCTTTAGGTTAAGATAGAATGGAGAATGGAAAAGTTGTGTCCTTCACCCTCAGGGATTCTACTGCATTCTATAAATTGAGCACACATTTCATTCTAGGATGGATGGTTAACTAATAATCCCCAACAACCCCCAAAAAGCAAAGTGCTGTACATAGGCCCCCTGTAAGAAATCTCAAACTGATTTCCTGATTTCCCAAAGCAATTTAATCTTTGTTGTTGTCTTTGTTACTGGGAGCACAAACTTGAAGAAGTCGCTTAATGAAGACATTATTTAACCTTTCTTTTCCTGAAGTTATTGTCACCACAGAAAAACATCTGAGCTTTATGGCTGTAGTCACTTTCTTACTTTCTCACTTCTCTCCACCACTTCAACCATGCATTGTACTGTAAGATCAGTCTCCCCAATTTTTTTCAGAAAGATGCTTTTTTTTTTCCCTTTTTCAAGAGGTTCATAGCAGACTTTTTTCCTATTTGTGTCACCTTAATATAGACAGGGAGCTCAAGATTACTGGAGACCCTGTGGTTCTCAAGAAAAGTTCTTATCCTTACCAAGATACTTAGATATGGACTTATTTCCAGTAACAATCTTTTACCAGAGAAACCTGTCTTAAGGCAGCGCAAAAGCGTAGGGCTAAGTTCTGTCATATGAAGTCATCTTTTCCTTCTTGACACCCCAGGCCCCCTTTCCCATTCTTCAGCAAAACATGTAAGTGCTAGATTTATTCCATTTGCTTTAGAATTTCAGTAATGCAAATTCTACAAATACATGACATTAAATGTTTTTTGTTTTTTTCTCTTGCAAATCCTTTTTGATATTAATTTGCTCAACCAGACTGAAGGAGAATTTGCCCCTCACTCCTATGGGCCCTTTCCACCTAGGCCATCAAAGCTCAATCATCAGGGAAACCAGTTATTTCTATGATGTTAAGTGATAATCACTTGAATCGATATGCTACCTGATGTTTCAGCCACATTTAATACAGACCGAGCCTTTACTTAAGTATTAGGTACATTCGCTTAGTCTTCTTTTTATTCTACCAATTACATCTTTTTAATTAATAGTTATAGATTAAGATGCTCCCCCTCCTCAGTCCTTTGGAGACTGAATCCAATCCAATGGTTTTAAGTAACATTTTTATGGATGAGATTACCACTTCGAATTGTTTTGCCATATTTCATAGTTCCTGAGAAATTAAGCAGAGGTTTCCAATCTGGCTTTTTTAATAACTAGCTTTTTCTATGTTACATTATTTAAGTCAAATAACTTCTCTTTTACTTTCTTTTTTGTACAGTGAAGTTGTTTGGCTATTTGATCTCTAAGGTCTCTTCAAGCTCTAAAATTCTATGACTAGGAGTCTAGCTTTGCATAAAGCAGGACAATCAGATCTAAGAGTATGAACTGTATCCCCAGTCCTCCTATTAAACAAATTGTTATCTTCCTGTGCAACTGAGAATTGAAATATATTATATCATACAAATTTCTAATGCAAGTACTTTGTGAAAATTACTAATTTGATACCATAATTATGCTGGTAATGTAAAATTATTAAGTACAGTTATATTGCTTATAACTGTACAAAGAACTTATATTGTTGCAATAAAGTGTGTTTAAATTCCATTACATAACCTTATTGTATTTTAATAGCATTCTCAATTTAAATAGAAAAAAAAGTCAGAAGAGAAAGATTGTGAGTACTGTAAATTCTATTTTGATGCTTAAAAATGATAACTAGTAAGTCCTATACTCACTTTTATTATTTATCTATTTTTTTTAATGTTTGACAATGCAAAATTTGGTTTTTGGTAAGCATGGATGCTAGTAGAAGCGGGGTTAGAGTTGAGGCATCTCAAAAACATTGAACATCTTACTTCATTGCTTTGTTTGCTCAATATTTAACTTTGTCTCATGTTATCTGTATTGCAAATCTTTGCAGCCTGTGTCATTTTGTACACATGAATGACAAAATTATTTCTCATATGAATTATGCTGAGACTTAAAAAATGTTGTGTAAAATTTATCAAAAAGTCTTGATTTTCAAAAAATTCTATAAGATATATTCTATGAGCTATGTCTTCTGCTTCATAAATGGGACTTTAATTTTTCTTTGTTTTTCATGATAATTTTAGACATTTCAAATTTCAACATCCAGAACTATGCTTTTTGGCTTTAGAAACAAATGTGAAACTTATATTTATGCAATGGAGCTAAATAGGAGGAAGAGAAATACTTTTAAAAATTACATAGCTTGAGTTACATCTGGTGAACCCCAAAACCTGGATTCTTGACCCAGGGCAGGGAGAAAGACCAAAATAAACAAATAAATAAAATGTGTTTTTTCCTTGCCTCTCTCCTCTATCTCTCCCTTCCTCCTTCCTTCCCATCCTTCTTTTCTTCCTTCCATTTTTTTCTTTCCTTCCTAACTTCCTTCATTCAAAAACATAAATTTTATTAATTTAAAAAAATTGAGTAAGTAGGTAATCCCTGGTAAATGTATATATGTGTTTTCCACAGAAAGTTTTAAGTTGGTAAGTTAAAGATATAGATGTTATCAATTCAATACAGGATAAAATATGCATAAATAATAAGTCAAATGGTCAAATTTTTATTTAAAAACAGATCTAGGGCACTATTGTATATTTACATATATAAAGAAATGTCACAAAAATATTGTTTGAGTAGAGAGTGATAAATCTTCTTACTTTTATCTTTGTTAATGACTACCTGATTTTACTTTGATTTTTCTTCATTATTTCAAAGCCTTCATTCCATTTAAACAACAGAATTCCACAGTCGTCAAAGGTACAAATGTGACACTATTCAAGATAGATATGAATATATCAGTTTCACTTAAATTTTAGCTTTATGCCTTATATGCAGAAAAACATGTAAAATAAAATTTAATTATAATTATATTAGGTGCAATTTGTAATTATATTAAAGTCAATTCTATTGCAGCAAAGTGATTAGACTATTTCAGCAATAATAATAATCATATGACTCAAGCCACATCTATAATATAAATATCCAACATTTGATATTCTTTCTAGGCATTCTTAATTTTAAGTAATTATAACCAGTCACCTGAACGATATAATACCTTCACATATTTTATTTTCGTCTAACAGTATGTTGCAATGAATCTTCAAAACAGTCAAGAATGCTCTGTGTTGCAAGTATTTTATCAACAGTCTAAGTCTAGTATTTAGCAAAATACTTATTTATTGACAGCATGAATCTAGTATGAAAGTGATTCACAAGGAACTTTCGGTTGACCATGTCAGTTCAATTTGACTCAATATGGTCGTCTCCCCTCCTAGTGTGATTTACTCCTATCCTTTGTTTCCCCTTGTAATTGTATGAAGAACTCTAATCTGCTGCCCAGGAGTTGGCAACCATGTCTCCATCACATATTTAGCTCTTTGTATATAAATCTTAAAATTGTGTGGTGACCTAGACTCTTTTATTATCAATGCCATTCCAAAATTTTAGAGGTGTGGTCATTACTGCCCTGTCACTAGAAAAGCATTTCTATACTTGTGAAGAACATGAAAATTGGAGATTTTCTTTCTAACTCAATGATTTTTCTTTAACTGAACTTCTCTTAAAAATGTGACTTTATAATGTTTTGCAGAAAGCATGTGGTGTCCTGTTTTATCACAGTATACCTTTTCAGAAGAATATCATCAGTTCCCTGTCACTTATATGATTCAACCACAGTGTCTTAGTGGTTATGCTAGAATCTGACATATACTTTTCTCTTGCCAGGTTATAGAATTTCAGTTAACCTTGCAACATCATTTAGGAGACTTATGTCCATTTGAAAAGTTCTTACTTATGCATTTAACTCCAGTCAAGTCATTAGTTTTTCCTAACCCCCTCTTTCTCATCCGTGAGTCCAAAGCATTGGGTACCCTGGCTTTTCATATTATTTGAAAGTTAATTTGTGTATATACTTTCCAAACTGAACTAAAAACACAATTTAAGATCATTTTTAATTAAATCGGGCATTTAGCAATTTATTAAGTGAAATAGACTAAATTAGATCTACCAAAACACATATGTTGAAGCATTGAGCACTAAGGTGATCTTTGGAGACGAGGCTATAAGGAGGTAAGTAGGTTTAGGTGAAATCATGAGAGTCTGGTGGTTCTTATGATGGATTAAGATAATAATTCTTCTAAGAAGAGACACTAGAAGATTTGCTTTTCTATTTCTCTCTCCATCAGATAAAGACACATTGAGAAGAGACAGTCTGAAAGACTGGAAAAGAGTTCTGATCAGTGAGCAATCATCTTGGCACAGCGATCTCAAACTTTCAGGCTCTTAACCCTGTGAATAAATACATTCCTGCTGTCTAAGCCTATCTGCAGTATTTTGTTATGGCAACCCATGCAAACTGATACATTTAGTGTCCCTACCTGTTCCTTAAAAAAAAAAAAAAAATATGTCTCCTGATATTTTAATAAGTAAAATTGACTGCCCGGAAATACATCAAATTTGGGGTACCAGATTATGAAACATTATTAACTGAATTCTCTACATTTAGCTTCCTTGAAGTGTGCTTTGTTTTGCTTTTTGTTTTTTTTTTTTTTTACATTTTCATATATTTCATTGTTATAATACTTACTTGGGCATAAAACATAATCGAGAAAATAGTTATTCCTAAATTTCTATTTTGAAGGGGGCCCAGTTTTTCACAATTGGGAGAAATGCTATTCCAAGTCTCCTGTTACTCATAAGGAAGTCAGTGGCGTTTACTGGGTGGTCTAGTGTTATTTGCAATTGGAAAGGATATTATTCTTACCTTCTATGGACTATGAACTTAAGTTTAAAGGATGAGGGTTGATTTACCTTTATGATACTCACTTTGCAGTACTGAAAATGTTATTAGTAGTCATAAAATTACCCAATTCTATCTCTGTAGATTATTTAATTAAAGGACCTCCTGAGTCAGAAATTCTGCAGTTTAACCATATACCGTGTGAAAAAAAGGTTTCTTTTTATTTGGTCTTTATTTATTGCCCTTTAAATCCAGCAAGAGTCCCTTTGCTCTCATATTCCACACTGCAATGAGTAGGAGGGAATGATCAACTGTCATTTAACTCTAAAGGTCTGACTCAGCGCTTCATAGACAATGAAATTCTTTCCAAAAAACAGAACGCATATGTTTTATATTTTAAAATACAAAATCTGTCTCCCTTACAGTTTTTTTTAAATATATATTTTCTTTACTCTCCCAGTTATTTTGGGTATTTTCTTCACTTTCTGCTAGTGCTATCTCAAGTTTAAGTGAATATCTTCCTTAAAACATTGGGAAACAATCATCCAGGAGGAGGAAAATCCCTGGACTACGAAATAGATTCCACACAGGAAGTAGACATGATACCCTGTTAATCACCTCAGCTGTTCCTAGAATGAGTCAGGGTGAACAGGTGGAGTTAGTTAGGTGTTAAGATTTCCTGTTTGATTCCCACTTGGGTTTTTCTCAAGATTCATGACTACATGGCCAGTAGGTTCTGAAAAGTAGAGAATTCTTACCTAATGCATGATAGGATTCTTGCTTAAGCTTTGCTCTCAAAGACATTTAAACAAGAGTAAGTAAAGAACACTAATTAGATTAGATAATATTCCTTCAATAGAACAATTGAACAAATATATTTTTGAAACACAATTTATAATATTTATCTGGATATTTGGGATCCAAGGAAATAATTTATGAGTTCTCTCATTGACTTATATAAATTACAAGAAGTATAGAAAAATGATCACATTGAAGAGAATTCTGACAAATAAAAGAAACAATAGGTTTAATCTATGCCTGTATATGACAATGCCCTATCAGAGTGGTGACAGTCTTTAAACCTGGCTTAGTCGTGAAATGTTATACTCTGAAAACAAACTACCTGCAATGAAAGCCAAGTCTTAGATAATGTGTAATATCGGACAGATTGCATAGGTTTTCAGTTTCTTGGATTTCTAATTTAAAAATTTTTATTTGAATGTTACCTTATAAAATTTGTAGGAGAATAAAATATGTTAGTATTAATAGTGTTCTTAATGAAGGTAGCATCTGACACAAATCAAAAGCTATTCTTTACTGAAGTCTCAAAAGATAATGCTGAAAGACAGGGTATAAGTCTTTGAAATATTTTGCAAGTTAGTTATTGCTACTGAACACATATCCCAAAACTTTAGTAGTCTGAAATAATAGCTATTTGTTCTTTTCTTACATGTCTATAAGTAAGCTGAGGATTGCCTGTCTCTTTTGGGCTCTTATGACTGTCACACGTTTATCTCTTGTCAACTAGTGGTCTAGGGGATGTTTGGGAGGCTATTAGAATGGATAATTGAACTCCCCCACCTGGTCTTTCCTTCTCCACATCTCCTTATGTGGCAGACTTCCAAAGTGTAAGTAGAAAGGCACACTTTTACTCCTTTGTTTATATAAAGCCACTAGACATCCTTTTGGAAAAAAAGTAAATCACATGACTATGCCCACATTCAAGGAATGGTCAAATAGATCCCAATTCTTTTCAGAGAAATAGCAAAGACATGAGACAAAAGCTATGGATCTAATGATGGATAAAATATTTAGGGCTAACATTTGACCATAGCTATGTCCAACACTTAGGTTAAGTTAAATAGCATAATTCATTGTAGTTATTCAATACTATGTATCAATAGCTCTCAAATTTAATTGCACTTCCCAGCCAGGAACATTTATTCATCAACTCTATTAGGTACAAAACTGAGAATGAAGGAAGAAAAGTAAAAAAAAAAGAAAGACAGAAAAAATGGTTTAGGTATTGATAAGACTTGTAAAACAAAGTAATTTCTTTGTGTTTATGAAATAAAGAGGTAGAATTACATTGGAGAAAACAATCCTCTCATATCATTTTTACCCATTACCATAATAATATGTAAGCACTAAGCCCAATAAAAGCATAACAGTCACTTAATTATTTACCAAGATTGGCCCTATGAATGATTCCATCATATTAAATTTTTCAGTATTGCTTTTAACAGTACCTTTGTGATTTAGAAAATTCAGGCTTCTAGTGTCTCAAATGTCAGAGAATCACAATATTATATTTGGTTTACCAATTACATTAATAAGTGTTTAAATGGAAGCATGGATGGATGTTTGGGTGGGATTCTGGAATTGTTATTTAAATTATTTATGTTTGGGTTTACTCTACTATACTTTTTTTAGTTTAAAACTCTGGAAGACTGGTTTTGCTTGGTATTGTTAGAAAGATTAATAGTTCAATATTTTATACAGATTATTTACTCATAGTTTCTTGTTTTCTTTTACTCTTTTAAATTTTGTATGTCTTCTGTTTTTTTCTGACTCCACCTTTAATTATACCTTTACCAATAATACTCAGACTAAGATTGCACAATACATTGTTACCCTGTAGACTAGGAAGCATCACCTACTTGCACAAAACAAAGGCGGACCTTAGACTCCCTTTCAGTTGTAGGAGCATATTGAGAAGTGTCGTTTAGCAGCAGGTTTCAGTCTTCAATTCTCTCATTCAGAAGCAAAAAACACCACATTTGGAAGATAAAGTGTTTAATTCCCCAAGACTCACAAGACTCCAGTCTTCTTGGTTGAGAATTTGCATGAAATCCTCCTTAGGATTTTTTAATATAACTCAGGAAAACTGATATGTGCAAGAATAAAATATTTAGAGGTCAAATTAGACAAAGAAAAGTATGCATGTACACCCATATGCATCCATATAAACGACTTTAAGAAAATAAAGACAATACTAAGATAAAATTTAAACTGAAGAAAATACTCAATTGTGAATTAATCCAAAACTCTGGATGAAATTTCAAGTAGTTTATTATCCTGTTGTCAAGGAAAACTAATCTGAAAAAAATTAAGATGCCATAACTATATTGAACTTGTGTCCCTTGGGTTTCTAATATTTAAACAGGAGTCTAGTTTCAAAACTAGTGTTCCAACTATTTTCTGTCCTCATAAAGAATATATTTTTACTATACTAGTGTTTTTATTGTAATGTCTTCAAATGTTGTACTTATTTTGCCCATTGAAAACTTAGAGAAAATATTCTCATTCTAGGCTCAGCTAGAATGTATTTAGAGATTATATTCAAACCTGGTACACACACTTATCACTAACAGTTTCCTTTTTTCATCTGAATTCTCCTGGGAGAAATGTAAATGGCAATGACTACAGCAGCAGTTGGAGCTAATGTACTGATGGCTGCGGGAACCATTACAACAGTGAGCCCCTCAGCTAGAACATTCGATTCAAAGACCATTTCTGGAGAAAAATGGGCATTACGGGGAAGACAATTATTAACAGGAACTGGATTATATCTGTTGGAAAACAAAGAAGAAAATATTCTAAATAATGGTGTGTCTTTTCTTCAGACAACACAATTTTAATATAGTCTATATTAATGAATGTGTTATTTATATTCACAAAGAGAATAAGAAATATGTTTCATATATATAGATATATATCTATATATCTATATATATAGATATATCCTTATGACCCTTAGAATCCTTACAATCCTCTGCCCAGGTGAGGCACCAGTAATAATATTTCTCAAGGCTCCATGTCACCAAGCATAAGGAAGAACATTTTCCCAAACTTATCACCTAGGGAGAATCTGCTTTCTGTAGCTAGTCCACATGATTTTTTCTAGAGGGCTAAACTCTGTTTTAATCTAAGTTTTGGAATGAATGGTTAATTAGCACTGTCTTTCTATATAATAATTGAAGACCAGTCCCTCATCCAATTAGTAAGTAAATTCATACCTCATGTGGCTGGGCCTCCAAGTGACTTCTTTGGAATCAAAAAGCATTACACTCAGGCCTTGAGTGACTTGGACCTCTGGGCAATACAATACATGTATGTGCATTGATGGAACAAAAACAGATTACTCTAAGTCTCTTAACTGATTTCCTGTAGATGTCTCATTCTGAAGATTATTTTGAGTCAAGAACAATGGCAGAAAGTACAAGTGGCAGAGAAACTCCTGCTTTTCTCTTAACTCTGTGGTCGTTCCCTTAATCAAAGTAATTATCACCACTCCCCCAAGTCTCCACCCTTCACCAAATAAAGAAAAGGTCATCGTTACGTTATCCCACAGAAGAATGTAGAGAGGTAAGTTAAACTGTCTTTACTTTCAGAGTAAAAATGAGTCATTTCTCCTTGCCATTTGAAGAAACCTTCTTCTCTCCCCGACACTCCAGTCCACTTTCTTGTGCTTCAGCACAGAATCTAAATCTTTCGTCTTCGCCAGTTAACTCAGATTTTTTTAACGATTTAAGTTATCTACATGAATGCCATTAAACTTATTGTGTCTAATGCTAGTTTGTTTGCTCAATCAACCTATAAAGAACCTCAATGATTTTTTTTAACTTGACTCCCAACAATGTGTGTGTGTGTGTGTGAGCTTGTGTGTGTATCTTTACCCCTGTGACTTAGTGCTTATCCCATAGAGTTATTGTGAATGTTAAATGAATTAATACCTAAATTTGAGAGGTTGACTCTCAAATGGACAATGTCTACCAGTATCTGACATATAGTAGGTGCACAATTAACATTTGTTATTACAATATTTATTGTTAGCATCATTGTATAATATACATATATAAATTATAAAATAATATAAATCTAAGGTTTGATTTATAATTTTATGAATTGCCCAGTTTATAAATAATTTTGTAATCCCTAGAGTACTAATTTCACCAAAAACTTTTAAATGAAGTATTGTAAAGTGAAACGTATCAGAAAATAGTTCCATATGTGGAAAAACATATAAATAAATGAAATGTTTACTTCCCATGAAGCCACAATAATATTTAATTCATTGAGCTATCAATGTTTGTTTGTTTTTCCTTTCAATCAATAATTTTAGAGATATAGAAAAAAAATCTTTGTCTCATTTCAAATATGTGGTGCTCTATGGCCACCATCTCATCAGGTCATTAAGAAATTAATCATAAAAATAAGCTATTTCATTACTTTTGCAGTTATACTGTTCTAAATATTACATAAAATTATGATTCAGTAAAGAATACCAAAAGTTCTACCAGATGTCGTTGATTACAATACCAATAAGAGATTTTAGTAATTAGAACAATGAGAAGAAATTTAATGGGATGACCACTCAAAAAAATAAAATAAAAAAAGAATGACCAGGAAACAATTATGATTTCTTCCATAGCCTCATAATACAAAGGCAGTTTATTAGAATCCAGGCTTGAATTCTCTGGTATATCTTTGAAAGAATGATATCTCTTGAGAGTAAACATCTATATGAAAGGTAATACCACAAAAACATCAACTTCCATACTAAACAGTAATATGAACCATTTTTTATTTAACTAAAAATGTTTCCCTTTTGACTTATGCATTTGTTATTTTATATTTGAAATATATTTTCATTTTCCCTTGAAATTCTCCTAGTTGACAGAAGTTGAATTTTTCTATTACATAAAGAACTAATATTATCATACTCAAAATATGAGATAGTTTTTTTCCTTAAAATTATAGTCACAATTTGTATCTAGGCTTCCTAATACTTAAGAGTTTCCATCAATTTGCTTCAGTTGTCTGGTCCCTCTCTCCCACCATAATACACTGTAAGAGACTATGAGAGAACAGACTCATTCATCGCTGCATGAGTAGAAAATGGAAAAAATATTATTTTATTTCATACTACATTTACTTAGAAGTATGTTCCAATTATTATGACTACATAATAATATTAACCCCAAATATAATTGTGTGCTCGTTTTGCCCATTGAACGTAGTTGCCTGAACATTGTTGTCTAAGACAAACTAAACTCCAGCTCAGGAGTTTGTAGTCAGAAGAGAGAAGCATGGCTGCTATTTTATCTGTGCTTGATAATGTCTGGTTCTCAATTTTCAACAGAAAAATTCTCAGATTCTAGAGGAATCATCCAAAGACTCTCTCATATGATTGATTGCTGGTTCATACAGATAGCTGGGGGACTCCTTTCCTCTCTCAGTGGAGATCTCTTAGAGTGTGTTAATGTGACTGTGTTAAAATGCAGTGATTGAATTTTAAGGCTGAGAGTCTAGAGAGAGGCAGCAAGGTTAAGACTGCATTGGTATTTCGGACTTAATTTTAAGTCACACAGTATCCTTGTCCTGCATTCTATTTCTTAGGGAAATTGCAAAGGCTTGCCCAACTATAGGAGGAAAATAAATTCAACTTTATGATAGAGGTGTGGCAAGTTCTTAGAAGAACAGGTGGAATTGGAAAGAGTTCTGTGGTCTTTTTCTAACAATACAATCTGCAACTGAGAATTTAGGTTTTTAGATAAAATGTGTAAATAATTATTCATATGTAATATCAGATTCTTACTGTTTATGAAAGCTAGAGCTCAAAATAAGCCCATGCTTCCTGGCATACACATAATTCAAAAAAGCATTAATTAAGAATAAAATAATTTAGGAAATGCAAAGAGCTCACTGTTTAATAAGGGGAAAACATGTTTGCATCTAGGCATAATGTCAAGTGTATGAGAATCTGGAGGAAGTTGTAACTTGACATGAATCTTGATATAAGATTTTGGGGGACAGAAAGTGAAAAAGGAAAATTTATTTTAAAGAAAAGAGCTTGATGAAAGGCAGCAAAGCATAAAACAAAGATAGTTCCACTTATTGATCTGGTATTTTAAGTGGAGAGGAAACACTGGGAAAATGACTTGGAGGTTCAACTGCGTCATAGAGGTCTTAACTATCTAGGCACAAAGGAGCAACAAAAATGATATAACTAAAATTATGCTATGGAAATAATCTGTTTGTAAAACTATATAAATAGGGGCGAGACAGGAAATGACAGGGAGGCAATGGTAAAATGTTGTTAAATACAAGACAAGAGGCAATGAAAGCTTGGATTAGATTAGATCCAGAGGCTACTGGAAGAGAGTTCAGGTCTAAGAGGCTTTTACAAGACAGAAATTATTGGACCAGATGTAAAATTGAATTGAGGGCAGATGATTATATATCAATTATAATGAAGAGAAAACTCCCATTTTAAAACCAGGATCACTTGTAAGTTGATAAAAGAAATAATAGTTAAGAGTATAGGAAGCATGAAGAAGTTTGAGGAATGAAGTCAATTTTAGGTAAGTGGATATCACAGTAAGCTTCACTTTTCAATGTACAGTTTCCAGAAAACAGGTAGAAATCTGACACTCAGAAAAGTCTAAAGAAGGATTTTGAAAAGTAGTATTAAGCTACCATGGTCATAGATAAAAATACTTGGTAGAAGAGAGAATAATCAGGAAAGAGTCTAGAGTTGAATCTGACTGGACTTAATGTATGATATGAAGGAAGATGGAGAGAAGGGAATGAATAGACAGTTAAGACCATATAGAATATAATGGACAAACAGCACCATTTTGACCTTGTGAGAGTCAGAAATGCCCATTTGACAGAGAATATTTTATGCAAAGATGAAGCTATGGTCTTCAAATTTTATGAGGTCACACATTACATTTTCACCCCCCTAAGGCTGTGGTTCACAGCAAGAATGATTTTGTCTCTCCTTAACAAGATATTTGGTAATCCCTGTAGATACTGTTTTGATTGTCTAGATTTTGGAATATTGCTGGCATCTTGTAAGTAGATAGGCAAGGAAAGCTGCTAAAGATACACTGAGCCCAGTATATATGAGCAAGAAAAAAGATCTCTTCTGAGAGTTTAATCATGTCAAATGCTGAGAAACTTTACTCTAGATTTCATTGAGCATAGAGGATCATGAAATTGAGATTTCTATTCTCTTTCAAATTCTCCATTTCTTTTCAAATTAAAAGTGAGATATCTTAAAATGCCAAAATTTTTATGGTGCTTTATAATTTCTTAAGTGGGTCCAAGACTCATTTTTTTTCTTACTAGACCAGATAGTAGCAACAGATCCTCTATGTCACTCTCTAACAGTAAGTCTACTTAAGAATCATGAACTAGGTTGTATTTACCTATATAATATGGTTACTATATGCACAGCTGGAAAGCTGGTCTGCTACAGGCCAGTATGTTGCTGGTTAATATTCATTTTAAATGCATTAAAAAGTTACTTAAATACATCTTAAAACCTATTTGCTAAGGTTTATGAATGAGTTATACAAAACTTATTTATATTTATATTAATATAATATTTTTTTCAATTTTACTCTGAGTTAGTTACATTTTTAAAGTAATAAAAAAAGATAATCATGAAAAAATCCATTGTAGGAAAACCTGACATACTAATAGCAATGATTTTCCCTCAAATACACATCTTAAAAATAATTTGACATGTGTGTTTCTTCTCTCAACAGTGACTAATTTTTAAAGGGAGTAATAGCACTTTGGTTCATCTTCACATGAAGCAAACTTCTTAAATTTACTACCAACACAGTCAAATAGCTTTCCAAGGATGTTGATTTATTTATGTAAAAAGCAAGATAATACAAAGTGGCACTGGGGAATTATTTCCCTTCTGCCCTGGGCCTTTGAATCAGGCTACATCATGCTGCTCAGCTGTTGACTCTGGACAAAGTCCAGAATAGCTCAGTAAGGTTTAAGATGCCAGAAAGATACATAGGCCTATAGCAAATGAAGTAAGAGTTATCTTCTCTGCAAATTCAAGAGGATAACAGTGATTTGTACTGCAGAACATTCATTTTTAATTTTCAGTGTTGGTCAGGAACACTTTAGTTCACAAGATTGGCATGGCATATCACTCTCCTAGGAAGTAAAAGGAAGAAATGCTCTTAAAGAGTATGTGTGCCCATCTTTGCTGACGGAATCCTAGCATGTTTGAGCACACACTACTGATTTCCTCCATTTCATTGCTTAGTTCACCTTCTTGCTGTGAGGGTCAAAAATTATAGCAAAGGAAAACAAAAGTTGATGGAGTCTACCAAGGCATAAGGCAGTCCTCCTATAAACCACTGCTCTGATTGTCCTTTTAGTGGCATCCTGCTAGTTGAAGCTACACAGGTAATAAAGTTGTTGTGCTTTTCGTTTTCTGTGGTGAGAACCGCAGCACACTGCCATTCCAGAACTTCATGGTTTTGACAGCCAGTATAGTTGTTGTTTGCTTTATTAGCTTTCCAGGTTTAGGGAAGTTGCCAGGTATCGCAGCTGTGCAGAAGTATGGAGTCTCATTTTACGAGAGACTTTTCATGGAATTTTGTAGAAATTTCATAATGGAGAAATGTTTGGCACTTTGGGAAGAAAGAATTTGTTTTAATTTTCTTGGCAGAGTTCCCCCAGGACAATAAAGTACCCAGAAAGTATGTCTATGTAGGGTTCAAGTTACTTAAAGCTTCACTTCTTTGAAGGATCATCATAACCATTTGATTAAGATATATACTCCTCCACAGTTTAGATTACCTAACTAGAAATAGTGAATTAAATGTTGAGCTCACGCCATGTTAAGTTAAATGAAGAGTTAAAAAAAAATCCAGCTACTAGATTATTGAGTAAATCCAAAGGCCCACCACTATGGTTGAGTCATCCTGGATTCATTTTTGAAGGATAAATTCCAGTATTTATTCTGGACCAAAAATTAAAGTCAAACAAAAATTCAGGAGACAATTTTTTGGAGGTATTTATCAAGAATTAATTATCTAAACAAATACTCAATTCAGAATAGAATAATGTTCTGAAAGCTGTTATTACTGTTAGTGATTATCAAGTCATATGAATTTAAAAGTAAAGACAATTATAAAAAGTAATAATTTAGAGGAGATGTCACCTAAATATTTGAAATTTAATTTATCTCATGGGACTTATCATGTTATTTTTTTAGCTATGACATTGGACAAATCTATGCTTCTGTACCTGAAATGTTATCATCTTTGCTGAGAGTGCAAGCTGATAGCATGCAACAGAATGCTTTACAAAGGAATTTGTGGCTGATAGATTTCTAAAGAACACATTAAAGTAAGCAATTGTCTTTCCTAATACACAGTATCAAATCCACTCAGGATCAAAGATGTAAGATCCAAAAGTCCATTGAAAAGTAGTTGTCAGAATTTTAAAATATTTTTTCCTTTAATAATATCAGTATTCACTACTGGGATCCTCTATCTTCTATGCCCTATGCTCCATAATGAGGCTATGAGGATACATTAGATAGCATTCTTACATTCAACAAAGGAAAATCAAGGAAGAAAGTTTTATTGACCAGAATCCTTGGGCTTAATGAGGAAGGATGGCTTGGTAAGGCTACCACCTAAGATGAGGTCATAGTGGCAGAATAAGCTTCCATTTTTCATCTTGTATTTATCATTCACAACTGGATACAGCATATACCGAGAAGATAAACTAGGAAAGGAACTGAGGCAGAGAAGCTTAGTATGATGTCGAAGGCAAGTAAAGTCATAAAATATATTCCTCTTTGGAACCATTTAAAACCTTAGAAAAATTACTAAATTTATAAAAAAGTTGAACTTTCTTGCATCTCTATTGGAAGAGACAGATGAATGAATGGTACTAATCTTTGAAATTAGGTGGGGCACAGGATAGAATGATGTAGTAGCTTAGGTTTACAGTATAGGGTAGGACCTCTGGCAAATAGGACTCCCCATGGGCATGCAATGTCCACAGAGCACAGATACAAAGAACTCTGAG
Organism: Solenodon paradoxus; assembly: GCA_004363575.1. Classification (NCBI taxonomy): domain Eukaryota; kingdom Metazoa; phylum Chordata; class Mammalia; order Eulipotyphla; family Solenodontidae; genus Solenodon; species Solenodon paradoxus. The sequence goes on from RJWH01000033.1 coordinate 1,236,048, forward strand.
ATGATATTGGAGCTAACAAAAGAACCCTGTAATTAGGAAGGTAAGACATGTTAAAGAAGTCTTCAGGGAGGAGGTGATCTCTAAGATAAGTCTGTAAAGCAGGATCTTTTAAGGATTGACTATTCATTCTAAGCAAACAAGTAAGAAGGGGCGGGGGTGAGAAATAGCTGATGATAATTGGGTAAGTACAATTTATAGCCGGTAGGGAGGTTTGTGAAGATAGGAATCAGATCATAAGAGACCTTAATGTACGTTGTTTGGGGGTTTGAATTTTATCTCTCTGGCTGTAGGAAACACTGAAAGCTTTTAAACAAGGGATTGATTTGTTTTTATAGTGGGGATAGGCTTGCAGTTCAGTCCACGAAACTCGTGTAAGCTGTAATATGCCTGAAGCCTGGGACTGGGATAGTGCATCAATCAAAAGCAGCAAAAACAGACATTTTGATTTCAACAAATCTCCTCATCCCCCAAAGGCCCTAATAAGTTCCTGTCATCAAAGCCATTCCAGCAGCTGTGTTGTGTAAGCAATGTGTCTATGGCAAAATGTTTTGGAGTTCAATGGCAGTCCTTCCTATTCTGAGGAAGAACAGCAGTGTTCAAAAGTAAAATTCTCCTCATCACAGCACATTTTTGGTAGTATAAATGGAAATTCTTCCAGGAGCTTAAGACATGGCTACAGGCAACCAAATGTTGGTGGATTTGAATGGTTCCAAATGGGTCTTGGAAGTGAGTTTTAAGAAACACAAATTTTCTGTTAGAGGTTCCTTTGTGTGCTCAAAAAATGTTGTGTATGTTAGTCAAAAGAACTGGACCATGTTCTCTTCAATCTGCTAGTACTTCCTAAAGTACCTTGTTGGGTGTCTGTGCTGTACATTCATTCATGTGTATATTTTCTCTAGCAATATTGGGGAAAGTTACAAGAAGTATAAGAAATATTACTTTTTTATTTTCACTTACAAATTTTTTAATTTTATAACTGTCTTCCTTAACATCACAGTATTATAGTCTAAGATCTAAGTTTTATGTGCATGTGTGTACATTTGTGAGAGTGCATGTGTGCATGTGTGTGTGTTTGTGTGTTTGAGAGTGAAGTTTTATTTTTATGGTGGATAGCTTTGCAGATTCCACATAAATAAATGGAACTTGAAGTCACGGACAAAGACGACTGACTGCAGACCGAGTGGTAGAAAGTGTCTTGATGAAGGAGGAATAGTGAATATATTGGCGTATCACCCATTCAAACTTCCGTTTCAAGCCCCTTATCATGACACTTTATGCTAATGTTCAAAGATTTTGTCTGTTTTATTTTTGTATTCCCAGTTCTAGTATAGTTTATTGTATAGCTTCATTCAATGAATGAATAGGTCTATCTTGTAGTATAATCTGAATATTTGTGTCCCTCTAAAATCCATATGTTGCAATCCTAAACAAAAGGTAACAGTATTAAGAGGTGTGGTCATTGAGCTGTTTAAGTCATGTGGGTGGATCTCCCACAAATGGGATTAAAGTTCTTATGAAAGAGGTTCCAGGAATTCCTCAACCCTTCCAACATGTGAGGACACAGTACATTGAGAAGGTATTAGTTATAAAACGAAAATGTCCTTACCATGGCACGACTAAACTGTCACCCTTATCTTGTACTACCCAGCTTCCAGAACTGTGAGAAATACATTTCTATTGCTTCTAAATTACTCAGCCTGAAGTATTTTTTATATCAGCCAGAGTCTAAGACAACATCTTGCTTTTAGATGAAACATCAATAGGGCAGTGAGAGAGTCAGATAGAGAGAACGCATGGGCAATACTTGATGAGAGACCAGCTAGAGGGTAGGGAAGATCAGTTGGTGATTCTCCAAGACATTCTAGATTTTTTTCCCTGTCTTCCTTGACCCTGCTCTGTGACCTATCAGGGAGATTATCTCTTATGCATGGCCTAGCCAGAGATGCTGTTATTACTATTTTTCTGACCTTCCAATTGACATGAGCCAATTGAGCATGAATGGGAAGAGAAACATTGATTATTGTCCGATTGGATGTCTGGGGAAGGTTCTCTTCCCTGGTTCCTTCTCTCTTTGGACTCCAATCACATTCTACCTCCCTTTGTCCTTCAGGCTTCTCATTGCTCTAGTGTATCAAAGTGCCTGAAACATCTTTAGCTGGTTACATTAATCTTGGTCTTTCTACTTAAATGTTCTCACTTAGCCATTTTGAATGTATAATATATTTCTTATCGAGAACCTGATTAATGGAACAGATAATTCTAAGCCATGAAAAAAAGAAGGGATTTGTGCCAGATCTTTTAAAAAGGACTTCACATTCAGGAAGAAAACACTTCAATACAGGCTTCTGTCACTGTCCAAAAACAGAAGTTCTTATCTGGTATGATTTGGTAGGTTATTTTAAGGGATCTGGGAAAGCTCAAAATGCTTTCCTTATGCATTAAGGGTAATTGCATCTTCCAAAATAGTGACCCCAAGAATACCAACTAAACAATATCAAGTAGGAATGTTCTACTTTCTGAGCAGAGAAATCTGTGTGCCTATAATGAAAAACCAATTTATTTTGACAACTACTCTTCTAACAGATATGACTAGCACATATCCCCAAGTTTGTCCATTTGTATAAAATGAGTAAAAATGTTTTCCCAGCTGTCTTCCATTATCCCTCTTTTATTTTTAGTTTTAGTTTTTAAGGAAAGGTGCAGGCAGGAATCAAAACAAGTAGGCAGGCAGGCAGAACGAGAAATGAAGACGAAGCATCTTTACTTTATTTTCACTTAGTTGTTCACAATGGTTGTTCTCCCCTGGACTGGGACTTGAACCCCAGGATATGAAACTTGCTTCTTTGTAGGTAATTAACCCAACCCCTGCTCCACCAGGGTGCATCTATCCCTCTGTTTTTAATTCCATCAACCAGGTGGAGTTAGTGCTTTCCAGCATCTGACCTGTAAACACCTCCAACACTAATTCTGAAAGCTTGGTATGAAATAAAGGACACTAGGAAACACAATCAATGCAGACAAATCCCAGAAGAAAATGAGTACTTCCTGATGATTAGCTAACTTAAAAAGAAAAACAAGAAAAGAAAAAAAAAATTAATAGCTCAAAATTGGCTTCATGCAAAATATTAACAGACCACAGAATACAATCTCAGATAAATTAAGCCTCTTTTTACACTTTCTATACTGCATAGTCTGTGCCTCGTCATCTCTGAGATATCTGGTGATATTATCAACACAGAAAGAAAATTCAGAACTTGACATTCTTTTTCTACAGAGGTACAGGTCCTAAGCTTAAAACTTGGATCAGGAAGCTTCCACTTACTTGTGATATACAAAGCGGATTAACTCAGTGAATGATTTATATCCTTAGTACAATACTCATTTCTTACATACTTATACTCAGGAAAATACTACTGTTTATATATAGGATTAGTCATATAAAGATTACTATTACTAAAATATGTCAGAAAACAGACTAAAATATAACCCAATATATTTAAGACATATACCAATAAAATTTTATTTTCTCACACAAAAAGTGGGGTCATGCTTTATGTAAATTTTAGATAATGATAATTTGCAATAGTACAATATGAAATATTAGTTAATTCTCAATTGTTATGCAATTAAATTAAAACAATGTAATTTTTATTATGTGTTTCATCCTATGTGAAAAACAATTTTGAATTAAGTAAGTTCCAAATTAAGTGAATTTTTCAAGAAAATATTATTTGGAAAAAATATGACTATCCTTGCTTGCTCTTATATAACAAACTTATCTTTCATTAGTCACGGTGATTTGCAAGTCGTATGAATTCAGAAAGTATTTATAGATTCCAAGCTACATAGCACCACAAGAAATACAGAAGCTGCCTGAATTCAAAATGGCAAATTATAAGGGCTGAAATTCATTTATACAACTAATATGGCCACTAGAATTTTTTTTAGAATTTTATCGAAGCAACATTGCATTACAGCATTATACAGATTTAAGGTGTGCATTTCCACCCATGCAATACTTGTAACAAGATAATAAATTCAGAGTTTCTACTGAGGCTCCAAGTTTCCATAAGATGTCATGTTACAAAGGAAATGCTAGATCATAAGCAGGATTTCAAAGTAGATAACCTTAGTAGATATCACTAATATCCCTCACATCTACTGAGGGATAAAAAGGGTTAAGAGAATAAATGTCAGGTGTAGAACAATTCCTTAGACACAGTCGATGTGATCTGAGATCAGTCTATAGCTATGAGTGTATTGATGGGATGGGTCCTACATCTCTCCACATGTTCAGTGAGAGAGATCTTTTGGTAAGATCATCTAGAGAATAATGATTATGATACTTCATTTAGGGCCCTAGAAGATCAATTTTCAACTTAAGACTGGGAAAATAAGCATTTTGACACATAGAGGACAGGGCTGTGTCACAAAAGGAAGTATATACCCGTCCAAAAAAGCATGCAAAGAGCATGAATTTCTAGAAGACAGATGGTTATCCCCAATGAGAATGTTGACTTGAGGATATTTTTTATAAAATTTTTGCAGTCCAATGGGGCAAAGCACCAAGGGAAACAGACCCAGGCGAAAAAGATGTTGTGAGTTATATTGCTGGCATGCGGAAACTTGGCAGAGATCAAAAATAGCCAGTTTTAGAGGAGGCATTCCCCAAATCAGGAAAACTGAAATTAAAAGCACACAGAAGAGAGCCTTTGGAAAATCAAGTGCACATGAGAAAATCATCTCTATATACATTCAGGCCCACAGAGTCAGTCATACTTCAATGGTCATTGTTAAGAATTCCTTATACTTGACCTTGCTTCTCTCCAAAAGTAAGTTTTACAATTGGATTCCATGTTCTTATGATCTGTAAGTTGCAAATACTCATGGTCACATTTTGTATTCATTACTGAGTCCAAAGACACACTGCTGTGACCCCTTGTCTTTCAAATCCCTTGCTCATGTGTTGCCTGCAGCCATTTGCTTCAGAAGACCAGTTCATTTAACATAAGCATGTGATTCACATATGTAAGAACTCGACAAGCAGGGAAAATATTAGACCTTCTGTCGGGAAAGACTGAAGAAGGATGAGTGGGTGAACAGGATTGAGCAGTACAGTTGATCAGAAACAATGAAAGTAAAACTGCTTATTAAATTTTCAGCAACCCATAACAAAATTGAGTACCTGCCATGGATCAGATTATTCTGCTGGCATATTTTCACTAACTGAAACACCATCTTTGTCACTTAGGTAATATATCCATTTTTTGAAGAAAAAAATCCTAAATTTTAAAACAAGTAACATACAAATTTCAGAGTAAATACACCTAAACACGTATCAAAATGGTTCAACTACTTTATTCTCTGAATCTGAGAACCGAAGTGTTATGTATATATTTATTTCATGTGTATGAGTATAACTCTGTTACTTCATCTATGATTATGTCTGTGATATATTTCTATCTTCAGATCTACTTATCCACCTATCTGTATTCATACTTCCATATTCTGGGTTTTTGAGGTGAAATAGAAAGATGCAATGAAAAATTTAAAACACATTGAACCAAGCCAAACTAGAGTTTAAAAATAAAGGTTATTTGAAAATGGAACAGGTGTGCTGTTATTTCAATGTATGTAGTTTTCAGAGTTAATAGTCTTTGTATGTCTTAAATAAAATTTCAATTTTAGAATAGAGTTAAATTTTCATAAAAAATTCAAAGACAGTAAAATCTTCTCATAAACCCGGGTATTCTCTAATAACATATTTTATTAATATGGTGCATTTGTCACAATGATTTTATTATTTACTACAGTTCACATTTTATTAAATTTCCTTAATCTTTACTTGATGGCCTTTTTCTGCCTGAGGACTTCACCCAGGGTATAATTGCATTTAGTTAACTTGTTTCCTTAGGCTCATCTTGATCGTGATACAGTCTCAGATTTTTCTTGGCTTTGATATCCTTACAATGTGAAGGAGTACAGGTTAAGTCTTTGTAGAATGGTTTTCAATTCATATTTTTCATGTTTGTTTTTCTCATAAGTAGACTGGGATTGTGCGATTTGGGCATGAAAGTTGCTTTTTAAGTAGAGATTGGTGAAAGGGAGAAGATAGATTATGATGGTTGAAACTAGAAACTCTAAATTATTCTCCCACCATCATTTGTACCACATTGGGAAAATGATTTAGTCTCTGCCAATCTCATTTCCCTAAATAGAATGTAGTGATTCTTAATTCAGAATTGCAGGTATTGAAAAAAGGGAAATAATTAATTTTACCGGCTATAAATGAATTTCTATTTTAATCTTCTACACAAAGTTAAGGGGAGTCATTTATCTATAAAGTCATACTGAAGAAGACATTGTCCCCTTGTTTCTTGTCAGCAGTCCACCAGGTCTTTTGGTGCCCATTCCCTCATTCCTGATCTCTTGGGATCTTCAATCCTGCATTTTCTTTATTGCTTCAGTCATACTGGGTCCTGGGCATATAACTCCTTCTTTTATCTTTTATTCAGCTTATATTCTCTGCCACGAATGTCTTAGACACGCTATCCACCATTCTGCCTCAGACCTTGCTTCCTTCCAAAGACTCTACCTGGAAGGGAAATTAAGGTTTATTCTATTCTGGGATCTTCCCAATATCTCTGAAATCTTGTAGTCTCCTGATGACTTTGCCCAGAAAATAAGGCACAGGATACTTTCTCTGGATTCACAACTGTCATCAGTTATTCATCACTCCCCTTTCCATAACTTTCCTCTAAATCTAGGGGAATATGGTTTTCCCCTCCTGGGAAAATTTCTTTTATTGCAGTTTTACATCAAAAATAAAATGTATGATGATCTTTCCCTATAAATCATGAAGAATATATTTAATGTATTTTTATCTTATTACCTTTAAAACATTATTTTATTATTTCATTTATTTATATTATTTACATTGATTTTCAAGAAATTAAATTTGCCCTTAATCTGTGTTCATTACATACCATACTTCTCATCAGATCTAGTGGCTATCACTACTTATATATTAATTCCATCACCCTCTTGTTCTCTTCCCCCTCCCACCTGTCTGGTAACCACAATCTTGCATCCTGTGAATTTTGCTGTGTTTTGTTTTGTTTGTTTCTTATATTCCTCATATGAGGAGAACCATCCTGTACTTCTAGTTTTCTTTTTTTTTTGTTTTGTTTTATTTAGCACAATCCCCTCCAGTTCCATCCAGGTTATTGCAAAAGGCACAATTTTATCTTTAGTATTTGAGAGGATATGTAAAAAAGGAAGTCTCTTACATTGTCTTTGGGAATGTAATTAGCGTATACATTGGACAGTATGGAGATTCCTCAAAGAAAAATAAAAAAAGAACTACCATTCAATCTAGCAATCCAACTTCTAGATAACAAAGGAATACAAAAAACTAAACAGAAATTGTATTTGTATCCTTATGTTCATAATAGAACAATTCACAAGAGTTAAGCCATGGAAACAAGCTAAATGCCCATGGACAGATAAACCATGGCATGTATACTCGATGGAATTCCATGCAGCTATTAAAAATAATATGCTTAAATTGGATTTAGCTCTTTGAATTTTGGAAGTCCAAGAATTTTCAAGATGTCTCACTATTATCATAATCATCATCAACATTATTGTTATTATTATATACACTGCAATAACACTTCTCTAACGTAAAATTTTCAGACCAATTATCTGTGGGGTTAGGTATAAATAAAGGTGGGAAAGGGAATAATCAGAAGCAAAAAGAATCTAGAGAAAATAGTCTTAAAAAAACAATTTTGAATAACTCTTCACATGGATGTTGCAAAGATAAAATAAATAATTAGTGTAAATCACTTTGTAAATTAAACATTACTTGAAAGTAAAATTTAAATTCCTTGTTTTATAGCTTGAAAAATACTTATATTTTGCAAAACACTGATTTCAATGATCCAAACCTATCCAAATGCTATAGGTTGGAAAGAGGTATTATAATGTGAAAGTTCAATGTGTGTGAAAAAGTAAAAGAAAAGCAAATGTCATCTTTAATTATCTTCTAAGTAAGTTAATGTCAAAAGCCAGGTCTAAGGCAATTTAATAGATTTCTACATTTCAGCAAGTAGCAGTCCATGGGCTCTTTCTCACAGGTGAGGTGAAGGGGTATTTTGACCAGATGATATTAGGTTATTCCAGCTGACAACTTATGTTCAATTAGCTAGAGCTGTGAGACAAGACTAAGCACATTTACAAAACAAATATACTTGGAAAAAAAAAATAACTCTTCTTGCTAGGATGATTCAAATGACTAAACTATGAAATCATGTCATAACAGAAGCAAAGGAAGTTAAATTGAACACCAGAACACATAACTGTGTAGTTGCTCCCTGGTGGCTTGTTGTTAAGCCTTCGCCTGGGGTACAGTCCATATACAGCCCAAGGACCTGGGTTCCAGGCCTGGGGTTGGGAGGGAACAACAAAAATGAACAACTAAATAAATGAAATGATTCTTCCTTACTGCCTGCTGCCTTTGGGCCTGCCTGCCTTTCTTCCTCTTAAGAAAGGAAAGATTAGAGAAAAGGAGAAAGGGAGAGAGGGAGGGAGGAAGGAAGTAATAGTTTGAAGACTAGGAGAGCATCAATATTGTAAAACACGTTCAGACCTAGAGTGAGTATAAAACGGTCAATCCTCTTGGACCTATGTTCAGGTAATCAATCTAGCTGTTTAACCCCAATCAAGCAGGGACCTTGACAGGGGCTGAACTTCCCCAACAAAAACTGGTTGTAAAGGTAAGGCAAGTAAGGAAGGACCTATGGAACAAAATGAAAACAAAAATTTCAGATACCTCAAGGGTAATTTCATTCTAAGGAACCAATAAAGTCTGAGAAATGTCAACTTTCACATGAGACAGAAGAGATCTGAGGTACGGAGTGTTTAATGGAATAGGTGATAAAGCAAGGGAATTGTTTTAAGTTAGGGTCTCCAGAAGCAAACTCTTAGAAGATAATCATACAAAGTTTATTAGAGAGTACACTCTATCAATGGTATGTATCTTTAACAGCAAACACAGGCCATCTGAAGAAAAGGAGTATTTGGTCCTGAAAGTTGAATCTGGGTGGTACACCACAAAGCCTATTCACTCTATGTCTTATCACTTCTTATAGAACAATTGTAAGCTGTCTGAAAACAACTTGTTGATTCAGTTTGTTCTTGTTTCTGGAGTAATCTACCAAAGGAAGATTATTTGGAAGAGCTACAGCGCTCTATATTTCTATCAGTGTTGTAGCTGTTCTCAGATTGTAATTGATAATCTTATCATTTCCTTCTACACCTAGTCTAGGTTTTCCTCACCTTTGACTAATATCTCTACTGATTTAAGTAGTTTACCTGTCTGGGTGACCTTGAACATAATGTCTGATAATTCAGAACCCTTCTCACTATGCCCTTCTCAGGCCTTGGCTACTGTTTTTGATCTGCCCAGTTGAAAATGGTCCAGAAAGTGACTAGATGATCTTTCCTCCATTATCTAGTTAGCAAACCTATTCTTTCTTACTCCATCATATATCAGAATTTTTTTGTCCTGAAGGAAAAAAAATAAATTGCCACATGGTGAGTCCTTTCCTTATTTTCTTTTAGCATGAGGAACAATGTTCTATCCAATATGGTTGCCAGTAGAAAACATGTGGCTATACAAATTTGCATTTATGTTCATAAAATTAAACATATTGGAAAACTGAGTTTTTTAGTCACACTAGCCCCATTTGAAACACTTGATAGCTACAAATGTTGATCAGCATGGATATTAAACAAAACTTTCATCACAGAAATTTCTATTGGGCATCATTGCTATAGATTCTCAAAACTTCAATTTTCAGAGACAGAAAGCAAAGATTTCTTAAGTGGAGACTCTGGGGACTATGGTAAATTGAGTCACTCTCCTATTTCCATTCTTTGTTTCCTAATTCATGCATTTTACCTGTTGAGAACAATGTAGTGTATATAATATCCTAAAATTTTTCCATCTTCACATTGTAACATCTAAAAATTGGCCCCTCAACAATACCATCAAAAGACTGATTAATTACTTTATAAGGTTAACAGATTCTGTTTGTGTGAGATATACTAGGATCATAGTCATAATGCACACTGCTCTACCTCCTTGATCTGAAAAGGATTCCTTATTTTAAAGCAATTTTATGCAGTTTCCTGTGCCAATGGGATCAAACACTGTTAAGCCCTTGGCTAGTGGTATTGGCAGAGACAGGAAAGGAAAATCCATACACAAAATATGTGCAATCCTTGTCAAGATTAATTATTTTCCCTTCTGAGGCAGAAATTGCTCAATGTAATCAATTTGCAGGCAAATAGCAGGTTGGTCCCCTGAGGGGATAGCAGTATTATAGGGACTCAGACTTTGTCTCTATTGCTAGAACTTGGACATTGTGCAGATATCAGCCTTGGTGAGTTTTAGTCCGTTTTTTAGTCAATGCACAGCCTCTATTCTTACCATCCTGACTCTTCTGTTCATGAGCTCATTGTACTAGTCAATGATAGAGGCTGTCTAAATCATTTTGTTTATGTGCTCATTGCTTTGAAAGCCTCCTGGTGAGCATTGATATGTAATATGAAGAGTTTTATATGTATTTTTGCTCCCATTGCTTCATGCATATGACCATTCATCAGATCTTTGATCTGATATTTTTTTCTTTCTGGACCTCTGATCAACAAGTCAAAACATTCATCAATACAATTATTTCATATCTAGTCTTATCTTGAGCCATTTCTCCTTCCACACAAAGTTGATGACTAGGGAGATTATCCAAAGTTCTTTGTACTAAAATTTCCACTCAGCACTTTGCTTCAGAGTTACTCCTGTGTAAGAATATTATGCCATAGAAATATATGTTCAGCTTATGCCAACATATCCAGCCAGCCCATCATGGAACTATTTCATCTTCTGTCAGTCGTGAGGGTTTCAGATATATGGTTATAGGTTCAACTGAGTGAAAAGCACTGTAGAAACAGTGGAACTTGCTATGGTAGCTTGTACCACCTACATATGCAGTTGGTGCTGTCTGACCTTTTAATGCCCGATCCTTTCTAGAAAATATCTTTTAATGGAATGATGTTGAGCCTAGTAGGCTTTACCACTTTTTGACCTGACAGAATCCAGTTCATGAATTATAATTCTGATCATGATCCTGTGATTTCTAAAGATCAGACTCTTAATTGCTTCTAAGACTCAGTAGAAGTATGGAGCACATTTTTCAAATGGTGTATAGCTCTCCATTAAAGAGGGCACATTCATCTCAAGGAATCTGGGTCTTTAAATGATGATTTCCCTGGTGGGAGTTGCTATAGTAGTATATAGTAATTTCTCAGCACAGTTACCCCCTAATCCACAGGATCTGCTAGATTATATGATCCAAGCAGTGGACTTACTCTTTAGCCTGGAGCTGTCAAGGAGTTCTTTCTATTCTGGACCCCATTCAAATCTGTCTGCCTTTTTTGTCACCTAGTACAAAGATATTAAGAGTACTTCCATCTATGGATTGTGTGGTTGTCAGAATTCAAATAGAGCTATCAAGTGTTATGTGTCTTTCTTAGTGGTGAAAATTACAAGATATAGTCATCTTTCCTTTATTTTGGAGGGTATGTCTAGAATACCCTAGTCAACTGAACTGAAGTGTTCCATCTTTGTAAGATTTGTCTCCCATCCTATACATTACATGAGTAATGCCACAAACTCCAGTTCAGTTTCTGCTTCCAGTTATATAATCTGGTTAACTGGTCATATTGATATAGTAGAGTTATCTACAAACATTACCTATAGAGATAGTTGAGCCCTGAAGCAAAGATGAAAATAAACAGTGCGATCTGTTTCACATAAATATGAACTGCTTTTGATCTTTCTCAGAATGATAGAAGCAAACACATGTATCAAATCAATGGTCATACATCTTATACCCCAACTATGTCAACTGGCTGTAGCAAAGGCAACATATTCAGGTATTTCAGCTATGGTTACCATTTGAATATGTTTACAGTTGTCAGTTTTGTTCTAGTTCTTACTTTTTGTTGTTATTGTTAGATAGTAATGTGATATGGACTACCATTTCAGTGTCATTTAAATAAATAAAGGTGGTATTAATCTCTAATTGCACCCAAGATAGAACATTTTTTTGCTGTAATATGTTTTGGGGGAATAGGTGGCACTTTCAGAGGCTTCCACAGTACCTTTCTCACTGTGATAGCTCTTACTCCACAAGTTAAGGAGAAAGATCAATTTGAAGTGTATGTTTGGAGACCAGGAAATTGAGCACTAAGTAGGTCTATGAAGAAAGCAGACCCATTGCAAGCTGGACCTATGTTTATTATCTGGTCCTTAAATGCCTCTACTGTAAAATTAAATCTGTGATAATGTTTCCAGTCCTTCAATATTTATGTTATTTTTGATCCTGTATTCAATAGTAAAATGTTTGAGTAGTTTCTTTCCCAAATTATTTAACAAATGGTCATATATCCCTTCAGAGAAGGACAGAAAGATCATTACCATATAAACTTGTCATCGTATAGTCAGGTGATCTGATCTCTTCTCTAGTCAATCTGTTAGCTGGCAAGTTTCTGACCTTTTATGATATATCCAAATTAGCAGTCCCACTTCCCTCAGGCTTTCTATTTCTTCCTCTACTATTTGCCTTGTCAGTCAATATTTGTACCTCACTCTCTGTGCACCATTGCTTTCTTCAGCCTTCCAGGAGAAATCCTAGTAAGCAGTAGCATCATCTTTCAGAGTACTTTCTAGAATAATAAATGCTATATAAAGCAAGAAGACTCTTATAAAAGTAGACTCTCCCTTATCCAACTTGGTACTGCAACCTCTTACTCCATCATCCTCAATATCCAGTCCTATATATACTTTCTAGGCTGTTGTCAGTATATTTTGGATAGAACCTGCAGCTCCCACCACTTCCTTGCATGGCATATTATTATTAATCTATTGATCAGAAGAAGAGGTTGTGGTAGATCCTGAAAAAAATTTTTTTATAATAAAAATATTTCATTTTCTTCACCAAGAGAGGAAAACTAAATTTTGATAACGATAGTAAATTATTTCTGCAGACCCAGCATATGCAGGAAGATCTGACTTTTCAGAATTCTTGAGTGCAGTAACCCTGAGAGAAGTATTCCAAATCTCAGAGTACCACTTCTTTCAAATAAGTGCACTAATTGTGGTGAAGCGGATATGTTGGGGTTGAAAATTTTATCTTTTCTGGAGACCTAGGACACTATTAGTAAGTGCTAACTTTGAGTCTTGACTTCTTTGATTTTCTAGCTGTCAGAAATAACTATGTCTTTATATGCTAACTAGATTTTTCTTTTACATTTATACTTTGTTATACATTGTCAGTAGTCATCTTCAGCATTTATTATTGTCTTCTATGCACTTAACAAAAACTCCTTCAATTTCAAAGTCATTATAATTAATACTTTATCTGTTTTTCTCAAACATTTGAAGTTTTGCACTGTCTTTGCCTTCTCTCTCACTGCTGTTTAGTACATTTCACAATCAAAGGGAACTTTAACAACAGATATAGAATAGAACCCAGTTCTCCATCTACTGCTAGTGATGGAGAGCTCCGTACCAAGAAATCACAAGATTATCCAGTTCCCAAATCTCATTTTACTGCATTATCTTCTGAGATCATTTTTCCTGAAAATATGCCCCAACAGAGAGAAATTCGTAAGTAATAATTTTATTGGGGATGCACTCAGGAATACATGTAAAAAAAAGCAAAACAAAAACAAGAGTGGCAGTATGAAAGGGAAAAGTTGAGCTGTGATCAATTGAAAGAGGCATTAGCTAATGCCAGTTTCATAATTGGAAAGAAATTTCATAAACTTTACCAGTGTCAGAAAAGCGAGGGAGATAATGAAACAAAAATTTGTGAAATTATGAATACCTGGGAAGAATGGATCTTGTTGAAAATAGTAAGTTTACTGACTTGATTAAATAAAGGTAACAAACCTCACAATTTATCAGGGACAGGTCTAGTCCTGAAATTTGCTTTTCACTAAAATTAAACAGGAAGTCACTAGTGACTTACTTTCAATGGTGGAAAATCTTGAACCATTTTCTTAGTTTCATTTCTGTAGAACGCTTTGACGTTTTATTTCTGATATCTTTTGAAAAATCACCACTTCTGGTAAACATAAATTTGGACATTTTATTAATTTTTTCCTTCAAATCAAAGAAAATCAAGGAAAAATAATTATTTATTTAAAAAATATTTGCTTAATTTTCATTTTTTTCTCAATCTCAGGCCTACTGACATTTGAGGACATTATTCTTTGTCATGGGATAGTCCTGTGAATTTTGCAATGTTTAGCCATATCCAAACTTCTACCCAGTTGATGGTAGTGGGATTCCCCTTCCCCCCAAACCCTGACAATGAAAAATGTTCCCAAATATCCCTAATTTTCCAGGTTGAGAACAACTCATCTAAAATCATGTTCGAATGTGATTTGGGCTTAAAATGCTTCTACAGGGAAGACAGCTTTTCTAAAGTAAACCAATCTGTGTGCATGATAATTGCAAATAAATTTATTTCATTTTAAAATATTATTGAAGAAATAAGGAGTTAAGGGATATCTCTTTTAAAAGGGAAGTCAAATAATTTTTAATGAGAGAAATTATCACAGTTTTAATATTTTATATTGTACATACCACAATATAATATATTCTTTTTGTTAATTTTGTTTTTGTGTGAAAAAAAGAGAAAATTCAATCCTAAGATTATCATAATTGCTGACAGGAAACGCTACAATCTTGAGAATAACAAGAAGCTGGCTCTTTAACAAGACTTGGAATACCTTTGTGAGGGTAGCTATATGATTGGATCTTTGCTATTATATCATAAGTAGTAATAATGTTCTGAAAAATTAATACAAAGATGAATGAACCATCACTCTTATTCTCAAGAATCTTACAGTTAAGAGCAATAATTCTCCAGTTGGCCATACATAAGAATCACCAGGAGAACATCAAATGGTCATGTGAAATATGTCCTTTCATTTTCTGCCGAATTTTGAAGGACTTTTCCATCTACTTGTTTAATAACATCTGCATAAAATGCCTGAATAAATTGCCTTCAGAATTAAGTTTTGAAATAAATAAGGCTTCTCTTGTCACAGACAAGTGTTTATTTTAATATAAAGGACCATAATCGGATTGCCATACATCCTGGTTTGACTAGAATTGTTCTTGTTTAGTAATGTTCTGCGATCTTCCTTGGCTTGAAATTCTGTCCTGGCTTCAATCACAATTTGGTAAAAGTTAATTTGGGCAAAAACACACTTAACAAACTAGCTCCAAATGTTTTGACAAGGGTACGGTTTCCTCAAGGGCAGGTGGCAGGGGAGGGTTTGTGTGTGTGTGTGTGTTACACAGCCCTTCCCCACTCCCAGACTGCCCACCCACACACACCACACACATCTTGTGCCTGAACCCTCCCCCTTAGCCAAATGATAAGACTAACAGGTCCTGATTTCAATTCTAAAATTATGGTAAGTTTCATATTATAAATGTCAAATTACATGTCCTTTCATTACAATACCATCACCATCTATAACACTGTTACATTTTAGGTTTCTTTTTTAATTTTTTAAAAATGTTTTTATTTCCAGAAGACTGTGAGCTAAATTTAATGTCCAATTACAATAACCGTATTAGCCTAAGTTTTGGAGCTATTTTTCTAACATCTTGCTGTTTACCATTTTCTTTTTCTATTTTTACGATTGCATTTTATGTGTATTTTAAATTGCAAATAAATTATTTGTGAAACTAGGCAAGGTAGAGGGAACGTGTTACCGGTATTAATGTAAAGTTAGTAAGTATATATTATTTGGTTATACTCTGGTTCCACTTTGTATTTTGTCTTTTAAACTGAAATATTTAAAAATAATTCTGCAGTCGTTAAATAATACATTAAGTGGTAGCATTTGTTTTATTTAAATTATATGCATCCAAGCTGATATGTCTGTTTGAAAAATAAAGTTAAAATCTAGAACCATAGAAGCTGGTTATTCTATGCAAAGACAAAATACCTGCCATATGTGCCTGAATTCTTATTTGCTAGATATTCTTATGGGAATATCTAAAATGATGACAGGTGTCATTACATAAAAAATAAAATAATGGTAATATAATTCCTTTTCTATTTTATCAATATTAATATATTTTATTTTAAAACTTGTAAATCAGCTTTCCAAATGATATTTATCTAGTGATGTCTGCTTTAAGAGAATAATGAGAGAATGTGCATAGGTTCTTAAAACATTATTATTTAGATTCATTTCAATATGAATATATTATGCAATATCTAGTAAATATTTTCCCCAAATGTGAAACTATGTTTTATCAAAAACAAAGTCGTATCTTACAATTTTTCAGAATCAATTTCATGTCATCTCTTCCTTCTCATTTTCATTTTGTTTCATTGTTTGCATGTTTTGTGAGATAATTGAATATGGAATCCATTCAATAATAGCATAGATAACAACAGAGTATTTAGTTAGTATTTTATCTACATTAAAAAATATGTTTCTCTTAGATATATGATTCAATGGATTATGCAATATAAATATCTCAACACAGGTAATGGTGTAGGTTTCAGTCATATCACACTTTGCATGCCAAAATAATAATATATCATATTATTTATAATACAATAGAGTATAATAATGCAGGAAGCTTACTTTTCACAAATCTAGAAGAAATCTCACCATTGGTTCTTTCCAAACAAATTCTTATTTATAAAAATGCCATCTGAACCATTTTACTCTTGTACCATAATCAACATGTGAGGAAACCTACTACTAGCTAAAGCATTCTCAGATACTATAGAGAGATTACAGGTGTTTATTGATTTGTGATCCAATTCAAGATAAAAGAAAATATTCTCCAGAATGGCATATCCAATATGGTAGCTATTAGTATATATGCTGATTCAGTTTAAACTTAAATGAAATAAAATTGAAAAACAGCTCCTCAGTTGCACTAGACACATTTTTAAGTGCGTAAAAGTCTGTAGTGACTAGTGCCTACTATATTGGACCACAAAAGACATTTCCATCATGCAGAAATATCTTCAATATACATTGATAGTTTAGAACTCCATCCCACCCAACACATTACAATTCGACAGCACTAATTAATGAAAAAATTCCACAAATGAGAAATGTTTCTATCCTCACATTGATTTGAATTTGATGTAATGACAGAATATTTTTTTATACATTATATACAGATTTTCACTATGGAATAAAACATTTCTTATAACTTAGATTTAAAATATATTTCAGGAAAATTAGGAAATTTCCTAGAAGATACTTTCAGAAAGTAATAAATTGTTATCTAGGAAACATGACCTTGTTCCTCTCCTTAAATATTATAACAATTGAAAATTGTTTTCAAAGTCTAAAACTTTCCGTTTCTAGAAAAAAATGTTGTAGATTATTTTTTCTTTCTTATATTTGTGTATAAAAGTGGTCATAAGAGCATACCTCCATAATTGATCTATAATCCTTGATTTCTCTGTTTTTATATAATAATGTTTGATATAGTAAAATACTTGAAGAAAGCATGTAATAAGTTAATATTTCTGGATGGTACAATATAAAGAAAAACACTATTTCTATGACTATAGATGGATTTTATAAAATATATTAGCTGACATGTCTTAATTATTAGTTCCATTTTCTTCATGTCTTGATAGATCAAGCATATTAAAAATAAAACATTTTTGATAACGGAAACTCTTGGCAGCACTTCTTGTCAGTTATAAAAATTTTCACAAGTAACTCTTGTTGTTCATGGATATAAACTATAGGTGGGGATATATATTGATCCATTTGTTCCAATTACCTTTATAATAACTTCCTAAATCATAATGCAGGCAATACTTGAGACTTTCAGTGACATGTAGCCTTGCAACTAATTCGTATGGGTTTTATTCAATTAACCCATTCACTTATAAATTCTGGGGCAATGACTATGAACTTCTTATAGTCCTTGCCCTCAATAAGCTTATAGTTTAGTGGAAGACTTCTGGCATGTGAGTAGGCAATTATAATAAACTATGAGAAGTATAGCCATATGGTTAACTATAGATTAAGTGAGAAGAAAACTAATTCTTCAACTTTATTAATGTAGCAGGAACTTTTATAAGTATCATGTCTTTGTATATTTTATTTAATATTTTAAAATCCTTAGCACTTAGACTTTTTTCTTCTGTTTCTTGCTTAACTTGAAGAGAGAGATATTTAAGTTAGACACAACCTATTTCAGTGAATCATCCTTATATACAAGTGATCTAATTCAAGAACCTGGGCCCTTAAGCATTATTCTGTATGGGCACAGACATGTAGCAAAGTCCACTCAATCTTAGAGAGAGAATGCAGTCTGCTACATCTTCAATGAAATTTGAAAGATTATTAGGTCAAAGGAGACAGAAATTGTGGGAGAAGGGCTGTGTCCCTGTTCAGAGCAGAAGCAAGCAACAGTGCAGATGGTAAAGGCCGTGGCAGTCAAACCTAAGAGCTCAGCTGGCCCTACAAGCTGCAGAATTGGAGATGTCGTGAGGGCAAGGTGAGGCGAGGTTCTCAATTAATCCTGCACAGCAATTTCATGGGTCTTTTAAACCAAACTAAAATTTGGTTGTTTATAAATTAAGGAAAATACTGAGCTATTACAGACTTCAAGCAGAAGAGGAATACAGCCTGATGTCTTTTTTTTTTGAAGGTCAGTTCTGATTGGGGAGCAGAAATAGATGTGTGGACAGTTAGACTGAAGGACAGAAGTTAGACAGTTGTGGCAGTAAACTACCCTGGAAAAGGTGGTGTCGCAACTACTTGAAAACTTGCAATTGCCCAGAGTGACTGACATCATCATCTACAACTTTATTGATTGCTAACTGTATAACTTTCGATAGCCAGACACGTGATTTTTTTCAGAAAAACCAGAAACATCATCAACCAAAATATCACCTAATAAAGCATTGTTATTTATTGTATTCTATAACATTTTTTCAGGTTTTTTGTTTTGTTTTGTTTTGGGGCTTTGTTTTGCAATTTCTCAGTCTGTTCTTAGTCATGTATCACAATACTATAGAAAGCTTTTCACTTCGCTGCCTGTTACTGTACTTTTTTCCAGCTTCCTGAACAAGTGGACCCATTTTTATTTGACATGGGGCGCCACAAATTATGTAGCCAGCTCTGTTGAGAAGTTGATTTGTCTCACATGTTATTTTCATCTGTCCTTTCCCTGCACCTCTGAATTTCTGACAGGCTAGTGATGACATCTTTCATGATGCTTTCAAGGCCCTAAAGGTACATCTAAACACATATTCTAAATGTTAAAATGAACCATATCAATTGGATGAAGAACAAAATCCTAATTCTCCATGTTGGTGAAAAGTCATTCAATTATTTTTTGTGAGACTGTATTAGTTTGCTAGAGCTGCCATAACAAAATACCACAGATGGAATGGCTTAAATAACAGCAATTTATTTTCTTGGAGGCTATAAGTGAAAGATCAAGGTTTTGGCTGGTTAATTTCCTCCAAGGCCTCTCTGTTTGGCTTGCAGATGGCCACCCACTTGTTTGCCTTTTCACACAGTTGTCCCTCTGTAAGCATCTGTCGCTAGTGTCTCCCTGTGTGTCAAAATCCTCTTTTTTTAAAAAGACACCAGTCAGAATTGATTAAAGTCCAACCTAATGAACTCATTTTAAATTATTCTTTTCATTAAAAGCCATATCTCCAAACACATTCATATTCAGAGGTATTAGAGCTTAAGCATGCAACATCTACAATTTATTGGACAAAATTCATACCATAACAACCATGAGCAAGTAATGTTATTTATAAAGAGAGCAGCAATGACAAACTAAAATGCTTATAGAAAAAAAAATAAAAACACTCTTGAGTAAAGCGAGTTAAGGGAAAACAACAATACACAAGCCTTAGATGAAGGAGGCAGTTGCTACATAAGCAAAACAATTTCTCTAACAGATATTGTGCCTTTTGAATGTGTTCAAGAGAAGCTAAAAATGTGAGGTATTATGTTATGTAGTGTGCATGTGAATGCATAGGGAATGTTCCAAAGACACATACCACTCATACACACATACTTCAGATGAAATAAAGTGATGAAATAAAAGTGTATTGGGATTACTTTAGAGGAGTTTATTTTTAAATAGAGATAGGCTAGACACCAGTTAAATCAGGTAGAGCAAACAAAAATTAAATAAATGTCTGGTGAAACTAGCATGACTAACAGATTAAAATCTATAGTTCCTTCCCCTCTCGAAGAAATGCCACTAACATGGTACTGCCTGCCAAAGCCTGGTGAGAGAAGCAGCAATGCATTCAATGTGAGACAGGAGGACTCCAGCTCTTCTGCATATAAAACTGTAGACCTGCATTTTCTTTCAAGTTTGGTGAACAGTAATCAGCTCCCATTTGTGATTAGTCTGTCTTTTCACTGAGGAGAGGGTTAGGACAGAGTTGTAAAGGTTATTCCACACTAGACAAAGGGAGTCTATGAAAAATAAAAGGCTTTTCAAATGATCTAAAGTGCACTTGAATCTGCCACTTTGATATCATTAGCAAATTGTGATTGATTAAGTATCATAGTTAAATCTCTTACAAGCTTTTTGGAATAAAAGAGGGTATAGCAAGTGTGGTTATTCCCAGTATGTGGCATTATTTTCTAAATGTAGAAATGATTTTTTTTTGAGTTGCATAATCCTATTTTTAACTCCTGAAATTATAAAGTTAGATAAGAATCTCAAATGCAGTTGTTCCTGAATCAGTGCTCAAGCAGATGATTATCATGCCATTCCAGATTAAGGGCTGATAATAATACTTTGGGGATGATGCTAAAGTTCTATCCCACCAATGATGCAGGAAATAAGTAAAACATGGTACATTTGATTGTTTTTGTAAATAATTATTTCAGTTAAAAACATTTACTTGTCCTAATGTTGATTCATCTCAATTAAACAATTTAAGCAAATGTGCTCCCAGGGAGAGGGGAAGGTAGGAGGCAAAAAGTTGTTTTCCTTATTATTAATTTAAAATATATACTCACTCAAGGTCACCTGATTTCTCTTACACATAACGATAATTATATACTTGTGAAATAGAGGCAGCTTAATATACAAGATATCCCTAATTCCATGCTTTCATCTGACAATTTGATGGTGGAAGAAGTATTGACAGGACAAAACAAAGGGTGGCATTTTCCAGACTCACAAGAATATGTAATTCACAGATTCCTTTTTAAAATATGCATAAATGAAGATACTATTAAAAACTCTGAAAGGAATATTCAGAAACTGAAATCCGCTATAGTGTGTCAATGACTGGCTGTTCACCTCTGCGTCTCATTTTCAGAGACAAAATTTTCTTCTCTGTTCTAATTTCCTAGTGCTATTTTGTTGATGAAAGGGCCAATTTTTTTTTTCAACCATCCTAACTTGCTGTGACTCATTCAAAGCCATCATTATAATTGTTGTTAAGCATCTAATTCTTTTCTACTGGAGGTATTTGCTGAGCTCTCACTTCTCCATGTGTTTTTGAAAGTAGGCATGATCTCATAATATTCTCTAGTCAATAAATTATGACTGGATGTGATGTCAGTCATTTCTAGGGAAAACTTTGAAAACCAGTGCATGATTTCTCTCTGCCATGATGATCAGATGACCGTATTAAGACAGAGCATTTGTAATCTGGGTACCTCAGGAATAGGATTATCTGAATTCCCTCCTGACTCACGATGTAGCATAAAATAAATAATAAATAACTCTTAATATATAAGCTATTGAAATACTGGGATTATTTGTTACTACAATATAAGTCTATCCTGACTGATACACATTTTTTATCCCCAAAGTAATTTCTCACACTGAGCAATATGGTTATAGCTTGTAATTACAGCATGAACAAAATTTCAAAAATATTTAAAGGTAGACTTTTAATTAAAGTTAACATAAATTAATATTTGACCTTTATACAATAACTAGTTTGTCCCTCTTTGGCCTATTTTTTAACCTATATTTGCTACATTTCTATGCTTATGAGTGCTTTACACCTTCTTTATGGTGGCTGCATATGTGTGCCTTTTCATTTGAGTTTCAATATGATTCTAATTCATCTTCCTAATATAGTAGTTTCCACAACTCCCAGTATATACAGGTAACATTTTGGGGAAACTTTCTGCTACTAATCTATCTTTTCTGAAATTTTACTCAGTTTATTTTTAAGAACATTCATAACAAATCTATGCAGAGAATCTTATTTACTTAGAGTGCCTAGGATCACCATTTATCACGAGCTGTTCACAGACACCTTCACCTCTTCACCCTTTCTATTATTTTTTCCGTGTCGTCATTCTTTTCTGGTGAGTTCTGAGTTTTTGTTCACATTTTATCTCTACCCTGCAAAAAGTACACTGTATTTCTTTCTACTATAGATGACATAAGAGTGAAAGAATATTAACCAGGATCTGCACAGTAAATTTGATACAGTAATTTATTTCACCAAGAAATTTTCATCAAAGTCCTGCTAAATATGTGACATTCACCCCATCAGTGGAGAAGTCGGATGGGAGCCTGGATGTTGAGTATGGTACTTTCTATCAGAGACTTCATGTTAAGATGTCAATCTCAAGACATTTTGATGAGAAACTAAATTGCTATGAAGTTCTTCACATTCAGTGCTGCCTGGATATATTCCCTGGTTGTGATGTCTAAGCTGATAAAGTTTGAAAATTGATAAAAGGAATGCAAGAGAGGATGGAGAGGAAAGGAAGGAGGTTTGAGCACGGAATATATACTACAAATTTCCAAATTAAGATGTCACTAGATTTTCCAAAAGTACAAGTAATTTAGTGGGCTTAAATAATAAAAAAACCATTATGCTATGTCCAAGAATATATATTTATCCTGAAGGCATTTCCTAGCCAATTTTTTGAAAGTATTTCTTTAAAAGAAAGGTGCAGGCAGGAATGAAGGCAGTAGTAGGCAAGCAAGCAGGAAGATTTACATTTAGTTGTTTACACTGGTTGTTCCCCACACCCCCTGCCCCCCACCCCCAGGCCCTGGACTGAAACCCAGGGGTATGTGGCCTATGTGCTAGAGAGGCAGTTGACCTAATTGCTGCTCCACCAGGGCACACCCTAGTCAATTTTTAATGGCAGTGATTAGATTGTGGTTTTGTTTGCTGACTTTGTGACATTATCTTATAGAAGCTGGATCATCAGTAAAGTTTATTACATAAAAATGCATAATAGATGAGGGCAATCTGAATCAGGTAGAAATTATGAGAAAGGAGTGACATGTGAAAGATCAGAAGGTATGATAAAAAAAGGCTGGGTAGTTATTGATGAAGGAAAAGGAAAAAAGAGAAGTGGTAATGTTGATACTGAAGTTAGAAGGTGGGACGTATGAGCAGACAGAGATTCACTGGGATGTGTATAAGATGAATGAGAGGATAGGGGAACCAAATGTGTAGAAAGAACTCCATTGTAGATAAAATGGGTATAGAAGGACTACGGAGAGGGCCTTTAAGTGAAAACACCTTCCCTTATGCTCAGTTTTATAAACCAAATTGAAATTGCTCCGACGACTCATTACATCTTCTCCATTTTATCTCCTAAGTAATTTCTCCATAATAGTTGATATTATTATTTTGCATATTCCTAATTATAACATGAGGGGGTTTCAATAGCATGAAATGCTTATCTTAAATTGTATTCTGAAAGTTATAACAGTTTTGATATTAGAATACTTTGTAAGTCATCTTCAAATACTGTCATTTAAATTATTTTGATGTTTGTATTATAATTTACATCTATGTGAGAAAATTGATGCTAAATTTTTAGCTGACCTACTTTATCATAGGGCAAATATTTGTTCTATGTAATCGTGTATATCATCCTCAGTTTGCTTTGTTTAATGCGTGGTATGAATAAAATAATACTTTAAAATACTTCTGACTCTTTACCGACTATTCTAGTAGTCATTCACAAGTGTCGTGATAGCGTTTTCAAGTAATAGTGTTTTTTTCTATAAATACTTTAATTGGTGATTATATAAATATACTAAAATAAATCTGGAATGTACAGTTCAATTAATTTTTACATAATGAAGCACTCAGAAATTTTTGTCAGTCCATTCTCAAAAATAACACATTCAAATTTAAACCAATATTTTGGCATTTGTTATACAGACTACTTGTACCCATTCCTGTTTTAAAAAATATTAAATGAACTCATAGAGATGTACTTTTTAGTGTTTAGCTTCTTTCACTAAATATTAAGCATATCTACATGTATGTGACAGTAATGCCTCCACACCTATGTTATCACTTGACATTTTCAATCTTCTTATTCATTTTAGACATTCAGGTTGATGTGCAATATTTCATTTTGGTTTTAATTTTAATTTTCTTGGAAATAATCAAGCTGGGCCACTGTAGATATGCTTAGTAACCATTTGGACAATCTCTTTCAATAAGCAGTATTTAAGACTTTTGACAATTTTTCAATTGGTTCTTTTTTTTATCTTAATCTGTGAAGTTCTTTATATGTTGTAGAATAGAGTCCATTGCTGCATATACATATTGCAAATTTCTTTTCCCATTCTGTTGCTTGTCTTTCTACTCTGGGTAGAGTCTTATGATGAAGAAAAAGTTTAAAATTTTAATATTGTGCAAATTACAAATCTTTTCCTTCATGGTTAATGCTATTCATTCTGCTTAAGAATTATGTCTACCTCAAATTTAATGGTGTTTTGCTACCATTAGTGTATTATTGTCAAATTTAGATGATTATCCATCTGGAAATGGTCTTTTACTGTGTTGTTAAGTATTGGTGAAAGGTTTTGTTTTGTTTTCTGTGTGAATATACAATTGACACAGCACTATTTATGAACATTTTCTTGCTAAAAAGGAGTAGTATCAATTGATAATAGATGTATTCCCCTCTATTTTGTTTTATTTGTATATTTTCTGACCTATTTATTTAGATTTCTCGATTTATTATGTTATCATATGTGCTTCACACAAATTTTCCACTGTTATTCTCTTCTTTAATATTATATATGCTGTCTTGGTATATTGAATTTTTAACGACAGTTGAAAATTATTTTTAAAATTGTGGCAATAAGCAGCAGTTTCATACATGTGATATTATATACACATCATATAAACACACTTATGTTATATAAAAATGACTCTAGGTGGGTTCCTGGAGCTGGCAACCAGAAAGATGAAAGCATTTTTAGAAGCATGGAACTTTAATTCACACTCATCCTCCAGAGAGAAGAGCTAATAACTGATTATATATATGTGAGATAGTTTCCATAAAAATCCAAAAGTAAAGGATCAGAGAACTTCTAGTTGGGCCGTAGTCCATACCAGAATGGTGAGGAATCTCAGCTGCATGGAGAGACAGAAGCAACAGTAATAGGGCCTTTCTCAGACATCACTCTGTTTCTGTTCTTCTGGCTGTTGAGCTTTATCCTTTATCATAACCTTTTTAAACTACCAAAGGTAATTAGATGTTTCTTGAGTTCTGTGAGCTGCTTGAACAAATTAATCAAACCTGAGGAGGGGATCATGGGAACCCATCATTTTTAGGTAAATTGAACAGAGGTTGTGGGTTATCTAGGGACCTACCACTTATAATTAAAATCTGAACTGGGGTGGGAGCAGTCTTATGAGACTAAGTCCAGAATCTGTGGGATCTGATGTTCTCTCTAGGTGATAGTGTAAATTGAGTTAAGTTGCAGGACACCCAACTGATATCATGGAGAATTGTTTGTTATGGGGAAAAACCTATAAACATTTGATAATCAAAATATCAGAGGTAAACCATTCAGCGTGAATAGCAGCAGAGACTCATAGGTTAGATACATACACTAGGGGAGAACTGACTTTTTTCCTAATACAGGTTGTAGACAAAACTGAGTTTTTTCCTTTGCATCAAAAAAAACAAAGAAACAGTAACTGACCTGGTAGTTAACTCTTTTTAGTTTATTCTAATAATGTTTTCAGTGATTTAGGGAAATCACCAAAATTGACACAAATAGCAATTATTGCTATCTTTAATATCTTTAATATCAAAATATCTTATTTCCTTTCTTTATATATACATATATACTTACAAAATAAAATTACTTATGATACTGTTATAATGTTTTCAATTAATGTTTTTTATACCCAACATCAAACTTATTCTTATCTCCCAGCCACTTATCCTTCATATTCTTTTATTTCTACCATTCCTATGTACTCTATTAGAATGTACTTACCAATTTTCTAAAAAATGGTGTTTTAAATGTGAAAATACACTGTGTGGCACATTCTTTCTAGAAGAGATTAAGTAGACTAACTTCACCCTCTTCTCTGGTAATTATAGCTATAAATCCTAGAAATCATACAAGAGGTAACCAAAGGAGAACATTGAAAGCTGGATAGAAGAAGAACATTGACTAGGAAGTCCAAGACTCAAGAAACAACAAAGTGGCAAGGTGTTTTATGACTCAACTTCTCAAAGAAGAGAGCTGAATCATCTAATTTCCCAACCACCACCTAGCAATAGAAGATGACCTAGGGGGTCCTTCCCCTTCCCTTCTCTCCCCTCCCCTCTCCCCTTCCCTCACCTTCTTTCTTTCCTTTCTTCCTTCCTTCTCTCCCTTCTCTCTGTCCCTCCCTCTTTTCTTCCTTTCTTTCAAAACCAGTTTTTTTTAAGCACACATACTCTAGGCTATAAAGCAAGTCTCAGCATATACTCTCTGAATATAATAGAATCATATAAGACTTCAAAGAAATTAAAGATGAGGAAAATCTTTGGACACTTGACTTAAAAGCTTAAATTGGAGGGGAAAACAAACAACCCAGATGATGTCCTTTGATAGGTGAGACTACACAACCACATCCATATGATGGAATACTACTCAACATTTAAAAGTAACTAACTCTTACACAAATTGGATGAATATTCAGTGAGTTTTGATGAAATAAAAAAAAGAATATCAACAGTTACAATGTGATTCCATTAACATTTTTGATATAAAAAAGTTTAGAAACGAAAAACAGCTTAGTAGTTACTGGTGGTTAGTAATGGGGGGTTAGCAATTGGTAGACGTTATGACAAAAAGAACAGAATATGAAGGATAGATGTAGAGTTGGAACTCCTCAGTACCTGGATAATAGTGCTGGATACATGAATTTACAAAGTGTAAACTAAATACACACACACACACACACACACACACATACACACACACATATGCAAGTAAAATTGGGAATATCTGAAAATGACTAGTAGGTTGTATCAGTGTCAATATCTTGCTTGTGATACTGTATTATAGTTAGACAAGTTGTTATTATAGAGGAAAACTGGGTAAAGGATATATGAACTCACTCTACATTGTTTCACACAATTGCCTGTGAAACTATAATTAGCTCAAAATAAAAAAAATTAGATGTACATGTTGCACTTTAATATACTACAAATACTAATGCAAATACCCAGAATATAATCCATTTTTGAAAATTATTCGCTTTATACATAACATAGTTCAAAGCAGTTTAGTTAGAAAATATCTTTAAAAGAACGGAATAATGAGAAACTTGAAAAACAATAAATAATAATATTTCTCTTATTTTTCCATACAGGAATAGTTTCTTCACATATACTTGCTTTAGTGTAATGTAACCTTCAAATGCAACTATGGTAAATAATTTGAGCTTCCTGCTTATTCAATCCCCACAAACAAGGCAACAAAAAATTTTAACTTATTATGAGAGTAATGTTGCTTATATTAATATTTCTGAATTTTAAGAACCTGCTCTGAGATGATGACTCTACTGGAAAATTAAACTATTACCTGCTTATTACTTAGTCATAGGCACATCAACACAAATTTTAATTGTATTTCACTTTTCTTTTTTTTTTTGTATAGATAAAATTAAGAAATAGAAACATGCATTTAGTTAAGTATATTTAAAGTTAACTATTTCTCAAATTTGTAAATAGGCAGAACAGGTTTGTTAGTTTTGGGGAACTAGCAAAAGAGAATTGTACTGGGATAGTATTGTCATTTTGTTTCAGAATTCTTAGCTAGTAGAATGAAGGTGTAAGAATTGGCAGTATCAACTATTGCAGTATGTTATCACCATACTGTCAGAAAGAGTACACTAATGCCAACTCTGATGAAATTGGGTGTGTTATAAATCAAGCATGAACCATGGATTTCATATGCCAACAATGCATTTCAACTCTTACCTTATTACCACATTTCTTGGACATTACAGGATAACATCTTTCAAGCTTTTTACTGCTTGTGTGTGAAATCTCAAATAATGTAGCCAAATATAGTGAAAGTTCAGGGCTGTTCCATGACACTGGTTTAATGAATGCTGATCTATGAAAGTTTGAATGTACAAATCCTTATCTATCAATGAGGTCAATTAAACCTCACCCATTACCTTGACAAAGCGTTTTTTCCCTGTGCATATTGTTTTAAGAGGTTCACTGAAACATGCCATTTCACACAAAAACACATTTTTCTCAAGTATCCTGTGTAAGTTCTAGCTACATGTGAGCTGTTCTGCAGAGAATGTGCAAGCATTAGGTAGTAGAAAAAAAATATATCTGAATTTTGGCAGTTATGTTTCCTTTAAAGAAATTCATCTAAAGAGAAACTAAGTTTAGGAGTACTAGAGAAAAAAATGCTGAGGTAAACAGACAACACAAGTTTGCCATCAGAACTTGGTTTAAACAGAAAACTACAGTAAAAATTTCTGGAGAGTGGAGAAAGGTCAACCATCTTATAAGGAGATAATGCATGACAAGAGAAAAAGATGTCAAAAACATATCGTATTTACCTTTCATTAAAATATCTTCCTATGAGGTTAAACACTGGAGAAAAGGGATAGGATTTTTGCTCAAGTTAACTAATCCAGACAAAAGTGAATAGAGATTTGCTTTCATCAGCATTTATTGATATTAATTGCTTTATTGAACTAGCTGTGGGAAAAGGGATTTCCCAATGCCAGTATAAAGGATCATTATTTACAAGCTAACTGATCCCACAAATTCTACACTTAGCTCAACATTTCTGTTGGAAATACTGAAAAAAATCTTTTAAAAAATGTTGTTATATTTCAGCCTTCATACTGTATGCTAAATTACATAAGCTAAATGATAAAACATTTTCCAGGAAAAGGGAATTTTGAAGTCTCACATACTTCAAATCAAGCTCTGAAGTGCAGCTTATTATTACACTTTTCTTCCATTTATTTTTAATTCTTCCCCTTTGGTTCTGTCTTACAGGTGTCCCTAGTTACAACCATCAGTAAAAACAAAACACATGTGTAGGCTATAAAACTGTATTTGTGCTAACTCATAGGAGAAAAATATCTTCAGTTTCTCCTTCCAATTTTCTTTCCTTTTACTACGTAGAGCTCTCTACAGGGCTCTGAGTTTGTGACTGTAGAAACCAAATTCTATCCCACATGATAGGTTAACAGGAAAGTTTCTGTATGTCATTTCTCACTACAGCTAAAGAAGTCAAGGTAGAAATTCCCAGGTCTAGAACATAAAAGGACTTAGAAAGGGGATCAATACTTGCTAAAAGGAGGGAGCTGCCAATTTAGTCTTCTTGCAGGAATTACACAAGTCTCTTTCAATCAGACCAGTCTCAACTATTAACACTAACTTTTCAATTGCAAAGTTCTAGCCTTGAATATGAAATAGTTATTGCGTTTCCCAGGCACCAAAAAGGAGGCTCATAATTTTGTTCATATATTCATATTATAAAGGCACCGGTGGCAATGTTAAAATCAAGGTAGTGGTTATTTGCTTATAAAGTCTCATTTGAGTGTTTAATAGATAAGCCACTTTATATTACATCACATTGAAATGTAATATGCAGATTGCCATCTTGGAATGCTTTCTACTTCCTCCACTTTTATTTTGATAAAATAATAATTGAGCTGCTAACATGGTTCTTTAGTCTTGAAACAAAAAAACACCAAGAACTAAAAACCAACCATTGTGGCTGTTTTATATTTTGATAAATCATTGTTTGGTATTTCTATTTTATTTTTTAAATCATTTTTTCTAGTGATAGATGACCATATTCTTTTGTGAGGAAACCACATTTTTTACAAATACAATAAGGTTTCTAAAGAGTCATCTAAGAATTGGAGACATGAATTTATGTAGTGCTTACAGGGTGTCTTCAATTTGATTATGAAGTTATTCCATGAGTAGGTCTTGCCAGGACTATCACAGAATCAATGAACTGGACTTATTAGGTCATCATCCCTTACTAACGGTATAGAGTTCTCAAAAGCTTTATTAGGTACAATTGAAAGTGGCTCAGACAAGAGGTTTCAATCATTTCTTTTAGACATGATTCCATAGCTTCAGAAATTCATCGGCAAGAAATGATTCCTGATACCGTCAGATGTGTCATTTTTCTCTTAGAACACTTGCAATTAATCCTGCCCCCTATTTCTTACCAAGCACACAGACTTTGCCTTGTTGTCCTTTTTTCCACTTTCCACACTCATTTCACACAGTAAATTTTGCCCACATGCTCAAATACCTCCCCCAACTCCCCCCACATACACACACAAAGTCAAAATTGGACAGGTTTTCATGAAGAGGCATTAGAATGAGTTGAAGCAAAGTATGGAAAGAGAATATTTCGCTTGGTTTAAATCACTGCTATAATCACTTAAACTTGAACAATAACCCATTTGGAAAATATCAGAAACTGCTTTATATCACAGACATATCATTAGTCCCCCATAACATTCCAGGAACCTGCCCTTTTCAACTTCAATATACCCCCAAAGAGACTGTCTATTTCTGTAATAGCATTCTCAACAGAGATTTTGAACAGTTTTGTTTTCTAACTTACAAAGATAAGATGGTGTGGTAAGGCTATTGTCTTGAACGCCTTTTTGTTTCTGGTTTGAAGCTTTCAGAAACTATTGCAAGCCAATAGGGAGGCTCTCCACAATACAAAGGAAAAGCTCCTTGGGAGCCAGGAGGCCCACAGTGGGCCTTTTTTCAGCTTATAAACAATATGGCTATGAGTTTCAGTGTGCTAAGCATCAGGCTGGAAATTTGTAATAACATGAGTTCAGATTCCAGATCTATAATTTATTGGCTTGTTGAGAGATAATGGGCACATAACTTCACTGATGTATCTTTTCTAAAGTTTCGTCTTGACATTTGTATTAGTTACATACTTGATCATAGTAAAAGGCATCGTTATAAAAAAAGAAAGAAAAATCTAAGGAAACAAATTTAAACAAATTGCACACTATAATAAATGTGAACAGACACATTTAACAAAAGAGTTGAGTTATAGTATATTAAAATGTATTGTTCAAATTCAATATTTTAAAGTACAGATTTTGAAAAATCAATAAACAAATCAAAATATCATACTTAGTTGAGAAATAGCTCAAAAGAATTTGAAATATTATTAGATCTATATATTTCAATAGTTTCTTGCACAAATTCTTATTAAATGATGCTGAAATATTAGCTAAATATTTCTAGGAAGCAAATATTTGTCTTTAACCAGTGTTAAAATTATTTCTCTATTTGCTAAAATATTCAATAGATAAAATATTAAATAGAAACATTTTAGATAAATATACTTTGATTCTGTAGAAACTTTCTAAATTTCTAAGCAATATAAATGAAAATCAACAGATTTTATAACACAAAATTGAATTTCTAAACATCAAAGCAATAAAGTTTCCAAGTAAACAAAAAGAAAGAATAATTTTATAACTTACACAATATGTAGTGATATTTTTAATTTGCAAAAAGTATGTTGAACCCAAATAAAATGATCACTAATCAAATGTTGAACAAAATAAATAACGTCATATTAAGAAATAGTTCATAATGTATTTAAAAATTTATTCTTATCAAAAATCCAGTAAACCGAAATCAAATATAATTTTTACCCCAAAATACATATTCTTCTAGACCTCTTATAAATTGTTGGTAGGCATATCAGTTTTCATAGACTTTAAAGAAAGGCAAAACAGTTGGAAATATTTATTAAAAGTTTAAAAACTGTTATGCTTAAAATTCGTATCTTATCGCATTAGTTTTGCTTTCAGAAATTTTTGGTAAAAATTTTCAGAATCTCAAAGATTCAAGAATAAGCAGATTTGCTGCAACATGATTTGCAGTAGTAAGCTATTGGAAAACGGAGTGTTACTCCATAAAGGGAATGATAATTGGTTGAATTTGGACCCATGCATAATGTCCCATTACAGAATAATAAGAACTAAAATAATGTCAAAATATGCTAAAATGGGGAAAATCCTACATAAAATAGTAAAATAAGAAAATTATATTTGAATGTTATATATTTTAAGCTTAAAAATAACATAAAGATAAAAACAGAACACTTTAAAGAAATACATCAAAATATGAATAGTGGTTTTCTTCAGACTAGGATTATGGGCTACTCATTTTTTTTCTTTCCATCTGTTTCAAACACTTATTATTGGAAATCATTATTTTTATAAAAGAATTGAAAAACATTTTAGACATGATTTTTAAAGAGTCTTTAAACGTATGATCTCATGATATCAAAGTAAATTGAAAATGAAAAAAAAGGTACATTTTTAAATGGCTGTAAGTAATAAAAAGATTTTTTTTTCACAAGGGAATTTTTTTCTTTCATCAACATGTTTTCTAGTTTAAACAAATATAGCTCTGTTTAAGAAGAAAGAGAAAACATTTAAATGACTGGTGCATAATCACCAGTCGTCACATACCTGGATTAATAGATAATTCTGGAAAAGAAATTTCTCTCTCAAATATATATTGATGGATACCTCCCCAGAATCAAGGGCTATTACTTGACACCTTTAAAGTTATTTTAAGTTAAGCTACTTTCTCTGAGACTATACTGGCCTCGAATGAAAATCTCTTTAAGATTAACAGCTTTTTCTCTAAGGAAGGAAAAACAAAGAAAGGCTATTTAATTATTCCGATACAAAAAGTTAATGATGAGAATTTGTCACACATGGCAAAAATGAAGATTAAAAATTGTTAAAAGTTTATTGTTTCTTCACCCAAGAAATAGTAGAAGCTAAACTACGTGTGTGAAGGTAACTGGGCCCCCAAAGCAGCAGCAACTGCTTCTCTTCAATTGACTGAACTGGTCTTTGCAAATGTGTTCAGTTTGGTTTCTGACCAAAGTTTCAATTGACTGAACTGGTCTTTGCAAATGTGTTCAGTTTGGTTTCTGACCAAAGAAAGGATTCTTTTTCTCCTACTCCCACATAGCATGCTGCACAAACACCCTTTTCTATGACATTATTGTTTGCTGCAGAGTGACTTTTCAGGCCTATCTTATTCATAATCTTGTGATTCCACCTCCAGAACTCCTCCACTTCCTCTATAGATGCCAACTCCTGCTCCAAGGGTTGCAGATCTCACTCACACTGACTCAGGAGAACTACCCTAGGACTGCTCCTGTGATTCTGATTGTTCTTCCTCAATGTAAAATTAAAGAACAGAGAGCTAATACCATTTATTTTCAAGACAGGAGTTTAAAATGAGCTACTAATTGGGCTTTTCAAAGAAAACTTTCAAGTACATATTTGTGTGTTCACAGTCCTGGACCCAAACCATCTTTAAGAGACTATATATGTGATTTAGTAGTTTTGTGCCTTTACTTCCTTCTGACTCTGTCCCCCTCTCCATAGCAATATTAGTGATCTATCATCGCACAGTCTCCTTACCATAAGACTAGGTAATCCTGATAATGTGTTAGCTGATAAAGTTTAATAATTTCTCTGGATATTTACATTTAAGCAAAGACTTCTTTAATGCTGACATAGACTTAAGTGGAAAACAATAAAGTTACATTGTTAGAATGATAAGCAGTGCTTCTGGACATATTGATGATTTTTTTTTTCTCAACTAACCAATTAAGTTTTGTTTAGAAAGCAAAACACTCTTCCAGCCCTAGTTTCCAATAGCACAGTATAATGTCTGACTTTCCAGATTTTTGTAAACAGCGGTCTCTGTCCAACTCAACATAGAGAGCTTAATGTAGGGCTAAGTGTATCTTAATGTGTGCTAGATGACAGAATAAACACATGCATATGTAGGTGTTAGGCGATATGTAGGTACATATGTGTACAGCTTTCCTCTCAAAGTAGAGAATTCCTCTGAAGCCTTTCATAAGCCAAAAGGATGTAAATGGAGGAAGAGGCAATTGATATTACATTATATGGAAAAGAATTGAACATCCCTATACTGAAAAATGAACCTACTAATTTATAACAAATAATACATAAAATATAAATTAACATAGTAAAACCAGGACTGATATGATTAATACAGAGTCTATATAAATTAGGAATAATATATGTATAGTAGAGTTTTGCCTACTAGAATCCAGAAGACAGCAAGCTCACTGGAAGACCATGAGGTCCTAAAGATGGTGTGTTAAGTAGAGTCACTGAAGGTTGGGTGATGGAAGTTACCTTAGTTTGTTATGTAGAAGAGAGTGGAAGAAGATCATCTATTAATGACTAACCACAGTCTGAATCCATCAGCGCAGGTAGCTGCCATATTGAAAGATGGCAATGGGCTTTACTGCTAGCTCTCACACATCTTTTTATCATAAAATTATTTGTAGGAACGCAAAAAAATTCTGCAAACTTGCCGCTAACCTATGTATCCTTTCAAAATTAAAATCAGACTTTTCTGAAGTCATTGTAACACGGGCAATGTAATATAAGTCTCCTACAAGTGCTTCGTTTTCAGTTCCTGGACAATTTCACTTTCCAGCTGTTTGTCACTGTGTTTCATTTAAAAAAAAAAAAAAATCAGTTTCTGTTTATCCTCTCCCCTTGCAATTGTTTCTACTCTTTACTGTTCTTGGTAATAGGATGCCAAATCTTTAAAATTTTTTGTAGACATGGCTTGATGCCAAGTTGCCAAGAGTAGTTGCAGGAAAAGAGGTTGGCTACCACCCTCTCGTTGCTCAGGGTGTGGCCTTGCGTCTTACGTCTGCTACAAAGCAGCCACTGAATGCAATGTTCACTGCCCATCTTTTGTCGTGAAAGCAAAAATCTTCTTTGAATGTGTTTCTGTTAACAAAACTAGGTGGTAGCATAGGTCTTTTGCAAAAATTGTGTGACTTAAGGAGATCTTTCAAAAAACAGAGCATAGCTGTATAAATATGAAGGGATGGGTGTGTGTGTTAAATGAGCACCTTATATAAACAATTGATATTTTTATCCCATATTGACTTTTTGAATGGTTTATTACATGGTGTTTATAAACAATTATATTAAAATAAAAGTTAGTGGGGCTCCCTAGTGGAGTAATTATTGGGTTATCTACCTCAGGCCAAAGGTAGTCCACATACATCCCAATGACCAGGGTTTGTGTTATGGGATGGGGAAGGGAAGTCAAGATGAACAACTAAATAAAATAAATAAAAATGCCTCCTGCTGCCTCTTCTGACTGCTTGTCTACTCGCCTTCATTTGCACTGAAAGTAGTTTATAAATAACGCTACTGGTACATTTGTGAAAATAACCTTATCTCATTCTTTCTTTTTTTCCGTTTATTTTTTACATATTTTTTACAAAAGTATAAAAAGATGTCAAGATACAAAAAGATGAATATTTGATGTATTTCATGAAGTACATTTAAGTCAATTCAAGGTGACAATATTAAGGTAAAGTATGCTTCTTTTTTTTCCAGTGGACTCTGTGTTTTGCCTTGTGTGACCTTGGATCATTGGATGCTGCTCAGAGCTAAGTGCCCTGCAAGAGGTTATGGTTTCCGGATACACATCCTGATCCTTTTTGAATGCACTGGGGAAAGATGGTCAGGGTGTGAATTTTTTTCTGCATCTAACTTCCCACTCTGATAAACTATAAAGAATAGAACTGGGAGCTTTGTATCATGAAATTTCTATCCTTCTACTAGTGCATTACTTGATGAACACCTCAATTCCTTTGTTCTAAATATTTTTTAAAGTTTTAAATTATTTTAATATAGCCTGAATCTATCTGCATCCCGAAATGAAGCACATGCCATATTCAAAATTTGATCATTTCAGAACGGTTTCTGACAGGCAGACTATTTGTCAAAGCTCAGTGTAGAGGATGCAGTGGAGCTTGTCAAGGCTGGTGATGGTTCCAGCCCTCTCCTGTGACAACAAAAGACACCTATAAGAAGAGTTCCATAAAGTCAACTACTAATCTTAATGGTTCTTGAATACCAATGTTTTTCAGTTCAATAAACTTAGCCTTAGTAAAGTATTCCAAATATCTCACGTCCCTTTTAGAAAGTCATTTACCTTTGTAGGTGACTGCAAACTGGAATCACAATTTGATGTCACTGCAAATGCTGTGGTCATGATTAAAAGCAACCAATAATTTTTTTTCTACCTGGAACATCACACTAGGTACTAGACTATATTGTATGATACAGCGTTTCTGAAAATTGTTTAAAACTTTGATACATTAAGCAAAATAATTTTTGATTAAGCTACATTTTAATGAATAAGTATGAATTAATAAATTAAGTAAATGTGATAACTTTAAGAATTGTGTTAATCCCTATTTACTATAATGTGAGGGACATTCTTATGCCAAATAAGTTATTGAAACTAGGAAATTATCATTATTACATATTTTGCTCAAGAGTTAGGAATAGAGACAATAGGTTATTTTCACTTTTGGAAAAAATGGACATCTCTAATAGTGATAATTGACTAAATTGTTTTAAAATGCTTGTAATATATTTCAAACACTCCCAGACTAATTTCAGCAGGAAGTCTTGTAGAACAACAGAATATTCACTGTAACTCACAAGCTTAATTTGCTTCCATTATGCTGCCAATAAATACATTCCTAAAATTTGGGTGCTTAATCTTATCTGAATTTTTTTTGTTGTTGGTTTTTTGCTTTTAGCTTCAAAAGAACTGCAACACTAGTTTTTATGTGCAAGGCTTTTCAGGACACTTTAGTTCCAAGTCCTGATGGAAGCATAATATGTAAGGACATTGCCACTGGCTGCCTATACAGAGGAACTGAGAAACTAAATGATCTTTAAGATTCAGTCATCCCTAAAATTGTAGCACCCTTCTGATTTTTTTTTCTA
Source organism: Solenodon paradoxus (assembly GCA_004363575.1). Lineage (NCBI taxonomy): Eukaryota > Metazoa > Chordata > Mammalia > Eulipotyphla > Solenodontidae > Solenodon > Solenodon paradoxus. Next base: position 1,273,292 of record RJWH01000033.1, read on the forward strand.
CTTGGCCATCTGTCCGGTTTTTTTTTTTTTAAATTATTTATTACAGTATAAACTGAATGTATACTTAAGAGTTCAGACAGGAAAATCAGGACCTGACGAGACTGATGTTCTTGTCTAGATGAAATATTCCATTGAGATGATACGTGGTATATAAAAGACCATTCAGTGGTAACTTTCTCCACTTAAAAAGGAAGAAGTAGCTTCATTACCTAGGAATCTCTTATATCAGTGTTTCTTAAACTTTGATCATGAATATAAATCCCTATGAATCCTGTGAAACTGCAGATTCTGGTTATATAGGTCTGGGGATAGCAAAACCTATGTTGCTTTTATGTCTAACAAGATCCCCAGTACCACTGGAGCTGGCAGTTCAAGAGCCAGACTTCAAGAGTAATGGGGTTCTACCCTAACCTATGTAACATTATATTGTACCATTACTTAAATACAATTTTTTAAAGTTAAAAAATTTAAGTCAAATTAATTTTAATACTTTAAGTGTAACATGGTTCTGAACTATTCTTGTATTTGTATAGACACATTTAAAAAGATCTTGATTTCTAAATGAAAAGTCTCTCTACATTCTTCCAGTTTTTGATTTCTAAAAATAAAATTGGACGAAAGCTGGGAGGGGTATTTTAAATTCCCGAAAATTGGATTAATTCAAGGTCAAGCAAATTCTTTCAAAATGTAGTTCACAAGACCCTAAATCCCGGGATGTTTTTCAAACTATCCCATCTCAAACTAAATTTGGCTCTTTTATAGGACAACTTCCAGTACTCCATGCTCTTCTCCCCACCTTATTAAATGTACCAATTTTCTATAATCTCTCAAAATACTGCATCCCCTCATTTTTTGGTTTCTTCCCATTTATGTGTGTCCCACAGAGGTGCCCTTTCACATATGTGTACACAATGGATGAATTGTACATTAAGTAGGAAAGAATCTTTATCGCTCACAGTAACAGGAAATCCCAGACCCAGGGCAATATGTATGTGGTATCTGAATACACAATCAGACCCTTTGAATAGCATTACATTGTAGGAGCAAAAAATACAGCAAAGAGTCCAAAAAAGCTGTCTTTTTCAGAGTATTCACAATGCAAATGAGCCATGATGAAGGAGAAAATCTGGTTAGAATCACCCACTCCCTGGATATGCATATCCCACCTTTATCTTCAGTTTCAATTTTCCAATTTAATGGCTGGCATCTGCTAGAAAAGAAAAATGTAATGGTCAATGCTGTGGAATTAAATCCATAGCCCCCAAATTTATTAGTCACTTCCCCCTCCATCCTCCGCAAATCTGATACACTGATTAAAATGGGCTAGTTTTGCTTTTGAACGGAGTTTGGACCTAAACTTAGGAAAGAGTGTCAGTGAAGTTTTTATATTGTTCTAAGAATTTCTGAAAATCTGAAAATAATCTGTATTTTTGGGTTATTTACTAATGAAAATAGTATTGTGGTGCTTGTAGAAAATACTACCACCACCTGCTGGTATGCATTGTGCATAAAGTTGAAAAGGCTTCTAAGTCATTTGAAAAGTGCTCTTATAATAAGGATATAATAGAAACAACAGTAATTGTTACATTACTGCAGCTTTATAACATTTAAACCAGTAAATTTTATTTTGAATATTATATTTACTTTCATCACCTGAATACATATGCTTGAAGGAAAATAAGAATATAAACAAAGCATAGGATATTTAAACAGAAAAAATAAGGTATATTTGTATTGTTGAAATGACAAATAACTTGTTTTTCACCTGTTATCAGGTTCATTTTTTGTTTAGATTGGAAAACTATTTTTTTTAACTCAGAAGGAAAAGGGGGAATTGTGTTAATGTAGCAAATCAGAGACATTCATTCATATAGTTACACAAAACTCTTTACCATCAACAAAAAGCATTTGAAGACAAACAAAGATATTTACAAATTCCCTGACAATTTCAGCAGCTATTTTGATAAAGGAAAACAAGTCAAAAGATTGCATATACATTAAGCTTTTTGAAATTTTTATTGTAGTTAACTCTTGTTAGCTTTTAGATTACCATTAAATTATTTGGTGTTTACAGTTTCCTGTGGGAAAATATTAAATCCTCATGTTATTTCTTCAGTGGTTATTTTGAATTTTATTCTCAGATAATCTAGTCTTTAGTCCTATAAATTTCTTATCTCTAAAGAAAATACTTCTTGCATAGAATCTATTTTCTTGTTCAATGGTTTAATATTTTGCATCAATAAACTTGATTTGTGAAGAGGATATAGGATTAAAGCCATGGGTTTTCATCCCAAAAGTTTACTGTGATACCCCTATTTGTTAGAGTTCCAGAATAGACAACTTATCACTTTAATTACATATATATATGTGTGTGTGAGTGTGTGTGTATGTGTATACATCTATCTAGCTATCTATATAAACAGATAGATAGATAGATAGATGTATATATGGAGAGAGAGTGTAGATAAGTTTAGATTAATAAATCTAATAAAATGTAGGTTAGGTCCCCCTAAAATGTTTAGATAGACTTTGTCCAAGATGTCCAGGGCAGGCTTTTTCCAATATGTGTCACCTTGGTATGTGTGGAGCTAAAGATCAGTAGATACCTTCAGAGCTCCACTTAAATAGCTATCATTACTTTAAAAATAATGATAACTAGATATAGGCTCTCTCCAGAAATAAAGTTTTTTTTTTAAGAAAAACCCATCTTAAGCAGGGCAAACATTGAAAGGAAAGATCATAAGAAGTCATTCCCTCACGTGTGTCCCCCTTCTCATTTACTTTAGAATTTCCAGTCATATAAATTCTCCATATGTATGTAATTCAATTTTGACTTTTTTCCCCTATTGATCTTTCTGATGTTAATTTTTTTGCTTGCTCAGTCCAAGAAGAAATTCAGAGAGATGGTGGGATTTCTCCCACTTTCCCACTTTTCTTCAATTATATTTTATTACATTGTCATTATATTCAAGAAGTGTTTTTGGTGGGTGAATATAAGTTTCAAAGAGAAACAAAATCATTTTACATGTAACTGAATTATATTTCTAAAGCAGTTATTTTTTCCATGCATATGAAAATGTTTGTAGGTAATACAGCCCATTTTTATCATCTTATTACATTTTAATCATCTCCCTACTAGCTAAGTAATTGTTCAATGCCCTTTAGAAAAAAAAGTTATTGTTTCCCGATATGCATTACATTAGTAATTAGGATTAATTGTGAAATAATTACGGACTTTATTGAACTCTACCTTTGGTAACTCAGGTTTTGCTTATTTGCCTGCTGCTATAATTTTTGATATCTGATGCTACTTATCCTCAATTTATTTAATAAAAAAAGTCACTGAATTCCTATAGGGTAATCAGCATTGGATTGCAGAAGCTGATTGAGTGGTGGGTGTATGTGGTAGACAAGTTCTGTTGGATTTAAAGGCAACAAACCAAGCAACAAGTTAAAATAAGGGAGAGACATTACTATAAGTGAAATGTAATGTAGATGGGTGAATAGATAAGCCTGTTTTAGAAAATGGTTGTTTCAGCAACATGATTATAGAGTTAAAAGCAAACAGAAAACCAATAGTATTGAACTTAATTTTATGTGGTTGACAAAAGTTATCTGATTAAGACAAATGGATAAGCTATTAAAACATATTAAAATGTGCCCATATCTTCTATTTCATACAATAGACTTATGATCAATCTAATATATTCTCAAAGGTTATGTATATAAGGGCTGGCATAGTATTTTGTCCAAAATTTAAAAATTAGTGTTATGAATGACTTGTTATCCTCATAATTCATATGTTGAAACACTAATCCCCAGGACCTAAGACTGACTGTATTTGTAACTAGTAGCTAAGTAGGTCCTAAAAAACTTATTTACAGTATAATGATAATAGTCAATAATACTTTGTTACAAACTTCAAGGTTACTAAGAGATTATATTTTAATTGTTCTAATCACATAAAAGAAATAATAATTATGTGATATAATAGAGGTGTAATATTACAAAGATAATCATACTGTAGTATACACATGTATCAATCAACATATGTAGACCTCAAGACTACACAGTGTTACATGCCAGTCATATATCAATACAATTAATAATAAATATGTACATACATAGGAATATGACAATATTTGAGGAATTTTGCGACAGTATTACTATTTATTTTGTTTATATCACTATGTGTATTTTACTATATTGAAATAGCATCTCTGTGTGTATTTCATTCCACATCAGTCAGCAGGATTCTAGTGCCCTTTACCAAGACCTAGATCTCTCCTTTCCCTCCAGGCTTCCACCCTTCTGGTAACAACAGTCTTTCATCCTGTGAGGTTTTTTTTGGGAGGATTCTATTCATTGCTTTTGTGTCTTTATATTCAACATATGAGCGTAACCAATCTGTACTTCTTTTTTTTTCCCTGTCTTATTTAACTTACCATAATAACCTCCAGTTCCACCTAGCTTGCTATAAAAGGGCACAATTTCATTTGTGCTTGTTTGTTTTAGTTGCATAGAATCCTATTGAGTATCTATGTATATCTATATATACACATTATATATACACATATACATATGCATATACATGCATATATACATATGTCTATATACATGTATGTATATATACACACACACTCACAGATATATAAACAGCTTCTTTATCCAGTCATCTGGTGATGGACTTTTAGGTTGTTTCCATGTCTTGCCTATTATGAATTGTGCTGCTATGAACAAAGGGGTGCAGATAATTTTTCTGATTAGAGTTTTTGTATTGTCTAGATATATGCCTAGACATGGAATTGCTGTATCAAACGGCAGCTCCATCTTTAGTTTTTTGAAGAATCTCCGTACTGTTTTCCTAAGAGGTTGCACTTATTTATGTTCCTGCCAGTGGTGTAAGAAGGTTCATTCATCTCCACATCATATCCAACATTGGCTGTTTCTAGTCTTTTTGATATACATGATACTCATTGGTGTGAGGTGATATCTCATTCTGTTTTTAATTTGCATTTCTCTCATTCTGTTTTTAATTTGCATTTCTCTGATGATGTAAGATGTAATGAATTTTTTCATGTGTATCCAGGCTATCTGTGTGCCTTCTTTCAATAGCTTTTGATTCAGTTCTTTGGCTCAGTTTTGAGTGGGTCATTTGCTTTTTTTGGTCATTGAGGATATGAGCTCTTTATATTTTGGATGTTAAGCCTTTGTCTAGTGGATGTCATTTAAATATCTTCTCCCATTCCATGGGCTGCCATTTTTGTTTTACTGGTGGCTTCTTTTGCTATACAGCAAGTTTTTAGTTTGATATGATTTGAACTGTTTAGTTTTCTTGATTCCATTGGTCACAGGTATTCCTTCATCAAAGACAATTTTGAGGCTGATGTCATGTAGCATTTTCCCTCCATTTTCCTCTAGTATTTTATGGTTTTTCATGTCTGTGTCTATGTCATTGATCCATCTGAGTTACCTTTTGCATGTTGTGCTAATGAATAATCTAATTTCTTTGTGAATGTCTATGCAGCTTAGAACACTATTTGTTGAATCAATGTCCCTTCCTCCATTGTATACTTTTAACACATTTGGCAATAACTGACCATATAAATTTGGCTTAATTTCTGGGCTCCCAATTTTATTCTGTTGATCTGATTTTTTCATTTGGGGTTCCACACCATACTGCTTTATTGATCATAGCTGTAGTATACTTTGAAGTTCAAGAGTGTGATTGCACCACTGTTATTTTCTGAGATAGCTATAACTATCTGAGATCTCTCATGGTTCCACCCAAGCTTAAGTATTGTTGGTTCAATTTCTTTGAAGAGTATCCCTGGGATTTTTTATGGGAATTGCATTGAATTTACAATTGCTTTGGGTTGCATGGTCGTTTCTACTAAGATAACTCTTCAAATTTATGAACATGGACTGTTCTTCCATCTCTTTGTGTCTTCTATTTCTTATAGTTTTAGTTATAGAAGTCTTTCATCTCCTTTGTTAAGTTTATTCCTAAGCATTTTATCATTTTTGGTGCTATTGTGAATAGAATTTCTTAATATCATTGCCTTCTACTTCATTATTTGCACATAGGAATGCTACTGATCATTCTTTGTTGATTTTTTATCACATTATTTTATAAATGCATTGTTTTTAACAGTTTTTTGGTGGGGTCATTGGGATTTTCTAGGTAAAATAGCACGCCATCTGAAAATGGTAGTTTTATTTCTCTTTTCCAATTTTTGTTACATTAATGTCTTTTTTTTTCCTTATCACTATGGCCAAGAATTCCAGAATTATGTTGAATAATAGTGGTGTCACATTCCAGATCTTAGAGGAAAGGGTGTCAATTATTCACAATTTAGTATGATGCTGGCTCTGGGTTTGTCATATATTGCTTTATTAGGTTGATTTGTGAAGCTTCTATTCATATTTAACAAGAGTTTTTATTATGAATGGGTGTTGAATGTTGTCAAATTCATTTTTTTCTGCATTTATTGATATGATTCTATGATTTTATTATTTCCCCTTTGTTTATAGGAAAATTGATTGATTTATTTGTGTATGTTGACCTGTATCTTCATCCTTGGAATACATCCCACTTGATAATGGTATATAATTTTTTTAATGTGCTATGGAATTTGGCTTGCCAAGATTTCAATGAAGATTTTATGTCTGTATTCACCAGTGATATTGGTCAGTAAGTTTCTTTTTTTGGTGTTGTCTTTGTCTAATTTTGAGATCAGGCCTTATAAATGCATGGGCGTGTCCTTCCTCTTCAATTTTGTTGAAGGGTTTTAGTAGAATGGGGATTATCTCTTCTTTGTGTATTTGTTAGAATTTCATTGTACAGTCATGTGGTTCTGGACTCTTGGTCTTATTTGGGTGGTGGGGGAAGGGGAGTTTTTGATTACCACTTCAATTTCTATGCTTGTTATTGGTCTACTAAAGTTATCTATGTCTTCCTGGCTTGGTTTTGGGAGATTGTAAGATCCTAGAAATCTCTCCATTTCTTTGATTCAAGAATTTGTTGGCATAGAGGTGCTTGTAATAGTCTCTCATGATTCTTTGTATTTCTGTGCTGTTTTTGTAATTTCATCTGTTTTATTTCTGTTTCTTATTATTAGGGTTTCTTTTTTCTTCATACAACTGGCTAAACGGTCTATCAATTTCATGTTTTCAAAGAATCAGCTCTTGGTTTCATTAATCCTTTGGATATGCTTTTGTTTTCAATTTATTTATTTATGCTCTAATTTTTATTATTTCCTTCCTTTTACTGATTTTTTTTTATTGTTCTTCTCTTTCTAATTCCTTCGAATACATGGTTAGATACTTAATTTGGAATCTGTCTTGTTTATTAAGCATACTTCTGTGACTACCCTTCCTCTCAGAATTGCTTTTCCTACATTCCATATATTCTGGTAGCTCATCTTTTCATTTTTATTAGCATCCAGTTAATTCTTAATTTCATCAATGACTCAGGAGTTTTTCCTGTTCTTTGATCTCCATATCTTTGTGGTTCTTCCAGTTTTTGCTCTTCTGCTGCATTTCTAGTTTACACCTTGGTGGTCAGAGAAGATGCTATTATTTCAGTTTTATAAAATTTACTGAGATTTGTGTTGAGTCCCAGGATATGATCTGTCCTTGAGAATGTTCAACACACACTTGAGAATGTATATTCTTTTTTGTTGGGAAGTAGAAAACTCTGTATATGTCTTTCGGCCCCTATGATCTATGTTTCATTTAGGGTCTTTATTTCTTTGTCGGTTTTCTGTCTGAATAATCTATCTATTGAAATTAGTGGGATATTAAAGTCTCCTATTACTATTGTGCTACTGTCAATGTCTCCCTTTAGTTCTGTTCAGTATTTTTTTGTATACTTAGGTCTTCCAGATTTGGTGTATATGTGCTAATGACAGTTACTTCTTCCTGATGGATTATCTCCTTAACCATAATGTAGCATGTCCACCCTTGCCACATGTTACCACATTTGGGTGGAAGTTTATTTTTTCTGGTAATACTTTTGCAGTTCCTGATTTCCTTTCATCCCTGTTATTTGATATGTATTTTTATAGCCCTTGACTTTCAACCTTTGTTTGTCTTTGAGTTTCTTGTAGCCATACTGTTAATGGATTGTGTCTTTTGATCTATTCCTGCCACACTGTCTGTCAATTTGTGAGTTTAATCCATTCACATATACCTTGATAATTGATATGTATGGTTTTAGTACTGGCATATGAGCCTTTTTTTCTGTATATGTTACTTCATTTCCCCTTTTATTTTTGTTTACTTTTTCCTCTGGATTTTTTCAGCATTGATTCTTTCAGTTTTGCTTTCTTTCCAACCATGTATCTATTTGGCATTGATTTTATGGCTATCCTGTCAGTTATCTCTAACTGTACCAACTATGATAGTCTTTTATGAGCTGACTGTAACATATTGATATATCCATACAGACTCCACATTTTTCTTCCCCCTTTTAGTGTTTGTTTTTTTTCCTGTTAATCTCATCTTTAATTCCCATTTGTCTTACTGTTTAACATCATTCTTGGGGGTTAGTGGCCCTTTATTTTCATTGTCCTTATTTTAGAGTCCCTTTCAAGTTTTCTCAAAAGATGGACTCTGCAATGGAAAAATTGGTTAATTTTTGCTTCCCACTGAAGATCTTTATTTCTCCATCATATCTGAATGAGAATTTTTCAGGGCAGAGTATTCTTGGCTGAATGGTTTTTGTCTTTCAGTGTTTTGAATATGTTGTTTCACTATCTCCTGGCCTGTAGGATTTATGCTGTAAAGTATGATGGTAGCATGATAGGTGTACATGTGTAGGTCGTATTTCTCTTTTCAATAGCAGCCTTGATCAATTTTTCTTTTTGTTGATTTTTGCTAGCTTTATTGTGTGTCTTTGAGTAGCTATTTTTCACATTTAGAAATTTCAGTTTCTGTTTCTTTGTATTTCTATAATTACTTTTTGTGACAGATGTGGGACATTCTCTGATGTTACTTCTTTAAATATTTTTTCTTCTCCTTTCTCTCTCTCCTCTCCTTCTTAGTTACCTATTATCCTTACGTTAGTTATTCTCATGGTATCTGATATTTCTCTCTGGGTTTCTTCTTTTTCCCTCAGACTTTTTTTCTTTTTCCTCTTCATGATTTTCCCCTCTGTGAAATTGTCTTCAATTTCTGATAGTCATTTCTCTAAGATTGAGTCTGTTTATGGAGCTTTCCATGTTTATCTTCAATTCATTGACTATTTTTTCTCTAGCATCTCTGCTCTGACTTTTCTTCATAACGTCAGTCTCCTTGTTTAAATATGATTTTTTGATCTGTTACTTTTCTGAGATCTTCCAGTTACCTTCAGGTAGTTACGTTTGCCTTCTACATCTCATTCAACTTTTTCGTAACTATTGTTTTGAGTTACTTGTCTGCTATATTGTCCCAATCAAAGTCATTGGATTTCTTCTCGTGGGAGCTCCTGGTATCTTCCTCAATTCATATCAATTCAGATTATTTTTGGGGAGACTTAGATTTTGGTATGGCTTTCCTCTCTTCTTTGTATCTATCACTGTAGCTTTGTTTTTGCTTTTCTGATTTTTTTTCCCTAAGTAGTGGCTGTAGAGTCCTTAGAGGCTGCAGGCTGTTGCAGTATGCCAGGGTAGGTGATGTGGCCAAGGTTGAATCCTCTCCTCTCTTTTTTGCCTTGTCCCTATGACTATATCACGACACAGCTGAGGCAGCACACTTGCTTTGATGAGGGCAGAGGTAGAGGTGGCGAGATACTCTGTCTCTCTCACTCAGCTGTTTACTGAGATTGAGTTACCAGAGAATAGGGTCTTTAAAGAGCTAGGTAAAACATGCTTTGGTGGCATAGTGGCTTAGGTCAATAATCTTCGAAGCAGTGCAGGTCACATACACCTGGGTTCAAGTCCTGGATCTGGGAGAACAACCAGAGTGAACAACTCAATATAAATGAAATAAATGTTGCTTGCTCCTCTCTCTTCTTGCCTACCTGCCTAGTGTTCTTCATTAGTGCCTGCACCATTCCTTTAAAAAGAAAGAAAGAAAAGGAAAGCTAAGGAGAAGTTAGTTCATGTGGATAGATTCTACTCCAATATGAATGTTGTCTTCAAGTTAAGAAGAAATTAAGATGTAAGTACACTCAGAGAGAAGACTGTGTGAAGACTTTGGAGAGAGGCAGTCATGTATAAGAGGATGGTCATATATGGGTAAAAACCTTATTGACTCTGATTTTTAACTTTCAACTTCCTGAACTGTGAAGAAATACTTTTTTGCTATTTAAGCCAAGCAACCTTTAGCACTTTGCTAAGAAAGCCCTAGAAAATTAATAGGATTTACAAAGCAATGGAGGTGAAAAATAAAGTGTTTAATTAGAGTGGTAGCCTATGTGGAAAACATGCTGTAAAAAATTAAAGTGAGAGTGGGGCAAGTGATCATAACAAAGAAATTATGAACAGCTAGGTTAAGATAAAATGTAAAATAAATGGAAGGGAATAGAAAATATAGTTTTTGAAGACCCAGATTGTCATTATAAGAGAAAAGAACTTGCACGTAGATCTAAAAATTGTTATGAAAATGAAGAAACAGTTTCCCTTTCCTCTAAAATAAATCTTACACAGGTTTCTAATATGTAAACCTGATTAAAGCAAAGAGATCTGGAGAGGTGGCACCAAGACACTTATTCCTCTCAGTTTTTCTCAATATCACCATAGCATGTCTAAGGAATCTCAGATATTAATGCAATACTGAAAACCACTATAATTGAGAGTTGAATTTTATTAGTCTATATGTGACTCACTAGTCATTTGTGATATGTTGTAATATTGTACCCAATTTCATGTTTCCATCCTATTAAGTACAAGATTGTACACTTTCCTCCACAACTAAGTGACTTGTTATAGCCTGTTGCAAAAGAGCTTTTTACCCCTACCGAAGCAATATTAAGATTCTGTGCGTGATATAGCTTGATTCTTATAATGTAAGCGGAATGCACTACATCTAAGCAGAAACCTTAAGAGACATCTTTTCTTTCTGCCAACTCGCTTACTTTTCTCTGCCATAGCAATATCATGTCACACACGGTGGCTGCTCCCTCAGCACATGTCTGATATAAGAAGACACATGGAGCACCAGACTATCAACATGTGTGAACTGAGCAAGAAATACATGTCTGTTAAAAGCCATCAGAATTTTAGGACACTTTATGATTGCCTCAAAGCTGACAGATACAGTTCCATTTTGTTTATTTTATCAGAGAAATCAAACGAATCAAAACAAGTGGGTATCTGTTTAAAATTGCATGTTTAGTAAATTTTAGATTGGATTATAGTTAGAGAAATATAGATTTGGTAAGCATTATCACATATACACTGATATCCATGAAAATTGTAGTAGATTGGCTATCATTCACTTTTTTCCCATTCTTTTTGAAATAACCTCATCTTCACCCACAAAATGTGCTGAGTTGGGTCTATTCAACCATGTACAATGATGGATAGATCCTGGGTCTTTTATTCTTAGGAAGTAGCTACAGGCTGGTCAGGAACTTGTGATGTTTAACAATACTTGGGTATTTAAAAGACTGAGAGATAATGTTTATAATATTAAGAGAAACAACAAAAACAAAAACAAAATATGCAGATGCAAGCTAAGGAAAAGTATAGTGAAGCCTTAGACATTGTTGAATTCTATTAAAAGTTCATGGACACCATTAAAAGAGAGCAAGAAAGGGGAAAACTAAAGGCAGCAGTGTCTGCTCCGGTGGGTCCTGTTCGTGGGGTGATCTGATTGTCTTTTTCCCAGTGTCCAGAACACCTCTCCGTATCGTCAAGTAATTCAAAAGAGGTTCTTTTATTGGATATAAAACAAAATATCTTAACACCCAAGCTAATGCAGTAATGACCCAGAGTAGAGTGTTGATATCATAAATGAGAAAAAGAGATGAGTGACTTTGGGCACTTAAAATCAGCATATATAACTCGTTAGATGTGGTGATGAAAGGTAAAAGTTAAAGGTTTATTTTTGGTTCCATATCTAGGTGGTAATACTATAAGACAAAGCTGGAAAAGAGGCAAAATCTAATAATGCAAGTTCCTGAACACTATGAATGTAACAGACTGGGATATTTTGCTTGAGATGTCTAGGAGTTGCAAAGGAAAGTGCATCTATGGCCCAAAAGTAAATTACCAGATAAGCAATTAGTTGTCACAAGGATGTTAGGTGCTACATGATGTTCAAAAATAAGATCATGAAATTCATTTGTCTGAACGTTCCATTTATATATAGGTTTAACTGATTTTGTAAAAATTGTCATTTCTTTGCCTGAACTAGGTAATTTTGTGTTCTTTTGAAATTTGAAAAATGGTAATTAATAACTAAAAGCCATATGAAAAATAGTGATCTTTATTCTCTTCCCATAATTACCAGGATGTAAATGAGAGGAGACATTCAGATTTTAGTCTACCCTCTAGCTAAATCAAAGGACTTGGTTCAAGTCTAGTCATACTGGGGTTTGAGACAGCAACACCTACTTTTGTCAGTTCCCACTTCGAATTTTCACCTTCCTCTGCCTCTTCTCCCCTAGATACTCATGTACACATCAAGCTCCATAGGAAAATGAATTTTGAAAACCTCTTCCCAACTTCCAGGACAAGATCTGTCCTCAGTTTTGAGAAATTTATTGTTAGGAATATTTGGTTCATTTAAATGTTTAATTTGGTTTCACCCAACTCCCCGAACTTAACCCCACCGCCCACCAGTCGTGAACCCAGATCCTTGGACTTTACATTGTTCAGAGCACAGCTCTCTGAGCTCCCTGAGCCACAAAAATGTGATCAAGTAAGAGTAGTTGAAAGAAAGGAAGGAAGGAAAAAAAGAAAGAGAAAGAGAGAGGGGAAGCAAGGAGAGAGAAGGGAAGGAAAGAAAGAGGAAGGCAGGAAGGCATGAAGGAAATGGGGAGGGAGGAAGGACACTGAAGTATTTATGAGAAAATAAAAAAAAGCGAAAAACCCTGGACTCTCTAGATCATTTTTAAAGATTTTTGATAATTTCTATTTAATCCATGTGACAAACACTTGTGGAGTAACTTAGATCTGTTGCCTCCAGATGGCAGAAGTCCACATATATCCCAAAGACCCAGGTTTTCATGCCCAGGCCAGAATACCAAACTGAACAGCCAAATAAAATAAAATTAAATTAAATTAAAATAAAATAAAATGAATAAATAGAGTCTGAAACAATTTTCCTAATTTCATATTTTTCAAGATAGGACTCCTGGCAATCTCTAAATATTCAATATAAACAAATAAATATCCTAAAATTAGGTGAAAGAATTAAAACAAATTTTAAGGGAGGCAATCAATGTCTATAACCAGTAACAAAGTTAAGGGAGAGAGAATCACAAGTCCTTATACATTTCTCTGGGAGTGAATCAAACCTATGCTTCTGAGCATTTTAATAGTCATTACAAAAAGGACATGCAATTAGTGTTAGGCAAAAACACAACTGAATCACCTAGGCAAAGAGAAATTTCTACCATGACTGTTAACTAAAGATAATTGCTCCAAATTTTATAATAATATTTAAATTTTTTTCTCTAAAAAAGTCAAAGTATTTCAGAAAAAAAGCAAATCTACAAGAAAACCAATTTAATGTTGCTAGGTACACAACTTTACAAAGGACCAGCTGAATACCAAAATAAATTTAAGAACATTGAAATTATGTTCCCATATTCTCCATAATACATCTATTTATTTTCTCACCAAAATTCTTTCTAATAATCAGTGAACTCAAGATTGTTCTGACAAGTAAAAGGGTGCTGCTCTTCTCTATGTGGAGAGGCACAGAGGTTTATAAAGTAAGCCTGGTGGGCTAAAGAATCATGTGTCCTTAGACCACCTCCTCCTGCTGGATAGAGGAAAAGCATTTTACTGTTTCTTTTCTTTAGAAACAATGGGGTGGTATGTGTCTTAACTTTCTTTTCTAAGAAGCAGCCATTACAAATTTAGCCTAGAAAATAGTGTAAGCTTTGATGGTAAATAAGACCATAGAATAAATTTCTTAGGGAATATCTAACTTGGAGTGATGCAACTTCCTGTAATATTCTCAATTGTAAAATGGAAACCTAGAATATTAAATGAGCAAAATGCTTTTTGGGTTTATTAATTGAATGCTGAGAAATGTCAACCAAAAATAATGGCTTAAGCTTGGAATAGTTAATTTGAAACCCTTTTTGCTGCCTATAATTAGATAGTAGGGTCAGATGATGTGGCAATTTAAGAAATATAGTCATTTGTTAAAATAGTTCTGAACTAAAATCATTCCAGATTGTCCCCTTTAAGCATTCTACACAGAGACCTATCACAGCTTTGTCTTTATAATAATCATTAAATTCAGTTCAAATACTAGTCATGGGAATTGTTATTTGACATTTATTTATTTTGTAATTTATCTCAAACTGATTTTACTAGGGGAAAAATGCACTGAGGAAGTCAATCTGCTGTCTCAGCATTTATTTGTTTACAGAAAATTTAAGTGTAAGTGACCCTGTTCTGGTCAGAAACTTTACGATTAGAGCTCTTTCTGCCTCAGTGAAGAGTACATGTACTTTCCTTTTTTTTTTTTCCTTCACAGTGATCACCAAAGTTTTAAAGGAAACAATTTAAGGCAATAAGCATTTATTAAAAGGCCAGATAGGGGACATAGTTGAATTTGAAAACTAATCAATAATTTTGAAGTTGTAACTGATTCTTATGAAGTCACTTATTGTTTGATTTGCTAGCATGGCACACTTGTTCTAAATAAAATGATCACAATTTGGAAACTATAAGTCGGGCTTAAATAGAATAAGAGCAATCCTTATACATCATAAACATAAAATGCATTGATTTTGGTGTATAAGAATATTCTTGAATATACTCTTTCTTTTTCAGATTTATTAGATGGAGTTCTACAAATCTCTATACATCCATATATACACACTTAAGAACAAAAACAAGATTTTTCCTTCATTTTGATGTCTCCTCTAAAATTGTGTTGTTCCCAATGTGACTACTTTCCACACAAATCTCATTTTATCGTACTTCAAGCATTATGCAGTCAACGTTAGGGCACTGAAAGTTATCTAAAGGAGGACTCAGTTGTCAGAGATAACCTTCTTTTGAGGAAGAATCTATCAATGGCTACCACATTCTTCCAATTTTAGAGGATACTCTCTAAAGTAAATGTTTTCCAAATATACATCCATTAAATTATTATTTTGCTACACAGATAACAGGTTTATGATTTTTATTATTTTGTGTTGATTTCTGTTACATACATTTTTGTCCACCTCAAAAAACAAAACAAAACCAAAATAAAATGATAAAATAAATAGAAAAGTCCTGATGATCTAGGAAGTCTTTAGCAATGTGAGCACATGAGTTACAGAAAAATGTAATAAAAAGGAATTAAAAGAAAGTTATTAAAAGTTTAATGCAGACAATTCATTTGAAACATACAAATGGTTTAAACTAAAATATCAAATATATATATATATATATATATATATATATATATATATATACATATTTTTTGGCTTTTTATCCTTAGCACATTACCCTCATTTTTAAGAAAGCATTGATACTTTCTTGATGTGAAGGTGCAAGTGTGAAGCATAAGTTTCAAAATGAGGTGGATAGGACAAATTTAGTTTAGAGAAGTGTTTTGGGCATGCATAGGTTTATATTTATTTTACATTTGAATATGAAGTCAATATTAAATTTTTCATTTCATATTTTTTAAATATCTATAACTTATAGGTAGATCTTTACCTATCTATGTATCTATCATCTATTGATTGAGAGAGAGTGCAACTTGAGGTGCTACAGAAATCTTCTAGTGGTATTTGCTGGCTACCCATTTTAGCTGGGTCCTTCTTCCCAAGTTGCCAGAGTCCCATTTCCTCCATTACCAAACATGTAGGAGTTTAGTTTCTGCCCTCCTAGTACAGCCTGTGACCCAAATGATAATTATTTCTTCCAGTCAAAGTGAGAACCATAGTGTTTGGTTTGGTTTAGTTTGGTTTTTTCAATTTTCTTCCTGGAAATTTCCTATATGCTTTCAAGTAATAATAATAAAATGTGTAAAGTAAAACAAACAAAAGTTTTAAATAGTCCATTGTGAGATAAACTGGCTAAAGTCTCTATCACCCACTCTGAGCCCACCTTCTTTGTGCTCAGTAGTTCAACTCAGAAGGAAAACCAGTGAAAAGATCAATTATCTGCATTTCTTTATCTAGAACTACACGAGATTTTTAAAAGACAGACGTTCCAGTGGTGACAGGATCTTGCTTTTTGAAAACCTGCTGGCCAAACTACAGATGGAACCATTTATCAACAACCAAATAGCCAGTTACGACCCCCTGAAAAAAGTAGATTCATCATAGGATATATGACAGTTGTTGGAATATCATTCTCTTTTGGGCACTGCTTGAACACATTCATTTGGAAGAAAAATGTACTTGCTTAACTACAGTTCCCAGAATACCTTGTAGAACATTCTCCATCTATTGAACATAAGCTAGCATAGCCACTCTGCCTCCTCTGGCAAAACTCAGGGGAAAGTGAGCAAGGGCACTATACCATATGACAAACTTTAAATTATGAAAGCATTAGCATGCAGTTTCATCAGTATTTGCATTCTCTTAGCACAGGATAGATCTGAAATCTATTTTTATTCAAAGGATTTTATTAAGTTAAGATTGCCTGTTACTATATATGTAGCTGTTTCAAGCAGTAGTGCCTGATGGTATTCTTTATAAACAATAGAGAACAAATCCAAACAAGTTAAAGAGTGTTTTTTGCAAAATATGGTGGTTCAAGAAAAATTACATCTGCATGGACTGCATATTTTGGATGAAACTTATGGTGTAGTTTCTCTTCATTAACCACATCTCAGAGACTTTTCAAAGCATCAGCTTGCATATTATTAACATGTATTTAAAGTAACAATGCAGAAAGCTTCAAAATAAAGCTTTAAAATAAAGGTTAAGCACAAAATGCAAGGTGTTTTCAGTATGTACAGATATATGTAATTCCTTAGACATTCAGTTTTTTAATTAAAATGAACCAGACCCTTACCCGGACCAGTTAGATTAATAAGCATCACATTCTACTACAACTATTCTCCTTAATAAAAGCAGATGGAATCCATTTTGTAAAGAAAAAAATAGTATTAACCATCATTGGTTCTTTTATATAGCTAAACACATATAATTATTCCACAGCATTCTTCATGGAAAAGGAATGATGACAAAAAAGCAATTATAGCCTTTGAAAGCAACAGGAATTTCTATTCAATTACTCTGCATTATAGATATGTATTTTGTGCAGTATTTGATTGGTTTTGCTTATTGTTTTTGCCATTTATCTATATTTCTTATTATTTTACAGTTTAAGATTTTTTAAAAACAAATCTGATTCATCAATGTATATCTACAAATGGATATAATATTATAAACCATTAAAAAGCTAAATGTAAAAATAGTTAATAAATGAGTCTCTGAAAATTCCAACATGATACTACCCAAGTGTCTTCTCTTATCATTCATACTCAGATCCCAAAGGGCAGTCATTGGAAGTTATTCATAGAACAGGATGGATTCCAATCTATAACATAAATGTACAAATTCTTCATAGTATAATAGAAAGACCATGCTTCTTTCCAGTCAAAACTGGTATGGAATCAGCTATTTATTATTATTAAAGTGTGTAATGCTGGGCACCCAGTTAATTTGTCTGTGCTTTAGCTTTCTCATTTAAAAGACAGAGTTAAAAATATCTACTTCATAGAATTGTTGAGAGGCTAAAAGGAGAATCTATGCCAACTGTATATTAGTGTTCTACACACAGCAGGTACTTTAAAAAGGCAGAAACGATTTTTGTTACATCATTGCTAAATCTAAAGTAATACCAAAAGGCAGTCCAAGTCAGCCCGAATGTGAGGTACTGTTATAAAATGATCATTGAATGGAAATTCCTCCTCTTTAACACTTATCATTATGCTCAGGCTTCCTGGCTTGGCATATACCAGATCTCTCAGACTGATCTCTCAACATCAGCAGTGCTCTACTGACCCTGCCCTGCCTGGTCTTGCCCTTTTAGGTCCACAGGTTCCTCTCATTTGAATGTGTGCTTAGTTTCATCGTGATTGTGAATTACTAGTCACCCTTCAATGATACCTTCTTTGATGCAATTAAGGAAGAAATAATCATTCAGAGATTTTCTATTATTGCAGCATAAAACTCTTCTTGGTGCTCTGCCGAGATTTGCTTTTTTCACTGCAAGCTCCTTAAGCTACATCACTGTGTCTCCAGCACTAATGTCACCTGCAAGTTGTTAGACGAGAAGCAACAAGATCATTTTTAAAAACATTATGAAAAAGGAAGGTTGTATTAATAAAACAATATGAAAATCAGGTTTTGTGTTGTCAGATAACTTTTAGGAAGAAAAAGACATAGTTTGGATCCCTTTTCTCTGATCCGCGGTCCTCCTGTTAGACGCGGCCTTACACACTGTTGGTTCGCCTGCCCTGGCCACGGCATCTGGTACCATCATAGTTCTGGCAACCACCTGGGTCAGTGCTCTGCTTCTCTTCTCATTGTGGAATAAAGGTTCCCAGTAATCTTCCTCAGCGGTGCCCCACCCAGCTAATTGGTGAACTGCAAAAAAATTCTGCAGTTTTGACAATGTTTAAAAAGAATATTTCTAATTATGAAATGTCACTGCAGATGTAAAAGCATTTGATAGTCACCACTCCATATTTCCTTATTTATTTCTGACTTAAAAACAAATATTGCATTTCAATAGTTATAAAATGCTAACCTAGGTTACTTGCCTTTTTTCTTGTCAGTGTCTATGCATCTGGTGTTATTTGGTCTTGCCACTCCACTGACACATAGACTAAAAATACAGTATAAAATCAGTTACCATGTGCTCACTGGAGATTTTTGTGACTGAATTTTATTTTGGATAGTGGGAGAAGTTGTAAATGCACTTCAAGCAGATTAAATGCTATGCAATATTTCCAGAGTTTCCAAGTGAGAAACTAA
Organism: Solenodon paradoxus; assembly: GCA_004363575.1. Classification (NCBI taxonomy): domain Eukaryota; kingdom Metazoa; phylum Chordata; class Mammalia; order Eulipotyphla; family Solenodontidae; genus Solenodon; species Solenodon paradoxus. Next base: position 1,292,391 of record RJWH01000033.1, read on the forward strand.
TTCCAAGGGAATTTGAAATGCAATAATCTGTAAGTCTTTGTGAATAGTTTGAGTTCTACCATCTTCATGCATTTCAATGCAAAAATGAATTATTTAAAAAATAAATTGAAACAGAAGAGTCTGGTAACCATAGGTTTGAACTCAGATGAATGCAAAGTTTTAATTCTTTAGTTTTCTGTATTCTCTTTTGTTTTATTTGCAAACCAAGCCAGAGAAATCTCGGCATTTTCTTTAAAATAAGATAATTGGATCTATTTCTTAATATAGTTTTATCCGATCAGTATTCATGTGACAGGAATCCAAGGGCTCTTAACTCTTTTTACTTTCCTACCTCACAGAGTTCTCTGACTTCAAAACAGCCTTGTTCTCTACAGTGGAATTAAAAATAATCACATAACCAGCATTTTAGTCTTTTAATATATACCCTAATAAGGACTCAAAAGCTAAAATCCCCACTTGTTTTATTTGCTAGCTAGCACTCCAATCTTCCAGTTACTAGCCTCCAGATTTTAGTACTGAAACTAAAGCAGGCCACCCCTAGGGAAAACCACAGCAACTTCATTTTTTAAATATATTTGATTTTCTTTTCCTAATCTTACAGCCTTTCTTTTCCTTTTTTCCTCCCTTACACTGCTGCGTGCTTTAATTTTGCTTTCAGTCGGTAGTTTAAAAACTTTAGCTTCTAATAACTGGAAAAAATGGTTATTTAAAGATAACTGCAACTTGCTTAACATGCCAGGCTACCATATGCTCAGTGCTTTGAAGCTGCAAATTAATGACGAGCAGGAACAGTGACTATCTTTCAGAGGAAACTGACCTCTTTCTAATGGCACATCGCTAATGTCATCTGTCTACTGCATCTCATTATGTGAATTTCACGGAGTTAAAAAAAAAGTATCTTAAGGCTGTGCACAAATAAAAAGGACCTTCTAGTATTAAGCACTTTGAAAATTTTTGATCTCTCAAAATACCTTCCTTAGATACAGCTTCCCCCTTTTGTGCATGGCATGCTGCTTATGTCATCTATTCTCTGTGACTAATTATGTTAATTTTGTGCCATAAAAGTAACTGAAGGCTGTTAAGGAATAAAAGCTTTTGAGTGGCCTTATTTCATAAACACCCCTTTTGAACAAGGCACATTTAGTCATATTTGCAGTAACAGAAAGAGTCTTGTGCTAAAAATACAACAAAGGCTCTTGAATATGGCCATTTATTCCCACTTTATTAGGTAATTTATGAAAAAGTATGAAGGGAAGCCTTTTTGTTACTATAATTTGCATAAAGCTGGTGCCCCATTAATGAGATAACTTCCTGCCTTTTGTGTATCACCAGCTGGAAATAGAAATGGAGGAACTTTTCTGTAGCCCAATTACTTAACCTGCTGAGTTCAGAGATGGAGAGTAAACAGGATTCCTATCCGCCAAAGAACTTTATTTTGGTTCCTCTAACCTAATTTTTTTAAATAAAAGTAATTAAAAGAAAGATGAATACCAAATGCTAAAACTAAATGTCAGCAAGTTTATATGTTAGAATGTTTTTCTACCTCTAGAATACATTAATTATTTAATAATAATATTTTCCCCACTGGAGCATAGTTGTGGCATACTTTTGCTTTTGCTTGAGCAAATGAGTAATGTTTGATGATATGTTTGAACATGTAAAACTATACATATGACAAAGACAAAAAACAATATTGGATTTGAGGGGTATAGGAGCAATGCATTGCTATTTGTAACAAATTAGGAGTTGCAATCTTTCAATGGAAAGTATTTAACAATATTTTATAATGTAATGATTCCACACTCTTTAAAAATACTGTAGTGATAAAATAATAATATAACTCTTTATTGAGATCTAAAATATGCTAAAAAAGAGCATATAATTTTGCCATGAAGGGTGAAAATTCTACACTAAAGTGAAAGTATGGAGGAGTAAATTAGGGGGATGATTTTGAAGTAATAGCATGTATGTATGTGTACAAACACTGCATTGTAAAAAACTTTGTTAAATCCCAATGGACATGAATTCATAAAAATAAAAATTCTGCTTCTTAATAGGTAACTATACGATTTAATCTAACCTTTGAAAATTATTGTTTAGCAAAACAGTACCTGTGTCAATATCCAAATGTAGCTCTAGCTGACATATTGTAAAGGTTGTTGAAAATAAAACAAGAATAAGAATGATAAGCAAAGCCACTCATTCATTGCCTAGATTTAAAAAAATCAACTAGAGAAGATTATGAATGATAGCTCTGTGATCTCATTAACTTTAAACAAAAGATCTTGACAAATTTTTAAATACTATGAGAAATTATCTTATACTTAGAGCAGAAATTCTGTTTTTCTATACCTTTCTTATAACATCTTGAATAGTTACAGAAGTCTTAGATTTTGACAACTATCACCATTCAGATGTGGTTATAATTTAACTTTAAAATTAAGTATGACAATGCATCATTCTACTTCTGTGTTTATGCTCTGGACAATCTCTATATAGTTTGATATAAAACCTTGTTTAATATATGAGACATTTTCTTCTTTCTTGAAATTAATCGTATCATACACCCTGAATAGGAAATCATTAGGCATCTTTTATTCAGCCCTTGATTTTACCAGGGCAACATTTTCCCAACATAGTAATTCACAAGATAGATTTTGAATAATATGTCTACCTTATATGTTTTCTTAGATACCAAAGCAGATGTTGTGAAAAATATTGTATTTGAAAAGCAACATTCTAGTCTAAAGTACATGGCAATAGTATTCTCTTTCTTTTCAGTTGGTCTTATGGTTCGGATTGCTTGATTTAAGAGAATTAAAAATGGACAAGGAAAGTAAGTACTGCTTTTCTAATCAATGTACTTGTTCTTTTTTCCAACACAGACTTAGAGTAAAGAGCATCAATAAAATGGTATCCCTGAAATCCTAAAAGTAATCTCTAAGAAGTTGGTAAGGAATTGGTCTGTATAGGCATATCTTACGCTGCTTTATCACCTGGAAAAGAAATGTACACCACAAATTAGTCATATTTCCCATTTGTTTATAACTGGGCTTGTGACAAAATCTGTAATTTAAATTTTCATGAGCTTAGTCATTTGAATCACTTGAACACAGAGGAAGAAAATAATGTAATGAGTAATCCTTTAAAGAAAAAAAAAAATGGCTTAAACAAATTTAATTAAATTCAGTGAAATAAGTAGCCAGAATTACAAAACAAATCAGATTACTGTAACATTTTTATCTAAATGTTTTTGGATCCCTGAGATTTTATACTCTAAGTACCCTACTAAAAAAATCTGTGTTCTGACTGTACCTTTCTATATTCTGCCTCACACTTTTTCCAACATAGTCCTAAAAATTACTGGATCTTCCAAATATTGACAGTTGAATCTAAGCAAGCTCTATAGAGTAGTTAGGTAATATATGGTGCTGAATGCGAGAATATTAATTAAGCAAGAATTTGGAGACATGCAATATAGGTGAATTTAACTATTGTTTCATAGAGTGAAGATCTTTTAAATTTAAAGATAGCTCTCTCTTACCTTGCCACATCCTTAACATTTTGACAAATGCTGTCAAAATCACTCAATAAAATAAAGCAATAATCAGCATAAAGTTAATATACAGTTAAAGCTATGTGAAAGTATTGAGAAAGCAAAAAGGGAAAGTTTGAATCAACAAATATTTTCTACATTCCTACTGGTGACTCCAAGGTCTTTTTTTTTTTTCCCCTCTGTTCCCTTTTCCCCCCTCCTTGTCTGTTACAAGTTATGATGTGTGGATGAAGGCTTTTTCCCATGCAGTAATGACTGTATACTGAGATTTCAAGGGGCTGTTCATGACAATCCCATTTTCTGTGTAATTTCATGGTTGTCTTCTTGAATGAAGATATTGGCTGCTCTGAAGCAGGGGGTCAGCCGCTCCTGCTCCCTTTCAGTATTGTTCCGGAGTATGTTTCCTTTCAGCTGATGAAAAGTAATTCATCATTTACACCCCTGAATTCTGCCAGCATTTTTTGAACAACTTTTCTTTCCCTGTGGTACCTTAGGCCCATGAAAGAGATAAATAGGTTCAATACAACACTAGGCCCCAGATCCTGGGAGCAGGTTAGGCCTCTGAGGCCCCGAGCTGCCCCTTTCTCATGATAGAGTTTGTCACCTTTCTACCTCTAGAAGTCAAATCCTGTCGACTCAGCCATCTTTCAGGCTCTCTGAAGTGGCTTTGGCACCCACTGGGGCATGTGAGCTTAAAATTGATTTTTTTTAAGATCTGTCAAGTTCCCTTAAGGGACAGAGTTGACAGCCAGCAGGCCTCAACTATCACAAAGCATTCAATGTGTAAAAGACACCTAAGGAACTTCCTTTGAGAGGCCAAAGGGCTTCAGACTTTGTGACACATTGAGAGGGTGCCGTTGCTAAGAAACTGGCTTTTGGCAACAGGATTTTTCCTGCAACTCTGCCACTTTAGGAAATCTTTTCAGCTACCTCTCTTCTTATAGCAAAAGACAACATAACTATTGTAAAAGTAAGTACAAAAAAAGATGCTAAGTGGAATCATTACATGCGTCTTCAGATTCCAATAGCCTATCACTTATGCAGTTTGGGAATTAGTTAACCGTTGTATTTGCACCTGCTTTCAGAACAATAAAGCACTGGGCAATCTAAACATGGCTCCAATAATATCTGAGTTTTTTTTATTTAAAGCAAGGATATCAACTCTAGGAAATTGATTATTATAGAACATAATGCATAAATAGACTGCCTTTTCTCAACTTAAATAGTGACTGGTTTAACACCCCAGTAATAACATGATACTGTATTTTTCCTCCCATTTGTTGAAAAATAATGCTCGAGTAGTTACCGCAGACTATTTGTTCCTGACCGAGGTCTACCCTGTCAAGAGATTGTTTAGTTCAATCTTTTATTGAGCCACTTCTCATTATTTTGTATGTTCTCTTAGAAGTCAAGGTGATAGGGCTATGGTTTTGTTATATCGTTTTAATGGTGAAGAATGGTCTAGTCTTTTTAATATTTATTTTAAACAGCTTTAATATGACAATTAATTTTTTGCTGTTCTAAATAAAGGAGAAAAAACTTAGCATCCTTTAGCAACCAAAAGATAACCACTCTTTTAGCTAAACTCAGGTAGAGCAGGCACAGCATCCACTGGAATATTAGCGGTTCCTGAAAAGAAGTCGAGAGAACCATTTTCAGATTCCATTCCAATCTGTGTGGTTTGAAGGTCGTGAAACTTTCAGCAATATAAATACTGCATGTGTGTTTCTCTCCTGAGGCTGGATTTTACCAACTGGCATGTGAGAGCCAGTTGTATAAGCAGGTGTAGGTCTGAGTTGAAAGGATTTGACGGCATTAATCTCCCTTTAAGAGGTTTTGTTTTCATGGGTGTTGTCAAATATAACTGGGTTGTTGTGTGACTATAACTGCAGTTACATGTCCTTGTCATAGAAAAGTGCTACAGAGTTTTTGAGGGAGTTTCTACATGTCTTTTCTGAAGATAGTGTCAGTGCTCCCTATAGAGAGACATAGTCTAGTAAGGCAAGAAGAACACAGGCTCTGCTGTCAGGCATACCTTGGAATTGAATATAAGCTTCTGTGAGCTGTATTGCCTCAACAAATTTGTGGAAACATTGATATTAAGAATTATGGAATTTAATAAGCAATTTTCCTTCTAAATACAAGCACTGAACAAGTTACTGTCAAGATTGGAAAGATTATGACTTAAATCAAGATTTAGATGTGATAGTTTTGAAGAGATAACCTAGTTAAAGTATAAAAGGAAAAGCTGAGAGAATTTTTGAGCCTACGGTAGCTCACTAAAGCTCATGTACAAAAAACAAGAAAATCTCCCCTAGCCTGTGTCCGCCAATCCCCCTACCACATAAAGGGAGTGACTGAATGAAGGCACTGAGCATGAGGAGATACAGTCCCAAGTGATTGCAGGTCACAGGAGAAAGTCTGCACATCTGTGGTGGTGATTACCCTTGTTTCTCCAGTGCTCACTTCAGTGTTTATTGATGGTAGGCAGTGTTCACTTAATTGCATTTGCTGAGTGTGTGGGTAAATAAATGAGTTATTACTATTCGGAGTTTTCCAAAACCAACAACCCTCCCCGCTACAAAAATGTGTTAGTTTGAGTCTTTGCCCATGAATCCTAAAATTGTTCTACTACAAAAATGTTCCAAATTCTTCTGAGAGAGACTGACAAAAGTAGTGTGGCCAAAGGTACACTCTGGTACAGTAATGGTTGGGTCTACTACCTCTGGCCTGCATAGCCAACATATATCTTAAGGACCGGGGTTCAAGTCCGCAGCTGGTGTGTGGATGTGGGTGTGGCGGGGCAAGGAACAACCACGATGTACAACCCAAGTAAACATAAGAAGGCTTCTTCCTCCTATCTCTTCCTGTCTGCTTGCCTACCTGCCTTCATTCCTGTCAGCACTTTACCTTGAGAAAGGTAAATAGAAACATAAATCATCAGGGGAAATGTGGATTTTCTCTCCCAAAATGAGAATATTTGGTGATTCATTTGCAAAAACAGAGACAAGGTAGAGCAGGAGCATCATGTTTCCATATTGGGAGCAAGTTTTCCAACCGGTGGGAAAAATAAGGACCTTGTCTAATATTGAACATTCTAACAGCTGTACAATCCCTGATAAAGAAAAACTGTTAAAGTTTCACTGTTTCACTTTGATGCATCTATGTGTTCACAGGGTCATCATATTACAGTCATTATGGCAGGAGGAACACTTGCCTCCTTGGTCTATTATAACTGGCTGTAATGTACCATAGAAGCTCAAGATGTTCTCTTCTTGACTGAGCCTGGAGAGTATCTATTTCACAGTATATTCCCCTTAAAGGGAGAGTCTACAAATGGCAATAGACGGGGCACTTATCTGTACATAAACATCGGAGACAGAATGGGAGTAAATGATGCACTTCACAGAGTTGCATTACTTCTTCAGCACAATTTGTTGTACAAAAAAAGAATGAAAAGTAATTTGGTAAATGGACTCTATTGGTCTGAAAGAGTTAATGTGTTTCTTCCTACTAGAAACAGTGAGCCTTTTATATATAGGCAATCCCTTCTCTTCTGAGTTATATCAATGCTGCAAGAGACATTTGAAATGGATCTTCACAGACTCCAGGGATGGAGGAAGAGGGATTTTTTTTCATTGTCAGTACTAACTACCATATGAGTTGATTTTTTTTCTTATTTGTCTCCTTCCCCTCCAAATCTCCACCCTGTGGTGTCATCCTGAGTAGGTGGTTTGAAAGACTTTCTTTGATATATTTGAATCACTGTTTTGGGGACATTATATCCTTTGTATTCTTAATTCATCCACACAATTTGAGGGATTAGTAAACATTTTCTATTATGAAAGAAAGGAGAAAAACAAAATAGCTAATCTGTCCTTCAAACTTTCTGATATATTTGCATTACTTAGCTCCTCTCTTTTTGTTATTATCAATTCAATTCTCATTATTCAGTATCTGTTATTGGATATTTAAAAATAAAATTTTGCTTAAGTTGTTCTTTTAAAAATTATATCAGCTTTCTATGTAGTCTTAATGTAAATGACCAGTAAATGTATCTCAACCCTTTTTAATTATAATTTTCTCTTATAAATTCATTAACCATAAGATTCTGATAAATAGACTCATGTTTTTTACATTCTTTTCAAAATATCTTTTCTCTCGGCAACCTTCTTGGATGCTTTTATTTTCACAAAATATATATATCTAATATATATATCTATATATGTTTCAATAGTAAATATATTTATCAAACATTAAATATTCTTTTACTTGTTTTTCAGATCTGAGAGTATGATTTTGTAAATCATTTTCTTTAGCTGAGCACAAATGTGAGATGTACTTTTTTCTCCCTGAATTAATTTCATCCGTGCAAAGGAAATTTTATCTAGAAAAAAACATTTCCTACTCTATTTTCTCTTCTTGCCCTGGAGGTGTATTTCAACATTCACAAAATACCTGACTGTCCTTATTTTCCTTAATGTATATCTAAATAGTATCTGCTGTGTCAGCTAAAGCACTCACAGCTTTTCTTTTCGCTGGCTATCATATCTGTGCAATATTGAACTCTCTCTCTCTCCTTATTTGATTTTAGTAAACCTTATCCTAGCATTTTAGATCCTCCATCATTTCTCTGACTCCACCATATCACTACTTTTTCTATAATATCATGCTTATCCCTGATATTCATACTCATACTTATCATCGATAAAGCTTTGATGTAATAAATCCTTGATATAATATCATACTTATCCATGCTATGAGATATAATCAAAAATGAAAGCAGAAACTTAAGATACAGAGTAAAATATATTACTTGCCAATTTTCCACAGTAACTTTTCATCATTACTCCAAAATTACTTTTTAATGCAAAGAGTAGTTTCAATCACATTGAGGCCCACATGATTCAGATACTATCATAATCACAATTAGATTACATTACTGCAATCAGGAATGGAGATCATTAAGAGAAAGAATATAAATTGCTTTAGTTTTACAAGTACTGAGCTAGCAAAATTATAATTAATCTCCATTTATAATCTTTTCTTTCATAGAACTGCAAACCATGCTACTTTTTTTAGGCCATCAATACAAATTAGAACTAAGTAATAAAGCCTTAACTACTACTACTGTGCTCTCACAATTGAAGAAATTTTCACATCATATATAGAAGTCTTTTGATACAAACAGTGCCCTTAGAGTATATTGTTTCAATGCAATAAACCCAACTATTACAAGGTGCTGTTTAAAAAAACAGAATACAATGGAAACTGTGTCTCTATTCAGAGTATTCTGTTTGTGCATTTCATTTCTTAAATGTGATGATGTTACTTATGTGAAATGAAGAAATAATAACTTAACAATTGCAGAAAATGAATCATCCTTTATAGCCCAAGTTTTAAATATAGTCTTTTAAAAGTATAGGAAATTAGAACATAAAAAATTGATTCAAGATATTGAGACCTTCAAAATGAAATCAATTCTAATTACTTAAACTATTTCATATGTTTTCAGTGGATTAAGTTGTATGATACCTTGGTATTCCAAATCCTTCAAGATTCCTGTATATACATTTTGGCTTTTAGCTCTTGAAACTTACCTCAAATTATCATAGACTCCATTAGTATGTTCAGATAATAATAAATGTAGATTATCTAATATTATTTAGGCTCACAAAATTGTCCTACAATTCCGAAATCAAAACAGTTCTAAAATTAAGATGATATTTTGGAACTCATTCGGTGGAAAGTGGACCCCACTTGAAATGTTATACTATCTTATTTGTAATTGAAATTCCATCTGAATGGCAAGAGGTCATTCACAGTCTTAGCTTCGTTTGTGTGAATATTCTTATAAGATAATGCTCCAGATACCACAGGAGAATTAATAATGCATCGTGTACATATACGCCAGATTACCTTTTTTTAATGAGATAATTGTTTCCCAAAAGACATCTTGCTCCAAGGGTGTGGCACAAGAAATTATGGACTTGATAGCTGCATAGAGGTGACTGGACATAGCTAAGTCAAAACTGTCAATAACAGTGATCTTTCCTTTACCCTCTCTGTGCCACTTCCTTTCTTCTGGTGCAGTCTTTCTCTCAGTTTCTGTGAAGTTATTGATTTCCAGCATTCTGCTGTGAAGGGGTAGTAGTTGTGCCTCAATCTTGACCCTTGAGGCTGCTGGTGACTTGATGTTTTAGGTGACTGGAGACCTGGCTGAACAGCTTAGAATCTGCCCTTCATTTTTCAAGTAACCAGCAATTGCACTGAGCTCCACAGATACTTCTGATTTCTGTATATTCCATGACTTTAAAATGTTGGAAAGTTTTGATTTGGGATCCACGTTCCTCACACTACTCCTACTTTTCATGTGCCAGGTAAGGACTGTTGATAATAATGCCTGATATAGTAAGTGATGAGTACTTGTTGGATGTTATGTAACAAAATGTTACCATTATTATTAAAATTCTTACCTGCCTCAAAAAATTCTTTTTTAAATATAGCATTAATTTCAGGAAATCAAAGTATCACATAGAAGGCAATAAATGACTCCTTGGAAATGCTCTCATTCCAATGTAGACTGATACATTTCTAAAACTGATCTAAAAGATATTGCCCATTTATGCACATGGGAAAAAAAAAGAGATCTAAACTCTGTTTATTTGTAATAAACCCTTTATACATGAGGAAAAATATACAGCATGGATTTTAAGACATAAATTATTTACTAATTTGACAGTCTATCAGCAAATTAAATACTAGGAATTGAAATGATCCTCTGCAAGAAAAAGAATGTGAAAGATAATTTAAGAGAAATACCTAGTTATCTTACTTTAACCATAAAAGTAGAGCAAAAACCTTGTATTTATAGATAATTGTTTTAGTTTAAATTGTTAAAAGGATACATTAGATGGTTCTACACTGAATCAAACTTAATTAACAATGTGAACACTACTGCTTCAAATGATATTTTACTGTATATGTGAAACAGTAATAATTTAAAAGAACAAAATGATAACTGTACTTATAGGCAATGAAGCTGGTTCTTAGTGTTAATAATCTTATGCTTTGCAGCTGTAATAATCTATGACTAGATTTTTTTTATAAAATTGAAAAGCTTTGCAGAATACATTTTCTTGTCATGAGGGACAATATCCACAGTTTGATCCAGAAAGGACGTTAAGAGGGTAAGATCTAGAATTAGTAACAAATCTGAGCTCATCTCATCAATAATCATTGGAGAAAGTAAAAATGTTTTCTGAAATAACCTGTGATTTAAAAGTATAAATAAAACATTAAGCAAATCATATTATTTATGTCTAGCTGAATTCAATTTTAAACAATTCTGAGTATAATACATAAGTGTTATTTCCCCTCCCATTAACGCATTAATAAATTTGAGTCAAATGCTAGTAGCATATTGATATGAAAAGACATCACGCATGACATCTAGAAGACTAAATAGGTATTAAAATTCATTTCAAAATGCTATAAATGAATGGGAAAATGCTATTAGAATAAAGAAGAGGAAATTTGCTACTAACTATAGTCATTAGACTATTTTGTGTATGTGTTTGTGTGTACCCCATATTCTCACAAGCATACATTTTTAGACAGATACTTAATCTCTCATATTTAGTTTCAATCCACTTTTATATTCATATAGCATAAGCAGTTCCAATTACATTGGATTTATTCTTAAGTATGCTTGGAAAAAAGATGTGGATTATATTTTGTGTTGGGCAAAGAATAATATTTGTCTTAGGGAATATTGGGGACAATTCATTGGCTAGTAGAACTTGGAATGAATTGGATACTGAAAGATTGAAGAGAGAGAAACAAATTTTAACAGTAGTGGCAAGGGAAATAAAGATTCAAAGTGGGAAAAAAAAGGAAGGGATGAAATGCATGGAAATTTAAGAAAAAACTCACATAACCTAAATCATAATTTAATCTCTACTGCTTTACACACTACCTTCTCCTTAAAATTCAAATCTGACTTTTAGTCAGAGAAAAGCAGGCATTAAAAAAAGAGGAAAAAAAGAGGACAAAAGGAACAAAAGCAACAAAGGTAAATAAAGGATACAGCTCATAAAATAAAAAACCAAAGATTCTGAAGAAAAATTGCAACCAAAAAACTCTACGTATATGAAAGAGATGTGTTCTACCTAATGTTTTTAACTATCAAGAAACATATAAATTCAGAGAGATATTATAAGTGAACAAAATATCTAAAAAAAAATAATAAATATTTTAGAAATAAAAAGACACGTCATGCAAGAAAGTCAAATAATTCGGGACTATATGAAAGAGGGAGTCAGAACAGTTTTCTGTGAAGGTCCAGTAATTGTCCATCTTTTAAAATGTAGCCATTCTTAAAGATTATCACATCATTATCACATCATAATACTAATTTGCATTTTTGTTCAAAAATATATGGAGGATCATTTATAGTTTACTTAAATTTTCACGTTTCTACTTTTGTGAATTTTATGTGGAAATTCTTGCCTGCCCTGTTTTCATCGGGCTCATTTTATTATTCAATAACAAGTCTTTTGTTAAATATTTCATATATATGAAATTTAAATGATATTTGAAAAGTATTTTTGATTAATGATATCCAATGTAATCTTTTTTCACCACAAGTTATTATTTTATGTTCTATTTAAGAAATTTTGGCCTGCTCCAAATGTTTTTGTCTTTCTCGTGGTTTCTCTTTGAAGATTTATAGCTGTAGTTTTTATTTCAGATCTAGGATCCACATTTTCCCCATTCTTTAAGACTATTATTTTTAGAGTAGTTTTTGGTTTATAGCAAAATTGAACAGGAAGTATTTAGATTTCCCATATATTCGCTTCTCCAACAAATTCAGAACTTCCCCCACTTCAAAATTGGGTAGGATATTGGTACATTTGTTAAAATCATTAAAAATGAGCTTACATTGATATATCAAAGTTCATAGCTTAAGTTTCCTATTGGTACATCCTATGGATTTTAACCGTTCTATAATGACATGTATCAACCATTATCATATAGAGTTGTTTCACTAATCTAAAAGCCCTCGTGCTCCACTTACTCATCCCTTCCAGATTCCTAACACCTGGAAAACACTGATCTTATTGTGTCCATAGTTTTCCCTTTTCCTGAAAATATTTTAGTTGGAATCATATAATATATAGATTTCTCAGATTGGACTTATCCAATTACTGGTATGCTTTTATGTTTCTCCATGTATTTGAATGATTTCATGGGTCATTTCCTTTCAGTGGTGAAAATATTCCATTGCCAGCATATACCATAGTTTACCTATCTTCACCTACTGAAGGATATTTTATATGCTTTTGGATTTTGGCAATTGTGAACACAACTACTGTAGATATTTGTGTGTAGGTTTCTGATTGAACAAAAGTTCTTAACTCATTTAGGTAAATACCAAGGAGACAATTGCTGGATCATAAGCCACTTTTATTTTTCAAAAACTTTACAGTGGTATGATTTAAATATCATAAAATTTGCCCATTGTAGGTACTTTACATTTCAATAAACCTTAATACATTGTAAGAGTTGTGAAATCATAATTACAATCAATTTTTAGAACATTTTCAATGCAAAATTTTTTCCTTCGAACCCTTAACTCCAGGCCTCATCTGTATTGAGTCTTTTCTGCAAAGTCTATACAAATTATATCACTCAAAATGTGGTCTTTTATAGCTGGCTTTTTTCATGATGTATTGTTTATGGGGTTTATCCATGTTATAGGATATTTCAGTAGCTCATTCCTTTTTACTGTAATTGTTACATTGCAAGTATATTCCACATTACTAATCAATTTACCAATTGATACTTTATTATTTATTTTAGTGCTCTTATGAAAACTTCTATTGTGAATGTCTACACAATAATCTTATAATCAAATATTTTCAATTATCCTGAGTTTGTGATACATAGCTGTTTTTGTATGTGTGTGGTGTGAGGATGTTAATTTATTCTCTCACCAAGGAATATCAATTGTTCCAGTACCATTTGCATAGGATTATTATTCCAAACTGAATTAACTTGACCTAGTTGCCATATTATCACAATTGGTGTCATATATAAGTCTATATCTGAATTCTCTTTTTCATACCATTGATTTAAAGATCAATATTTTGCCAATGAGATTTAAAGATTGATATTTTGCCAATGGCACAATTTATTAGTTACATATATAATATATTTTATAGTAAATATATAAATATATCCATTTCACCCTTGCAAAAAGCTATGGCTATTCTAAATTAATTTGATTTCCACATATAATATAAGCTTGCCAATTTATATGGAAAAATGCTGAAATTTTAATTGGAATTGGATTGAGGCTCTAGATCATTTTAGTTGATTTGGTATCTGAACAGTATTGAATCTTTCAATTTCCTTAGGCATAGTGCATCTTCAGCTTATTTAATTTCTCCCAGTTATGTTTCATAGCTTTTAATGTATAAATCTTATACATAATTTAACTCATCCCTAACTCTTTTTGTTTCATTGTGCTATTTTAATGGTATATTTATTTCAGAGTTTAATTATTAGCATATATAGAGGAATTTTATTGATTTTAAAATAGCCCTTGGTGTATTCAATTATTAGTTTTAATAGCTATTTTGTAAATTCTTTAGAATATTTATGTACATAAGTATTTCCTAAGTAATAAATTCAGTTTTATTTATTACTTTCCAATCTGAGTTTTTCCTTGTCATATCTTATTACAAAGGCTCAGAACTGCCATGTAATGTTTAGTAGAAATATTTGTCTTAGGAAGAGAACATTCATAATTTCATCATTAATGTAGAGCTTAATAAAATATTGAAGACATCTTATATTACTATTTTACTGAATACTTATACTATAAATGTTTAATTTTATTAATAACTTTGCATACATTGATAGTCATTTTTTATGTTCTATCTGCTAAAATTTTCAATTTTGCTACTTAATTATCATAATACTATCATATAATTTTATAATAGATTTAGATTTACAACATAAACTGTGAAGAGAGACAGTATAGAGATGTTGCAAATACCTTATACTTAGTTCACCCTGTTATTAACATCTTACCTCATTATATAGGGTTAATCACAATTAAGGAACCAATAGTGTTACAGTATTATTGTAAGTTCTGCATTTTATTCAGGTCTCTTATTTTCTTTTCCTATTCCAAGTTTCCACTCAGGATACCATATTATATGTAATCACATAATCCCTTAAATTCTCTTAACTGTGACAGATTCTCAAACTTGCTATATTTTGATGACATTGACAGTTATGAGGAATACAGATTAGTATTTTAGCAAATATTCCTCATTTGGGACTTGCCTTATGTTTGTCTTGTATTAGGTGGAATTATGAGCACTTGGATGGAAGAAAACAGAAGTACCATTTTTATCACATCTATTCCAAATTCCAGACTAACAGCATGACATTGCAGTTGATAGCAAGTTTTTATCACCTTGCTAAGGTAGTGTTTGTCACCTTTCTTCACAGTAAATTTATAATTTTTCTCCCTTTTACATTGTTTCTTTTTTTAGAGTTCATATTGCAATTTTTATTGCTGGTATATAAAACATATTAATTATTATATATTGATCTTTTGTGTCTTTGCCATACTCATTTTTTAAGTAAATATAATGATGATGATGATGGTAATTTTTTGGTGGCTATTAGATAAATGGTTACATCATCTGTGAATAAAGCTTACTTCCCAATTAGTATATATTCTATTTTTTTTAATTTTCTTCTTGTACTAGGTTGGACTTCTAATATGGCACTGAATAAGAATGGAGAGATAAACACCCATATCTTCATGTTAAGGTATAACTGTCCAGTTTCTCACCAGTAAGCAGATGTTAGGTATAAAATTTCTGTAGCTGTTCTTTATCAAATTGAGAGTGTTCTATTTGTAGTTTTATGAGTTTCTACAAATAGATGTTTGATTTTATTAAATTATTTTCAGCATAAATATATATGACCATAAAATTTTTCTTCTTTGACTTTGAAATTATGGATCCACACAGATAGATTTTCCATTATTGAACCCTCCTTATGTACCTAGAAAAAATTCCAATTAATTGACTAAATATTTTTATGTATTGTTGTATTCATTTGGTTGAAATTTATTAAATCAATGTATATGAGAGATATTAGTCTATTCTGGCCATGCCTATTGGTTTCCTTATACGACTTCTGCTATTTCGTAAATTGACTTATTCAGTCTTCCTTCCATTTCTTTTTTCTGGAAGGGATATGGAAGAATTGACAGTATTTCTGCCTTAAATCTTTTATAGAAATAAATGAGAAATCTGTGTATTTCATGATATATATGAAATGAATATGTCACTATATAAAATATGAATATGAATATAATATTGAATTCAATTCACTAATAATTTATGATTTTTTTCTTTGTTGCTAATAAAATATTGGTTTGTAATTTCCATTGCTAGTAAAATTTGTTTTGGCAATGTTAGCCTTATTAGGATAATGCAAAATTCCCAAAATTAGTTACACATTGCTACTCTTTTTTCTATTTTCTAAAATATCTTGTGTAAGGTCATTACTATATATTCTTTAAATGGTTGAGCAGTTATAGCAGTGAAGTTATTTAGGTCTAGTTTTCTGATAGTGCTTCAATTACATATTTATTTTCTTTTTATGCATAGGGCTAGTCATGAGTTCTAGTGCAGTTTACGTCTATTTCTGTAAATTATGTCTTAAGAAAATATATCCATTTCTTCAGAGTTATAAGTTTGTTAATAATGCTCCTTAATGTCTTTTAAATATTTTTAGGAACTGTAATTATGCTCCTTTTTTCTCATGTGACATCTGAGAATTTAGTTTACGTTATCTTACATTTTTATGTTACCTAGAAGTTTATTAATCTTATTGATGCCTTTTGAAATGATTTTAAATGAGCTTTTGGCTTTATTTATTTTTCTCTCTTATTTCTCCTATGTCCAACTCATTGATTATCTGCTGTTTATTATTTTCTTTCTTTTACTTATTGGGTGCCTAATTTGCTCCAGCTTTATTCTTAAGTAGAAGCTTATATAATGATTTATAATTTATATTTTCCCAATTAAGAATTTATGGTATTACTTTTTCTGTATGCACTGCTTTAACTGAAAACCACAAATTTTGATATATTTTAATCTTCAGGTACTTTATAATTAATCTATGATTGTTTTATTTATTATTTAGAAACTTTTCTTTAATTGCCAAATATTTTTATATTTTCAAATGTATCTCTATAATTAATTCCCTGTCATTTTCTTTGTTGAGAATAGTCACCGATTATTTAATTATATATAAGTTGAAAAGATATTTTTATAATAAAACTGTTTATCTTATTGCCTATTTCAGGGGCATAAGAAAAGCATTTGTTTGGAAGTTAGTTGTTATAATATTCTATAAAAGTCAATTAAGTCAAGTAGGTTGAGAGTTTTGTCGATATCTTTTATATCTTTATTAGTTTTCTCCTTGTTTAATAATTCAGTTTTCACCCGAGATATAGTTTGCCCCCCTCTTCTGTGGAATGTTTCTCAGGTGTTCCTTCAGTAGATCATCATTTAACAAGATCTATGTATTCTCATTTTATAAGAGCTTGAATGTTTCCTAAACTTTTTGAACTTACAAAATTTTTTCATTTAGAGCTCTTAGATAATTGTATTTCTTCTAAAGCTTTAATTATTTTTTATGTGGCCTGTGGAAGTTCATCCTTTTCCTGCAAAGATATATCTTCAGTCATTGACTCAAGGGACTAATTTTACAAAGTTTGGAACTTTCCTCTGCATAACTTCATCTGCTTCAGAATAGGCTCCTGAAAATTATATACATACTGCCTTTCCATGTCCCAATTCTGTCCTCTCATGTCAGCTAGAAAGAGGGTCTCTGTTAAGTTTTCACCAATTAGTATTACAGTTAAATTGGTTTTATCTAAAAGCTATTGTAATTAAAAATATTCCGGTATTTGTTTAACTTTCAGTGATCACAGTGTTTTGCTTATGATTGAATATTAAAATTATTATACATTATTTATACATACGTAATGTATATTTATATACATTATATGTGTATATATATTCTTTTATATTCAGTGTTCTAATTGTTTGCACTCAGAAAGTATATCATGGCCTTGTTATTATTTCTCAATTAGAACAAATTCTACTACTATTCATTCAATATCTATCTCCAAACTAAGCAGATGTAATCTATATCTTTATGCATTTAGGTTTTTATTCTCTTTGATATCTTTACAATTTAGGGAATCTAGTGAACTGCTTAATTAATAGTTCAGTTATGTTAGAAGATATTCTACAGTAACTAAGGAAAATATAAACAAAGATATTGATATTTGATGTATTTTGAATATTTTCTATAATGTTTATAAATAGCAGAAAAAATAAATCATATGCTGAATACGGTGGTGGTAAGCAGACATGCTTCTTTCTTATTGAGTTGAGGGTTTAAATAAATAATCTGAGATAACTAGTTTTTGATAACTGGACATTGATACTGTACATTCATTAGGAGAAAAAAGCAGATTTAAAACATGATATTTAAAACAATAAAAATAACTTAGCTGATTTATTCTAGCACACATAGGAAGACAAGGGAAGGGATAACATGGTATAAGATAAACCAGTTAATCAAGAATTATCAAGTCTTTATTTTCTATTTTATGCTTATTGTAGTGTTAATTTGGGTAAAAAACAAGAATTAGTATAATTGACTAGAGTCACTTTGGCATATTGAAGAAAAAATGAAGTAGAAAAATACCCCATAACTTACTTGTTTTGATGGTCTGAATGACTTCTCTAATTCAAAAAAACCTTGTTTTTTTAGGACACAAGAAAATATGAATTCCTGGGAAGTGAGAGGACTGAACACATAAACCAAAGTGCCTCAATATAGTCTAAGTAGAATATCAACACAATTAAGAGCATTAACCCAACATCTCTGCTAGCCACGATGGTCTCTGTGATACTGACCACTGCCCTATACTCTTGCTGCTCCTTTAAACATTCTCTAAATTTAAAGTGGCAATGTGTAGATTATGGAAGTCATATATTTGTTATGCAATTAATTCATTTAATGATAACTAAAACAGTCTTTTTGCCCATAGTGGTTTATTAATTTTGATCAAAAATCTTGAGAATATTGATAATAATATTCTATCGTGTTTGACAGTTTAATAAATTAATAAACTGGTTTAGAAGCAGCTAATAGTGTATAAGTAGTTGGGAATTAGTTTGGATAATGAGGTATTATATAGATTTAAATTTGTTCAATTCTCTCAATTGAGTCTAAGCCTATAATGACTTAAACTGTGTAAATTATAATTTTCTCTATTGCATATATTCCACTGACTGTACTATAATTAGTAATTAATTTATTGAAGTATGAGGAGTATACTGATTTAGGTCTACATAAATTTGAAAGTCCTCAAGACAGTTCTGTCTTAATGTTGATTTCTTAGACTATCAGCTGACTGATAACTGACAGGAACTTAGTTTTAAATATACATTTGCTGAATTAATGAATGTACCTAATGAGTTCATGAATACATTTTTTCATAAACATATTTCATTGAGTGCTTTCAATGTGCCAGACATTTAATCAAATTCAATTCAACAAACATTTGTTAAGAATGTTTTATGTTACAGACACCTTTCAAAATACTTTGGTAGGCAACATTCAAGTAACCAGAAGAGATTAAATAATTTCAGTTGTACATGTAAATGAAAAGGGATTAATTCATGCAACAAAACAAAATGTGTTACTGCTAGATTATATAAATATATAAAAGTAATTCATTGGGAAAAGTCAATGAATTCTTACCAGATTGCTAGAGTCAAAAATACCTTGAGGTTAAACAAAATAGATTAATTTAAGGAAAAAGTAAGTTATTCAAAAACTAAATATGACTTAAAAATTGTACACTAAAAATGAAATAGTCAGAAGACAGATTTATAAAAAGTATAATAAAGATCTAATATCACTGATAATGAGGAATTACAAATTGATGTGAAATACACTAAAGCTTGGATATGTTCTCAAATAGCATGAATATGAAATTAAAGCAAAAATGAAACCAGTAAATAAACATGTGAAAAGATTTCAACCTAAAATCAAACATGCAAATTAAAATAACATTATTTTAAATACCAGTAACATTTTTAGAAAAAATGGCTATTAAATCCCCAGTGTTATCAAAGGTATAAACAAATATACAACAGTAACAGAGCTGTTGGTATTATGAATTAATTGTACTTTGCAAAGGAATTTTGCTTTTTAGCAAAAAATATGTCATATGTTCTCCAACACTACTTGTGGAAAACTTCAGAAAATAAAAAAATACTTTGAAATGTATTATTTATAATTACTTATCACGAATTTGAAAAAAAAATTGATTGAGAAGATTAGAATGAATACAGAAATCATTTTACATTCTCATGAGGAAATGTGACTCCTACATAATAGTGTTCAGAAGTTACACTTCAGTACCAGATTCTCTTCATTTAAATCACTGCTAAGATACAGTTATCAGTCTGTATCCACATGTATTCTAAAAAATTTCTATGCATTTGTTTACTCATTTGTGAAATTTAGGTATATAGATGCATATATATAATTGCAAATATTTTTGACCACATATTGTGCAAATTTGTAGACCTCAAAGTGGATTAATTGAATCGTCCCATATATTTCCATCAGTAAACACCTTTTGAGTTTTTACTTTATTCCAGATGTTCAGGATTCAAAGATGAATATTAAAATGTCATTTTCCTTAAGGGAAAAACTATTTGACAGCATACATTCAATGAAAATAATATTTATATCAACAGGATTTGGTTGAGGTGAAGGGGACCAATTTCATCTGAAATGCTATTACTTTTCTATCAGTGTGGAAGCTTTTTTTCCTCCTTAACCTATCAATATAAAACTTAATTTTTATATCCTGTTAAAAATAATATACTTAATTAGTTGAGGAGTTATGGTAGATTATCCACTGAAAGATTTATTACATGCTTTCCAGTGAAGTATTATAAACCATAAGTTTAAAGTTGGACCAGATGCATTTCAGCCCTGAAAACTCATTAACCATCTGACCATGTTGCACATATGGTAACAAAGTGAAGAATGTAACCAGTCAAACACACATAAACACTTCTTCATCATCATAGGACAACTGCCTCTTAAAGTATGCCAGTAATCTTTCTATTTCTTATACTTACAAATATCTAGTTTAGAAACAGGAAAGCTAACAAAAGAGATTTCAAATCATGGAATTATAAACCCACATTAATTATTTAGAAGTCGGTTTTTAGTCTGCCATTAATGCAAAATTCAGCATTCATCCCTCTTGAACTTGTTTAGAATGAAGATTGGAAAATGAGAAGCTCCATTTTGTCAAGGGACATCTTGGTATTGGGAAAACCACCTGAACTGATTTCATTGGCCAAAATATCTTAATAACTAACTTATCTACCTACTGATTTATGTAGGAAGGACTGCCCTTTCCTATACTTCTTAGGTAGGCTTCAAGCTTCAGGCATATCCCAAATCTCCTCCACAATCCATCTTTCCCTCACAGTACAACCACTGTCAAAGCAAACATTTTGTGTAAACTCTTCCCCTGTCACAGGACAGCAGCCAGCCTCAGATCCTGAACTGTGTGCTGAATGAGTAGCTTTGAAAGGAAGTGTGATAGTTCTAGGCATAAAGTCAGAATGCTGTCAATAAATATACTAGTCAAAAGAGTTTCCTTATTGCTCTTTTGGTTTTTGTTAAATGTCTCATTTTGATAAGTATTTGCAAATGCATAACAAAAACAATTGAATTAGATCTATATTTTGATGCAGCTTATTATTTAAAAAATATTTGTGAAAGGAAAAAAAATCAGCTCATCACTTTCTTTGAACATGGACAATCTTTTTGAGTTTTTTAACAATAGCCAACCTACAATTTTATAATGTTGTAATGTCTATATTGGTAAATCAGGATTCTACTTTGTGATTCTTGAAAGGTATCCATTTCTCCATTGAATCTTTAGTTTCAATGTATAGAAGTGGTGGTGAGGAAACTATCATTTAGTTGGAATATGAACAGAGCAGTATGTGTTCATAGGTATAGGTGGACCTACAACAATGATCAATATCTGTCAAACAGCTAATATAATTTTTCTCTCAATGAATATGAAAACATAACTGGCAATTAGACTTATTTCTTCTACTTTTGAAATGCAATGAATAGAACGATAATAATTACCAAATTTCTAAATATGTACACTAAGTTGTTTGCATGATTTAAACAACAATATGAATTATTATCTTTTTGATGGGTATCTTTAGATACTTTTATTTATTTGCTGACTATTGGTGTTTATTTTAATACAAGACCTTTAAAGAGTGTGTGAGCACTGTTATTAAAATGAAATGTTTGAGAGAAAAGGAAAAATACAATCTGCTATAAAATGCACAGGGAAAATCATAAACTTATGCCCACTAAATATGTCACTACTACTTTTCCTTCGTATTCATTTCCATTGTTATCTGTCTTTATTAAGTTAGTAATAAAAAGTTGAATTTTACCAAAGATTCACAGAAAGAAACACAGTGATAAGGATATCAGGTGAAGCATGTATCATTATTTAATCTAATAATTTAATTATATTCAAGAAATTTTAAGCAGGTGCTATCTTCACGTTGCAGACAGCATATTTAAAACTTCATGTCACATAGAGTTCATTACGTCCATGAATGAAGCTCTTGTCTGTACAGGTAGTACATCTTTAATTAAACAGAAGAACCAATGATTAAAATAGTAATAAGGAACTACCAAAGAAAGACAATCATGCTGCCTCAATGAGTGCCGAACTTGTAAAGAAGTACTAAGGGTCCACAATTTGATTTTTCTATTTTAAATTTCAGTATAAAAATTTAAAGAAATCTACTGATTCAGCAGTGTTAATTTTATCACTCATTCTTTAGCAGTATCTTGTACCAACCATCAATTATAAAATAAATAAAAATGAAATAACAAAAAATGTAAGAATGGAATAAAATGCCACGTCTGGTATCTTGGACACCTCCATGTAAGTTATTCTAATAAATTTCTATTATATTTTATGGACATATCTGCCTTTTCTTTGACTCCTATTGACCCCTTAGACGCAAATTATCTTTTAAATTTAGGGGAACTTGTCCATTCCTGCAGCTGAAAAATAGTACTATATTACATTACTATATTATGTTATGTTATACTATAGTACATATGTACTATGTTTTTAATTGAGGTTTTTCATACAAGAAACTGAAAACGAGGGTTATGTTGATGTTGAAATGGAAAAGTAGGTATAAAATAGAATGTAAATAGGTAGAAGTAAAAACCATGGAGAACCTACTCTATGCATCAAATATGTTGGGCAAGTCCAAGTCCACATTGATTCTCTCATTTAATTCTTAATATGACTCTACAGCTTTGTTATTTTTATCCCTGTTCCCATATAAGAGTATTGTAATCCAGGTGGATTAATTTTCTTGCCAATATCACAACATTGATAAGGACGCAAAGCACCTGTCTTTTTGTCTCTAAAGTCTATTTTTGGAAAGTGGCCCCAAGATGGTGGACTGTTAAGATCTCAAGCTTATCTCTTTCATACCGACAAAACAAAACTATCCCCACTAAAAAAAAAAAAAACAACCAAAAACCAACTTGTAAAGGAATGGACACTTAGGGACTCCACAAAGAGATAAGACACACACCTTCATAAATGATAGTAGCCATCTGTCTCAGCATCATGCTACCTTGTTTGGAGACTCCCAGATATGTAAGAGCTACTAATGATACTGACATTCTCCCTAGCGCTAAAGGGTCTGACCCATAAGCAGATGCCCCACACCTAAAAACTGGTTTTAAATTGTTGAACCAAAAAAACTCGTCATGGGGTGGAAAGGATAGTCTCCTTGTGAAAGAAGACATGGCCTCTACACACAGTAAGCCCCAGAGACTGAATTGTAGAAATACCTCATGGGAGACTCCAGCCCCCTCTATCATTAGCACTTTTATGATGTTTATATTCACAGTTATAGTTCTCTTATGTTACCTGAGATAGCCAAATTTGTAGAAAATAGCTGAACGACTTCAGCAAAATGTGATTAGGCTGTTTTCTCGGTAAAGAATAGTCCATTCATACTAGGACAGGCAGTTAGGTAGATATGTACTCAGGCAAACAAAAGATGTGTATAAGTAAGTGAAAACAAGACAATGACCATGTGGCAATGACCACACTGGCATAAAAGTACTAGGCAGATAAGAGGCAGAAAGAAACTAAAAAGGAAAGGGGACTTTGAAACTATTGACAGTTATACAAAATATCTGAAAGGCAGTCTTGAAGGAATCCATCAGATAGTCCCTTGAGATAAGAAGAGTGGATGTAAACTTGCCCAGAAGCACAGTTGGCATGTTTGTTATCAATCTCTTTGAGTGATTGAGGTGGTCCATTTGGACCTCTCCTGAATGTACTTTCCTGTTGCCTATTAAATTTTTCCTTGATCTTAATTCTCCTGACATTTTTCATTTCTTTCATTCACCAAGAATAGTACCTAGGTTTCATCTATTCACACTGGTAACATTATCTGGCTCTCTCAGGGAAGATCATTAGAAAGTCTGTGCTAAAATAGCAATTTCTGGTGCACCCTGGTGAAGTAGCAGTAAGGTCAATTGCCTCTGAAGAGAGTAGGCCACATACTCCTGGGATTCAGTTCAGGATTGGGGGAAAACAAGTATGAACAACTAAATATAAATATATAAATGCAATAAAATGCTTCTTTGTCTTCTCTCTTCCTGTCCAGCTGCCTGCTGTCTTTAATTCCTGCCTGAACCTTTCATTTAAAAGCAAACAAACAAACAAAAAAAACAGCAGTTTCTGCCCACCTGGCGCTACTGCTAAACAGCTTTGTTATGTGCTTGGTACATCTTAGAACTTCCACTCCCATGCCCTACTACTTGTTTGTCATTTCCTTCTGGGACTTACTCTCCTCTGGGGGACTGAGAAATTTTCACAACCAGATTATGCTTTGCTACAAGCAGTTTCCTGCTTTTTCTCACCTCTGCTGGAACTATGACCAGTTTATGGACTGGACTCACAAGACTTGAGTCTCTCTTCTTGTGCCTTTTTTGTTCATTCCTGTGACTCTGGGGGAAACCTCAAAGGATGATGGTGATGAACCCTGGATGATTTGCTGGAGGACTGGGTATTTTGACATATATATGAGGAATGGGGAACCTATATACATTAATTTATTTTAATGTGTAAAAATAAAAAAATTAATTACAAAAACCTAAAGCTTATTATTTTTTCTAAAGACATGGCTATTCTTTACCTCAATGCCTATCCTGAAAATTGGACTCTTTGGCTTCAACATAGTGTTGGCTCTAGAGATTCAATAATTATGATGCATGAATGCTAAGATCATCCAACTAAAGGAAGTTCAACATTCAGGATCAACATCCCAGACCTATACTCTGCAACTTGACATCCTAACGCAAAGTCTTTATATCAGGGAAGTGTAAACCATAGAAATAAGCATAGAATGTCAAACAGAAGGAAACAAATAGAGAAATAAATGTAAAATTATAGACAAAACTATTCCAGGGGAAAATCTGAATGAAACAGTATTAAGCAAATTTCCTGATGGAAAGTTTAAATCAGTGGTTTTAATGATAAAATCTCTTTTCACAACACATCACACTTCCAAGAAAATAAAAATTTGTCTTAATCTTATCCAATTCCAGTTTTAAGACTTAGACTACTTATTTTGATGACTATAAGCTCTCAGTATTCCTATGATGAGAATACTACTCAATTTCCATTTTGTTATACTCTCTCTCCTGGTCATATCCTATTCTTAAATACCTCTCCTTTATATCACACCTTTCACAACATCCTCACCCGAATTTCAGTAGAATCACATTCTAAC
This sequence comes from Solenodon paradoxus, assembly GCA_004363575.1. Taxonomy (NCBI): domain Eukaryota; kingdom Metazoa; phylum Chordata; class Mammalia; order Eulipotyphla; family Solenodontidae; genus Solenodon; species Solenodon paradoxus. Next base: position 1,317,969 of record RJWH01000033.1, read on the forward strand.
ATGAAATTCAATAAAAGCTTGGAAAAGAAATTTATCAATTGTACATATAACTCAAAGCATATTAATACTTGCTCAACCCTAATTTAGATAAATTTTATGAATGTTGAGATGTCTTACTATGACTTGACTATTTATTACATAACATTTAGTATCAAAATTATATGTCTTGTGAGGATATGAAGATGATGAAATTCTTGGGCATTATTAATAGATAAAATGGTTTAATTGATATGGAAAAATAGTATGGCAGTTCCTTAAAATGAAATAGAAGTTTTATGTATTGCAATAATTCCACTTTGGGAGATATATATATATATATATATATATATATATATATATATACATATGTATATGCATATAGCCAAAGGAATTGAAAGCAGTACCTCAAAGAGATAAGTGTTCACCCAAGTTCATAGCAGCACCATTCACAATATTTAAGTGATAAGAGCCCTCATATCTTTGAACAGATGAATGGATAAAGAAAATGTTGGATATATATTTTTAAAAATATTATTCATACTTAAAATGGAAGGAAATTCTGTTACATGCTACAACATATATGAACTCAGATGCATTGCACTGAGTATGCAAATCAGTCAAAAAAGGCAAATCCATGTCATTTCACATATGTCAGGTATCTAATAGGAGGAGGAAGTACATTTATAATGGCTAGGGACTGGGGGTAGGGAGAAGTGAGGAATAGTTTAATAGGTATAAAGTTACAGTTTTTCTAAAGGAAGATATCTGACAATAATGTAAAATACTGTGAGTATACTTAGTGCTGTTGATTTTTTGCTATGTTGTTTTGTTTTTTTTAACCACAATTTTAAAGAACAAGTGCTTGTAACAAGTAAAATCAAAACCTCTTTTATTGGAATCAGTACATCATGAAATACATCAAATGGCCTGATTCTTAATGGTTTCTCAGAATGGTGGATCCACTTCTTTGATAAATTTAATGAAACACTGGTGGAGCCATTTCTTTGATAAATTTAATGAAATACTATCTTTTGCCTACATATTTTTAACTTACCTTGAGTTGATTTACAGAGATTTGGAAATATTACTCTATAGACTGTGTTAGTGAAATAGCCAGCTTTGTTATCACCTGTCGTTTGTATGGCTCAGCTACATTTAACAGGTTCATTCCCACTTTCCTATTTTGGTTCTATAGTATCAGACATGTGTATTTGGGTGGTATATCACATAAGAGTCTTTAAAGGAAAAAAAAATAGAGTATCTTGATGTGATATAGCTGTGCTACCATTTGAAATAAAAAATTGTTCTCTTCATTAAATACTATCGTCTAAATTGTAGATTCTATAAGAAATCTCATTATCCTTGGTGTAATTAAGGGATTATAATTTAACTTTTTTCTTTATTACACATTGAACTATATTAGTAAAGCCTTTATTACTAATTACGAAATATTTATGAAAATGAAGATGCTAATACATTTTAAATATTACTATAATTTTCAGTTGATTATATTTATTCAAATATAGATATGCATATTTAACTAGATTTTTTTCTCCATAATTCTGAAACTTCTCATTCTTTTAGCACTCTATTCAATATAATTTCTACAAAATATGCCTTTATTTTTCTGTTTGACTTTTATTCAGTTTTTATTCATTTAGAATTTTAGTCTATATTTATTGTTATGGATGATTCAATATATCTTTCTTGAAATGTCTTACATTAATCATAGGCAACATTTCTCTATTTTTAACCTTCTTACCTAATCAGTTTAACCTCTTTTCAGGAATGAAATTCAGTTTGGGATTTTCCTATACATACTGTTAATTGCTTTCAAAAATTTATGGTTATCTAAAATCCCCAAGCTATTTCATTTCCCTTTGCTATCAAAATGGTTTCAAGCCTGGATCATTATCCTCAGCTAAGCATGTTATTATTTTGTATATTATTAATATTGTGAAATAGGCAAATAATATTAAATTTGATACTCCAAGTATTTTCTTTATATTTTAAGTTCATTTTAGATAACTTAGACATTTATAACATAACATAACTTTAAAATATATCACTCAAATTTCCTCACAAATTATTGCATTTTTCAATATATGGATAACCAGTCATAAAATGTGAAAAGTTACTTCTTTTCAGCATGTATTCACTGTTTAAAGACAATTGCATGACTTAAACATTTCCAGATATTTTCATTTAGCATTTTTTACAAGTTCAATTAAATTCTCTAGGTATATATTCATATCAATACATTTTTAGAATTTTAATATATTATCATTATATTTAAGAAATAGATTCACTAATATTTGTTTTGAATATTAAAACCTTTTGCTAACTTGTATTTGAATAGATAAATACAGAATGTACTTTTTCTACAAAAATAAAATTCAACAGAATATTTAGCAACAGGTAACTCCAAAATTTCTTTACTTGGGAGTACATATTTTTGCTTTACTAATCCTGCATGCTTGAAAATATTACTTTTAAGAAACCAACAACCTAGAAATAACACAACATAAAGAAAGTGCAAATAAATCTAAATACACAATGATCATTAAAGTTATTTCTCCAGTGATACTATGAATTAATAGTGCACCATTCATTCAGTGGCGTTGCCATTCTTTCTCATTTTCTATTCCTCAATGATATTTCTTACATTATTCTTTCATAAATTTTTATGATAAATACAATATAAATATAATAATTTTATAATAAATTCTTCTTTTCCTTTCTATCTACTTTCATTATTAATATTTACTATTTAGTTTGTAAATGATTCTTTCTTTCAGAATGAAAAAAATAAGGCAATTCAAAATATGACTCCAAGATTTGAAGACGGACGTTCTTATCCATGAAAGTGAAAGTCCTTAATGATATAAGAATATTTGAAAAAAATTACTGTGTTCAATTGCTTTAATGAAAACTAGTTCCTGCGAAATGTTGGCATCAGAAAAACTACAGAGCAATTAAAAATTAGTCAAGCCTATCTACTTAGCAAAGAAGGTGAAAAACCTGTACAATGCAAATTATAAGTCCTTCTCAAAAGAAATAGAGGATAAAAACAGGTGGAACGACATCCCCTGCTCATGACTGGGAAGACTCAAAATCATTAAAATGCTTATCTTACCTAAATTAATACACAGATTTAAGCCATTTCCATTACAATACAATGCATTTATTTCAAGGAAATAGAGCAAAAGTCTTAAAATTTGCATGCAACAACAAAAGGCCCTGAGTAGTCAAAGCAATTATAAGAAAAAAAGAACAAACCTGGAGGGATTACACTCTTAGATATTTCACTATACTACATAGCTATAGTGATCAGAATTATGTATTACTATTGGAATAATAACAGAGACACAGATCAGTAGAACCAAATCACCAAAAACTGACACACTCACATACGTGTCAATTAATCTATGAAAAAGGAGCCAAAATCATACAAAGGAGAAAGGAAACTCTCTTCAATAGGTTATATTGGAATAGCTGGACATGCAAAAGAATGAAACTAGATCACTGTTTAACACTATTCACAAAAATTAACTCAAAATGAACTCTTGGACATAGGACCAGAAACCACAAAATTATTGGAAGATAGCACAATTAAGTTATTTATGACACGTCTTAGGAAGGTTTTTAGGGACTTATCTCCAGCATCAAGTGAAACAAAAGCAAAAATAAACTATCAGCACTATATTAACCTAAAAATCTTCTTCAGAATGAAACATCTCCAAAACTAAAAGACAACCTACTAACTGGGAGAATATATTTGCATTCCATATTTCTGACAAGGATTTAATATCCAAAATATGCAAAGAACACATAAAACTCAATAATAGAAAAACAGGCAATCCAAGCAAAAATGAAAAGAGGAATCGGAGAGACATTTTTCCAAAAAAGACATCATGGACAACAGGCACTATTTGCTGGCTACCAGGGAAATTCAAATCAAAACAACAATGAGATGTCATCTCACACCTGAGAAATTAGCTATTATTCAAAAGTCTAGAAACAGCAAATGTTGGCAAGGATGTGTAGAAAAGGGAACATTTTACACTGTTGGTAGAAGTTCAAAATGGTGCAACCCTTATGGAAAACAGTATGAAGATTCCTCAAAAAGTTGGATATGGAAATTCCATATGATACTGCCATTCCACTTCTAGTTATTTACCAAAAGATACAAAAACACTAACTGGCAGCAATGTATGCAAACCTGTGTGCATCACAGCCTGTTGATGTTAACAATACCAAAGACCTGGAAACTACGTAAGTGCCCCATGTCAGAAGAATGAATAAAGATGAGGTACATATACACTATATATAATCAATGGAAGACACCACAGCCCTTAGAAGAAATAAAATCCTGTTTTGAATCAACGTGGATGGACTTAAAGGTGTTTATATTAAGTGAAATAAGTCAAAGAAAAATATAGATACCAGAATATCTCACAGGAATATGAATAGACGTAGGAACAGACAACAAAATAACCAACCCTTTGACACTGGCAAGGGAACTGAGGTTACCAACAGGGAATGGATAAGGGATGAGGTGGGGCAAGTGGTTGCAGAGTCCAATGGACGATGGTGAAGAACTCTTGATGATTTGGTGGAGGCTAGGATGTGTTGACATATAGCTAAGGAATGGGGAAATTGCACATAACAAGAGCCTACACATATGAGTTTGTTGTAGTTTGTAAACAAAGTTACTACAATAAAATATTAAAACACCCGAAAACTTTTTATGTACATGTGTTTGTCCACAAACATATGTTCTTTGGATTAAATACACAGTGTGGAATAATGTGCCATGTGTTTGTTTACTTTTCAAGAGATTAAACACTTATTTTCAAAGTAAATACACCATTTTACATTTCAATAGCCATATTTAAGAGTTCTAGGATCTATACTTTCACAACATTTGTATGGTCAATATTTTTAATTTTAGTCATTCTCAGGGCAATTTGGAGTTTAAACTTACCTTTCCTAATGATTAATGATATTGAATATCTTTGGGTGTTCTTATTTGCCAGATTTTTGGGTGAAGGTTTTTTTCAAATTGTTTCCAATGTCTTTTAAATATTTGTTTATTGCAGTAATAATTCTACACATTAAAATAATTTCCTAAGTATAGAGTCCCCCTTTCTTAGATACATTTCAACACACCATGCCTTCCACTAAATCACCAAGTGTTCTTCACCATTGTCCAGTGGACTCAGTCACCATTTGCCACTGCGTGCCCCATTCCCTTTTGGTAACCTCAGTTCTGTTGCATATGTTCCAGGGTTGGTTTTGTTTCACCTATTCCTTTATTTTGCCTGTTGACTTTCCATCTATGAGTGAGATCCTCTGGTGTCTTTCTTCTTTTGATTTGTTTCACTTAGCATAATCCCCTCTAGTTCCATGGATGTTGATTTAAATGACAGGGTTGCATCTCTTCTAAGGGCTGTATAGTAATCCATTGTGTAAATGTACCACATCTTCTTTATCTGTTCACCTGATGTTGGGCACTTATATAATTTACAATTGTTAGCTATTGTGAATAAGACTGCAATAAACATCGGGTTGCATGCACCTCTGTGGATGGGTGCTTTTGTATCTTTGGATAGATGCCCAGAAATGGAATGGTGCGATTATATGGGATTTCCTTCTTCAGTTTTTTGAGGAATCTCCAAACTGTTCTCCATAGGGGTTGGACCAATTTGCACTCCCACTAACAATGCAAAAGTGTTCCCTTTTCTCTACATTCTCGCCAGCATTTGCTGCTTCCAGACTTTTGAATAATAACTAATCTCTCAGGTGTAAGGTGAAATCTCATTGTTGTTTTAATTTGAATTTCCCTGATAGTCAGTGAGTAGGAACATATTTTCATATCTGTTAACCATCTGCATATCCTGTTCAGAAAAATGTCTCTCCAATTCCTCCTCCCATTTTTGATTGAATTGCCTGTTTTTCTGTTGTTGAGTTTAATGAGATCCTTGTATATTTTAGATATTAAGCCTTTGTTCGATTTATTGAATGCAAATACCTCCTCCCAGTTAGTAGGTTTTCTTTTGGTTTTGTTTTCTTTTGTTGTGAAGAAGTTCCTTAATTTGACATAGTCCAAATTGTTTATTTCTGTTTTCATTTTCCTTGATGGTGGAGTTGAGTTTCCAAAGGTCTCTCTACAGCTGTGCCATGTCTTTCCTATGTTGCTTCTAAGAAATTTATGATTTCTTGTATTATGTCAAAGTCTCTAGTCCATTTCAGTTAACTTTTATGAATGGCTTTAGAGTGAGCTAGTATCATTGTTTTGCATGTGGCTGCCAATTTTCCCAAGACCATTTGTTGAAGAGACTTTCCTTTTTCCGTCATAAGCTTTTTGCTCCTTTATCATAGATTAACTGACTGTATGTGAGTGGGTCAGTTTCTGGTGATTCAGTTCTATTCCACTGATTTGTGCCTCTGTTATTATTCCAGTACCATACTGTTTTAATCACTATTGCTTTGAAATATAGTTCAAAGTCTGGAAGTACAGTCTTTCTAGATCCATTCTTTTTTCCAATGATTGATTTGGCTATTTGGGGTCTTTTGTTGTTACATACAAATTTTAAGATTTTTGTTCCATTTCTTGGAAATAAACCTGAGGGTTTTTTAACGGGGATTGTATTAAACCTATATACTGCTTTGGGTAAGATGGCTATTTGAATGATATTGATTCTTCTCAGCCATGAGCAGGGGATGTCTTTCAATTTCTTTGTGTCCCCCTCTATTTCTTTTAAGAAGGAATTGTAGTTCTCATTATATAGATATTTTACTTCCTTTCTTAGGTATATGACCAGGTATTTCATTCATTTAGCGCCTATTTTAAATAGAGTTATTTTTGTGATTTCGTTTTCTTCTAGCTTATTGTTCACATATGAAAATGCAACAGATTTTTGTGCATTGAGTTTGTAGCCTACAACTTTACTGTATTCATTGATGAGTTCTAGAAGTTTTTTGACGCAGTTTTCTTGATTTTCAATAGATATATAATCATGTCATCTGCAAATAATTAGTTTTACTTCCTTGTTTACAATTCTAATTCCCTTTATTTCCTTTTCTTGTCTAATTGCTCTGGCTAATATCTTCAGGACAATGTTAAATAGCAGCGGTGAGAGTGGATGACCTTGTCTTGTTCCTGACTAAGAGGAAATGCTTTCAATTATTCACCATGTGAGGTTTGCTGTGAATTTTTCATATATGACCTTTATTATGTAAAAGTATGTTCCTTTGATTCCCATTTTATGGAGGATTTTTACCATGAATCAGTGTTGAATCTTGTCAAAAAGCTTTCTCTGCATCTAGTGATATGATCGTGTGATCTTTCTCTTTGCTTTTGTTGACATAGTGTATGACATTAATAGATTTATTTATGTTGAACCATCCTTGCATCCTTTGGATGAATTCCACTTGGTTATGATGAATGATCTTTTTGATGCATTGTTGAATTTGGTTTGCTGATATTTTGTTAAGAATTTTTGCATCTATGTTAATTAGAGATATTGGTCTGTAATTGTCTTTTTTTGGTAACATCTCTGTCAGCTTTTGGTATCAGTGTAATGCCTCATAAAAAGTGTTTGGGAGAGTTCCTTGTTCTTCAGTATTTTGGAAGAGGTTGAGAAGAATAGATATTAATTCTTCTCTGAAGATTTGGTAGAACTCATTGGAGAAGCCATCTGGTCCTGGGCTTTTATTTTTGGGGAGGCCCTTGTTTACTTCTTTAATTTCTTTGCTCGTAATTGTTCTGTTCAGGTTTTCTGATTCTTCCAGATTCTGTCTTGGTTGACTATACTTTTCTAGAAATCTGTCCACTTCTCAAGACTATCTATTTTGTTGGCATAGAGCTGTTTATCGTAATCCCTTATGTTTTGAATTTCTGTGGTATCTGTTGTAACTTTTCATTTAATTTATTATTCTAGTTGTGAGAGTTTTCTCTTTCTCTTTTTTTCTTTGTGAGTCTAGTCAACCGCTTGTCAATTTTGCTTATTTTTTAAAAAACTAACTTGATTTCACTGATTCTCCAGATTGTCTTTTTGTTTTCTATTTCCTTTATTTTGCCTCAGATTTTGATAATTTCCTTTCTTCTGCTAATTGTTGACTTCATTGTTCTTCTTTCTCTAGTTGCTTTAAATACAGAGCTAAGTTGTGTATTTGCAAATTTTCTTGTTTCTTGAGATAGGCCTGGATTGCGATGAACTTTTTCTTAGTACTGTTTTTGCTGCATCCCATAGGTTCTGGTAACTTTTGTCTTCATTCTCATTTGTCTCTAAGTATTTTTTGAGTTCTTCTTTGACTTTCTCTTTTACCTGAGTCATTCAGGAACACAGTATTTCCATAAGTTTCCAATTAGTTTGGGGTTTTCCAGCTTTCTTTTTGGTTTTGACTTCCAGTTTTAGGCCACTGTGGTCAGAGAAGATGCTTGGAATGATTTAAATCTTTGTAAATTAGTGGAGAGATGCTTTGTGTCCCAGCATATGAGCTATCCCTTGAGAATGCTCTGTGCATGCTTGGAAAGTGAATTCTGTAGTCGTTGGGTGAAGTTCTCAGTATATGTCTATTAACCCAATCTGTTTTAAATGATCATTTAAAGTGACCGTTTATCTGCTAATTTTCTGCCTGGTTCACCTGTCCATTGTTGTAAGTGGAGTATTGAAGTTCCTCACTATTATTGCTTTGTTTAAAATGTATCTCATTGGGTCTAATAATTCTTATTTCATGTATTTTGATGCTTCTTCATTTGGTGCATATATATTAATAAGCATTATGCCTTCCTGCTGAATTGATCCTTTAATCATTATATATTATCCATCTTTGTCTTTTTTTATGCTCTTTATACGGAAGTCTGTTTTATCTGATATCAGTATAGCTGCTCCTGCTCTTTTGTGGTTGCCATTTGACTGCAGGATTATCTTCCAGCCATTGGCTTTGAGCCTTTGCTTATCCTTTGGAAGAAATTGGGTTTCCTGAATGCAGCAGAAGGTTAGACTATGCTTTTGAATCCATTCAGCCACTCTGTATCCTTTGACTCGTGAGTTCAGTCCATTAATGTTTAGGGTGATTATTGATATATAGCTGCTTACTGTAATTTTATAATTTGTCTTTTGTATGTTGCCCAGATGATGTCTTTGTTCTCTTTCTCTTCTTAGATCAGATGGGTACAGTTATGCTTTGGTTAATTTCACGTGTGTTTTCTTCACTTTTTCCCTGAGGATATATTTTGAGGTTACCCTGAAGTTAGAATTCACAGTTCTATGTTTACGTCCTAACTCTGTTTGATAGCATATTAGTCTTCCACTCATCCTAACTATCCACATTTTTGTTCTTGTCTCTTCCTCCTCTCTTTTAATATATGCTGTCTCACTGTTTTTCTGTGTGGTTTCTTTACACTTTATAGAGTATCCTTTAATATTTTTTTTTGCAACGATGGTTTTGTGGTGATAAATTCCTTTAACTTTTGCTTGTCAAAAAAGTTTTTTTTATCATTTCTTCAGTTATGAATGATAATCTTACTGGATATGATATCCTTGGTTGAAACTCCTTTTCTTCAGCACTTTGAATATATTATGTCATTCCCTTCTGGCCTGTAGAATTTCATTTGAGATGTCTGCTCACAATATTATGGGAGCTCTTCCGTATGTGACACATTTTTCTCTGGCTGCTTTTAAGATTCTTTATCTTGTATTTTTGACATTTTGATGATGACATGTCTAGGTATATTTCTGTTTGGGTTTCATTTATTAGGGACTCTGAACTTCATGGATCTGGAGACTTGCTTCTTTCTTCTTTAACATATTCATGGGAATCCAGAAACATCATATCCCTTATCTGTGTGATGTCTTCTTTCATATTTTCTGTTTGCTTCCTGACATTAACTTTTATTTCCTGTACTGATTTCTGCATTCCCATGAATATATTAATCAGTTACCCTAAATTCAGTCAGGTAACTCACATACATTTGCTGTTTTCAGATCTTCCCCTGGGTTTATGATTGGATCCATCATTTTGTATATATTTCTCTGTGTCTTTGCTCTATTCAGCATTGGTTTCCTTGCAGCAACGGCATTATGTAGGTGTGATCACCTTGTACTGCCCCAGAATTGTCAATCAGGCTGCAGTTTTGCCTCTACCCACAGGGTGGCACTAGCGGGCAGTATTGAGGCTTGGTCTGGTATGGCACTACCTTCTCACTGTAATCCTGGGGGTGGGGTATTGCTTTATGTCAGTTCTTAGAGCTGGTTTGGATAGAAACTGTTAAGTGTTCTGCAAATGCCAGGGGGAAAAAAGCAAAGGCTAACATGCACTAAGAAAATGACAAGAAATAACAATAACTAAGTCAAAAATAATAATAAAAAGACCCATATTTAACTTCTCATATTCTCATATAAGGGAACAGATTTTTTTTCTAACATGAAATGAAAGGTTGTACTTCTGGCCAAGATGGCAACCTGGTAGGAGTGAGACTCATGTCCTCCCACATAGCAACTAGAAATTCACCTATTTTCCAGAAACAAACATTGAGGAAAAGCAGGCACAGACGCTGTAGAGGTATAGCAGCAATCATGACAACAAAGAGTAGGCAAAAATGTAGGTGTTCAGAGCTACAAGCATGACTCAGAATCAGGATTCCTGCCATGGTGAAGGAGGTGAAAGTGTGGGAAGAACCAGCCTTTGCAAGAATCACAAAAGCAATGGAGAGTCCGACAATTATGACCTGGACAGATTGCTGAGAGAGGGGGCTTAGGCTCAGAGTGGAAGAGGAACCAGTGTTATGGTTGTTTGAACAGGAGACCTGGTGAGAAAATTATGCTGGGCACTGATATACCCAGAAAGCACTGAGAGGAATTGCCCACCTGCACCCATTCCTTCCTACCATGTTGCCCCAGAGTTGAAGGACTCACTCACTGGAAATCTGCTCTCAGGCTTAAAGGGAGAAGAGAGTCTCCCAGAGGGGGAAACCATTAAAGTTACCCACTATTGCCACCTTTTGGGTGTAATTGAAACTGCAGGCTGATTGACAATTTTATGTCAACAGCTCAGAGATCATTGCAGTTGGGAGCTGGGAAGCTGGGAGAAGGCTTGGCTTGGCTTCTCCCACACAAACTCCCACCCCACAGGCTGAATTTTAGGGTAGCAATAGAGGGCCCACATAAGAACTTCAACAAATCCAACCAGTGGTGACGTGACAAAACTCAAAGAAATCCCAGTGTCCAAATCAAGATTCATTCTTACTCAGCACAAGGCCATCCCTACGCAAGGCTTACCCTACACAAGGCCATAATTGCAGAAAAACCTGATTCACAGAAACATAAACAAAATGCCAGAGTGAAGACACAAAGAAAGACACATGAAATGATGGATAAATCCAAAACCCAGGGGAAAATCTGAACAACATTTACAAACTACTTGAGAATAAATTTAGGACAACAGTGATAAACACACTCATGGAAACCAAGAAAACAATAGAGGAATAAAAAGAGAATAACAAAAAAGAGAGAAAATAAATGAAGCAACTCAAAATAGATGTTAAAGAAATAGCAATTACACTAGTTGAGCTAAAGAATTCAATAGAGGGACTCAGAAACAGAAAGCATGAAGCCTCTGATAGAATCAGTGAGCTAAAAGATAGAGCAGAGGAATACACTCAAGTAAACCAGCAATGAGATAAAAGAATACAAAGAAATGGAAACAGCATTCCAGACATCTGGGATAGCATCAAAAGAAACAGCATTTACTTTACAGAGGTCCCAGAAAGAGAAGAGAGAGAAAAGGAGGCAGAAACTATATTTGAGGAAATAATTGCTGAGGACTTCTCTAACCTGAACAATGAAGCCAGCCTTGGGACCCAGGAAGCTCAAAAAGTCCCTAATAAAAGAAACCCAAGTAGGCCCTCACCTAGACACATTGCCACTAAAAGGTCAAAAATACAAGAAAAAGAAAAATCTTAAAAGCATCCAGAGAAAAATGAGTCATATACAGAGTCCCTATAAGATTGTCAGCAGATTTTTCAGCTGAAATTCTACAGGTCAGAAGGGAATGGCATGATATGTTTAAAAGACTGAAAGAAAATTATTATCAACCTAAAATACTACACCCTATGTGATTATCATTCAGAACTTAAGGAATGATAAAAAGCTTTTCAATAAGCAAAAGTTAAAGTTATCACCACAAAAACAATTCTACATAAATTGCTCAAAGATGCTATATAAAGTCTAAATAAAACCCACTTAAAAACAGTAAGACCGCAAATTTTTAAAGTGGGTTGTAGAGAAAAGAATAAAATTGTGGATAAGTAGAATGATTGGAAAACTATTCTGTTTTCAAAAAAAAAAAAAAAAAGGAAACAAACATAAACTTCTTAATGCTAACCAGGGTAACCTCAAATACATCTCCAGAGAAAAAGCAAAGAAGAAAACAAAAAAGGAAACTGATCAAAGCACAACCATGCTCAGTCTTCCTGAGAAAGAGAAGAACAAAGCCAGTGTCTGGTACGACACTCAGAAGACAAGTTACAAAGTGACATTAAGTAGCCACATATCAATAATCACCCTAACATTAATGGACTGAACTCACCACTCAAATGAAACAGAGTGACGGAATGGATTAAAAAGCACAACCTAACCTTCTGCATTCAGGAAATTCTCCTTCATTTAATAGATGAGCAAAGACACAAAGTCAATGGTTGGAAGACAATCCTACAGTCAAATGTCAACCACAAAAAATGAAGAACAGCCATGCTTATATCTGATAAAACAGAATTCCAACTAAAAAGCCTAACAAAAGACAGAGATGGATACTATATAATGATTAAAAGCAAAAAGACATAATGCTTATAATATGTATGTACCAAATGAAGGAGCATCAAAAGTATTATTAGAATTGATGAGAGACATCGACAGCAACACAATCATAATAGGAGACTTCTACACCCCACTTACAATAATGGACAGATCAAACAGGCAGAAAATTAACAGTTAAATATCAGCTTTAAGTGATCATCTGAAACAGTTAGTTCTAATAGGCATACAACAATAGATTTCATTTGCTTCTCAAGCGCACATGGAACATTCTCAGTGTAGATCACATGCTGGGACACAAAACATGTCTCAACAAATTCACAAAGATTAAGGTAAGATCAAGCATCTTCTCTGACCACAATGGCTTAAAACAAGAATATTACCAAAAAGAAAGCTGGAAGACCTCAAATCAATTGGAGACTAAATAATATGCTCCTGAATGACAATTGGTTAAGGAGGAAATCAAAGAGGAACTTAAAAATACTGAAACAAATGAAAATGAAGACACGAGCTACCATAATCTATGGATGTAGTAAAAGCAGTACCATGAGGGAAGTTTGTTGCAACGCAGGCCTAGGTTAAGAAATAAGAAAAATCATGCAAAAACAATATAACCCTACATTTAAAATAGCTAAAAGAATGACAATTAAAGTAGAAATCACCAGAAGAAAGCAAATAATCAAAATCTGAACAGAAATAAATGAAAGAAAATAAAAAATCAATTTAGAACATAAATGAAACCAAAAGTTAGTTCTTTGAAATAATAAGATTGACAAAGCACTGGCTAAATTCACAAATCAAAAAGAGAGAAAACATGCATAAATAGAATCAAAAATGAAAGGGGAAATGTTAGAATAAATGCTACAGAAATACAAAACGTCCTAAGTATTAATAATTCTATGCCACAAATTAGATAAACTTAAGGAAATGGGCAGATTTCTAGAAAAATACAGTCTACGAAGACTGAACCAGGAAGTCTTGGAAAACTCAAACAGAACAATCACAAGCAAAGAAATTGAGGACGTAATCAAAAGTCTCCCTGAAAATAAAAGCCCTGGTCCAGATGACTTTTTTAATGAGCTATACCAAACCTTCAAGGAAGAATAGAAATACCTGTTCATCTCAAACTGTTCCAAAATATTAAAGAACAGGGAACACTCCCAAATGTTTTCTATGAGGATAATGTCACACTGATGCCAAAAGCTGACAGAGATGTTATCAAGAAAGAAAAGTACAGACCAGTATTTCTAATGAGCAAAGATGCAAAAGTTCTCAATAAAATATTAGGAAATCAAATCCAACAGTGCTTCCAAAAGATCATCTAACATGACCAAGCATGATTTACCCCAGTGATGCAAAGATGGTTCAACATATGTAAGTCCATTAATATAATACTTCATATCAACAAGAGTAAGAAAAAAAAACACATGATCATATCAGTAAATGCAGAGAAATCTTTTGACAAGATCCCACGCCCATTTGTGGTTAAAAAAAAAAAAACCCTTGTATATAAAATGGAGATAAAATGTACATACCTCAACTGAATAAAGCTCAAATACAACAAAACGCAGTCAACATCACAGTCAATGGTGAAAAATTGAAAGCATTTCCTCTGAGGTCAAGAACAAGGAAAGGCTGTCCACTCACCACTGCCATTTAACATCATACTGGAGATCTTAGCCAGAGTAATTAGGCAAGAAGAAAAAAATAAAATGAATTTGAATTGGAAAGAAAGAAGTAAAACTCTCATTATTTGCAGAAAAAAATCATATACATTGAAAACCCTAAAATCTCTGACGAGAAATTGCTAGAACTAATCAACGAATATACTTAAATGGCAGGCTACAAAATCAATACACAAAAACGTGTTGCATTGTTATACATAAAACAACACACTAGAAGAAAATGAAATCAAGCAAATCATACCATTTATAATAGAAGTAAAAAGAATTAATATCTTGGAATATACTTAACGAAGGAAGCAAAAGACCTGCACAATGAAAACTGCAAGTCCTTCTTAAGAGAAACAGAGGAGGATAAAAAGAGATGGAAAGACATCCCCTGCTCTTGGTTGGGAAGAAACAGTATCATCAAAATATTCATCTTACCTAAAGCAATATATAGATTTAATGCAATCCCCATTAAAATTCCTTGGGCTTATTTCCAAGAGATAGAATAAATCATCTTAAAATTTGTATGGAACAACAAAAGACCTCAAAAAGTCAAAGCAATTTTGAGAAAAAAAAAAAAAAGAACGAATCTGGAGGGATTACTCTCCCAGACATTGAGCTATACTGCAAAGTAATAGTGACCAAAGCAATATGATACTGGAATAATAACAAAGGTACACAGATCAGTATAATAGAACTGAATCACCAGAAACTGACCCACTGACATACAGTCAGTTAATCTTCTACAAAGGAGTAAAAAGCATGTGATGGAGAAAGGGAAGTCCTTTCAATAAATGCTGTGATAACTGGACAGCCACATGCAAAAGAATGATGCTAGCTCACTCTCTAACACCATTTACAAAAATTAACTCAAAATGAACTAGAGACTTGGACATAAGACAAAAAAACCATGAAATTCTTGGAAGACAATATAAGAAAGACATTTCATGATATTAGCCTTAAGAAAACCTTAGGGGACTCAACTCCAGCATCATGGGAAACAAAAAGAAAAATAAACAACTTGGGCTACATGAAATTAAAAACTTCTTCACAGCAAAAGAAAATATCACTAAAACCAAAAAGAACCCTACTAACTGGGAGAAGATATTTGCATTTCATCTCTCTAACAAGGGCTTGATATCAAAAATATACAAAGAACACATAAAACTCAATAACAGAAAAACAGGCAATCCAATAAAAAAAAAATAGGAGGATGAATTGGAGACAATTTTTTCCAAAGAGGATATGCACATGGCCAACAGAACCATGAAAAGATGTTCCTATTCCCTGGCTATCAGGAAAATGAAAATAGCAATAAGATATCACATTGTACCTGAGATACTAATTATTATCCAAAATTCTGGAAACAACAAATGTTCGCAAGGATTTGGAGAAAATGAAATATCTTCACATGATTAGTGCAAAATGGTGCAACCCCTATGGAAAACAATTTGGTAATTTCTCAAAAATTTGAAGATGGAAGTTCCATATAATCCATCCATCCCATATCTGGGTATTTACCCAAGAGGTACAAAACACCTGTTTGCAGAGATTTATATACCCCATGTTTACTGTAGGTCTATTCACAATAAAAAGATAAGGAAACTAAGTGCCCAATGTCAGATGAATGGATAAATAAGATGTGGTACATATATACTATGGAATATTACATAACCCTTAGAAGAGATGAAATCCTGTAATTTACATGAACATGGAGGGATCTAGAGGGGATTTTGTTAAGTGAAATAAGTAAAATAAGAAATATAGATACTAGATGACCTCATTGATAGGAGAAATTGAATAGATAAAACAAAGGAACAAATGAAACGAAGTCCAATCTACCCTTGGATACTTGCAATAAAACCAAGGTTACCAATAGATAATGGGGTGGAGGAGAGAGAAAATGGTGGCTGGACGATGGTGAAAAATGCTGGATGATTTGCTGGAGGACTGGGTATTTTGACATATATATGAATAATGGGGAATCTATATACATGAATTTATTTTAATGTGTAAAAACAGTTAATTACAAAAACCTAAAGGCTATTATTTTTTTTAAATACATGGCTTTAGTTTTAGCCCACAACCTTCATTTGTTTTCTTCAATATATTCAACTTAAAATATTTTCTTAGTTACTGTAATTGTGGTTTTAGGTCAAGATTGCTAATTATGCTCTTAATTCTCCCATATCACTGTGACTTATTTTTAATTTTTGTCTGTGGTCATTACCTAAGGAAATTTGCTAGTATCTTTCATTATCATACTAGGTTTTCTATTAATTATTTTCATCATGCTAGTTTTATTTTTATAGTAGCAGCTTTATTGAAGTATAATTGATAATCAGATACTGGATATACATACTGTATAAAATTTGATAATTATGGAAATAGGCATATACCAATAAAACAATCACACTCAGTAATAAATATATTCAACACCTCCATGAGTTTCATTTTGCCTGTTGTTTTTGTTTTATTTTATTTTGTTGTCAGTAGACTTAACCTGAGATCTACCATTGCATGCTTTGCTAACGTGCATTAGTTCACCTGGTAATGAATATTTTTCAAATATTGGTATATTTCACTACATAATGTTAAAATTAGTAGTAATATGATAAATTAGTATTTTTAATAATTTCATTAGAGTGTTTAACTATTGAGGAGCTATACAGATTATGTTAATAGACAGACATTTTCAATAATACGGTTTTCACTGAAGGTTCAAATTTTGTGGTTATTACACAGCGTTGTTTTCACCTTTAAGTAATAGTCTCACTTGTTTTATTCTTAAGTAGATATCTACCATGAATTAAATTTGAATTTATACATTTTCTATCAATTATTCTTTCGAGTAAAATTGATGTTTTAAAAAAGTGGCTATTTCAGCATGCATCTCAAGTAATTGCATATGTGCTTGATGGTTTCCTTTAGATAACCCATCGCCTCAGGTGTTCAGGAAAAGAGCGTTATATGGGCTTCTTATTCTATCACACAGAACATCAACAATGTCTATTCAAGGGCATTCATCGGGGAAACTTACTTGTTTGTTTTTGTTGTTGTTTTTTCCTTTGAGTATACGAGAATAAAGTCTCTTTATATTCTTTGGTGCCATTTACTTAAATCCGAGCGAAATGCCAACACTTTTTTTTTTTTTATAGAGCAAATGTTAATACAATGGAAGGATAACTGAGTTCTTTTCATTAGAAAAATAGCAGCCTTTAGGGACTCCTCACCTCCCAGAAACCTCTCAGGAATAACCCAGGGGTTTATGGATACATACTGAAAATGTGCTGTCCAGAATTTAAAGCAGACATATTTGACAGATCAGAATCAACTATCAATTAAAAAATTTACTGCATCCAGACAATGCAAGGGATTTGAAATAATTTATTTACCCTTGAATATTTTTAGGCTATTATTGTCACATATCTATAACTGCTTTACAACACCTGTAGGAAGTAATTGCTTTGCAAAATATGTGGATATATCCACATAAATATATATATCTACTTATTTACCATTTCCATTTTTTGTTCGTATTTGCATGTTTTATTTTAAAGAGAGGGAGGAATAAATGAAGGAGGGAAAAAAGTAGGAAGCAGAGGCAGAAAAGGAGGAAGAAACATTCAAGGAAGAAAAGAGAAAGAAAAGAAAGAAAGAGAAAGGAAGGAAGATGGAAGGAAGGAAGGAAACATTTATTTAGCTGTGCATTTTTGCTCTTTTTTTTGTTTTTAACTCTATCCCAGGGTCTGGAACCTGGATCCCTGGACTGTATGTATTTCACACGCCAGCATCTCAATCAACTGAACCACAAGCGTATATTGATATTTTCAGTCTATTTGGATTTATTATTTTTATTTTTTTGTTTGAGAAACTGCCTTTAGAAGTTGTATACACATGAGCCCCAAAAACTTAATTACTTTTTTTGATATTATGAACGTATCTTTGTCTCTATTTTTCATGGAGGTAGAACTTTACATATCCATTTATTTATTATTTTTGTTTTTTTTAATATTACAGCTATCTCAAGATTTTCAAAAGTTCTCCTTATGCCACTTTGCTTATGTGATAGACCTACATTAGTATCTGTATTTACTAAGCAACAGAAACTTGAAGATTTTTGCTTTCATGACAAAAAAGAAAATTAAAATGTTCTAAAAGAGAACCCCTTACAGTATTATTGTTCTGATAGCCTTTCTAGAGGCAGCACACCTCCTTGGGTGGCACCACAAAGCCCCATCCCAGAACTACTTTATACGAGCTGTATATGTAAAACATTATTTCACTGTTTACTATGTGCTAATTTATTTTGATTTTGTACGTTATTTGCTATGAATTCATAGGTTGTTTAGGAGCTTGGGAGTTCTAAAAATGTTTCCATATATTAATAATAATGGCTTCACTTTATGACGTTTCAACTCACAAAATTTTTCATAGGAATGCTACATTTCAGATAGCATTTGAAAATGTTGGAATAGGTAGGTAGGTAGACATGAGCTGGGGCAGGTAAAGGATGTATATGAGTAGCTGACAAGATGGTGACAACCACATCAGTACAAAAGAACTATGCAGGCAAGAGCCAGGAACCACTGGGGCCAAGTATTGTAGAAGGGGAAATTAGAGGAAGAGGAACTTGGAATCTATTGAAAGTTATGCAAAAATAAATGAGGAATGATCTCGAAGTATTCCTCAAATAGACTCCTACCCTATGATAAGAGAGAATATGAACCTACTCCAGAGTATAGGAATGTACATTCTTTTTGCTTATTAAATTCTTGCTTGACTTCTCCTGCCTAGTGTTCTGAATTCTTTCTCATGCAGAAAACAGTAATTGAGGCTCACTCATTCACACCAATAACAAAAGTTTTTTATTCTTTAAAATTGTCACTCTGTTTTCTTCTACCACCTTTTGATTCTAAACCCCTATCTGAATATTAGCGCCTGTTATCCAATGACTTCAAAGTTCTGTTTTTATTGTTCTGTATTTTTTTTACTGCTTTTATTATTTCCTGGTAATGCTTTCTTTCCACATATAAACTACTGTATCATAGCTGAATACAGTATTTCTAATTTATTTTTAATGATAAAAACTATAAGAATAACGGAACAATGTTACATTTAATTTTAATTGCATTTAATTGCTTTAAGTATTCATACATTTTCATATTTGTTTGACCTTGAGGGGACATTTGAGAGGATTAAATAAGTTACATTTAATCTGTTCACATATTGCTTCCTATTGTTCTTTCTCATCTAGAAAACTGAAATTTGTCTTTGTGCCAGACTCTACTTTGGAAGAAATAATTTTGATACGCTTTCTTAGTCATAAATATATAAGCCAAGTACCTTTGTATTATGTTGGCAGCAGGTCCTAATACTTATTGAGTAGCAAAAAATGTTAACTCATTATGAGTTATTTTCATTATAATACGAAGAGTTGTAACAGTTGAATAGCGTGAAATAGGTATCTCAGGAGAGGGACAATTTGTATATTAAGAATCTGCTGCATACTCTGAAGAAGATGAAGCACTGAGGAACTAAATGCAGAGAAGTACATAACAAAAATGAACCACCAAGACAAATGGAAAACAGAAATAGTCAAGGAAAAACTCCATGTTAGTGGTAAGCCAATGAAATACAGAGGCACAGAAAACAGAATTTTAACATTCTATTTCTTCATTTAAGTTCCCTAATGATACTTTTTGGAGGAAGTATAGTACTGATCTTCCAAAGCATCACTTAATGTTAACATATGAAAAGGCACAGAAAAGTAGAAATGAGGCCATTGGATGTTTTTTAGGGGAGGAAGTTTACAACCAGAGATGAAAAACATGAGGATATATCTGCATTCTCCAAGGTTTCTAGGAACTGTTTGATAAAATTATGAAACATAAAGTGCTATTTCAGGATGGCATTTGAGTTATTTTATTTAGATACAAAAAAGATTATATCAGAAGGATAGAATATATGGATAAAATCAAGTTCCAACAACTATGAAATAAGGAGAAAATTGGATAATTACATATAAAAAGTTTCATAGTAGAACATTTTACGCTTAAAAATCAATACTTGCAAAAATATTAAAATACGCATAATAAAGAGTAACTATGTCTATAGTAAATTTAAAGTTTTTCTATAAATAGAAAAAAATATTAAAAAATAAAGGATCTTTGCTGACATGTCATACTACTAGGAATAACAGTTGAGATTGTTAGGAAGTTCCAGCCTTTAATTCAAAGAGCTGCCTAGAATGAACAGGCCTCTGGTTACAACTTCTAATACGTAAGTTAAGTAGATTTTTTAGTTATGCTTTTTTTCTGCGAAACCACAAAATGGCAAATCTTTAAAATTTGGAAAGTTCAAAGCATTGATGGAAATTGATTTATAGTGTAAAATTCTTATATACCATTAGAAGAGGTGGTATGTTTTCTTCTCTTTCATTCATTCTTCTTTAAAATATCTGAAAATATTAAAGGAATTTCTGCAGTTTGAGAAAAAAGTAAAGCAAAATAATAACTTTGCTTAAGGTCTTCAACTACTTTCATACTACTATATGCGTATTTTATACTAAACCACTGAGAGAAACATTTAAAAAATCAGCTAACCAAATCATTGTTTCAATCTTACACATATAATTTTGTACTGATTTGACTATAATTTTTCATAAATGAACTAAAATTACTTTGTTGTTTAGTGTAAATGTACTAATACTTTACTCATTTAAATATTTGAATTTTAAACAGAAATCTACCTTTCTCCCCTTATCTCCTTCTCAACCTCAATAAACATATTTGACATATGTGTATGTCAGAAAAAGTTTAATCTCAATTTATAAATTGATATACCCATGTTTCAATTTGATACAAATAGATATAGATGTAATAAACACATAAAACTTCTATAGGTCCCAAATATCTAGAATTTAATTTTCAGTTCCAAGCACAAATTTAATTCAATTAGACTTATTAACTGTTAGAAATGTGTTACGATATTGAAGCAGTCATGGCCTTTGTTCCATGTCACTTGTGTTAGGCTTAGGTTGACATATAGCTACAAGGCATGATGGATCAAAGTAATTAAAGTTGTAATCATTTATCTTTCTATGTTTGATGTCAATTCAGCAAGATTTTACTCGGAGTCCCTAGATTTTTAGTATTGCCAGATGTGTGAACATGCATTTGCACACTCATATCTTATGTTTATAATGTGCAAATAATATAGAAGTGTCATTACGTTGGTTTTATTTGAAGAACTTATCAGCATTTTCATCATGCCCATATATAGAATTATAGATTCTGGCAGAAAGCTTTCTTGTCTTCTGTACAATCCTTCTGCAGTGTCCAGTTAAATATGAATTCATCTATTAAAGGTAGCTACATAATCCATGTCTTTCATATTTCTCAAGTGAAGACTAATTTATAATTTAAGTTTCTGTCTCTTAAATGGAGGTTTTTTAATTCAGGGTATGAGATTCAGGGTATGAACTGGGGTATGAGAGAAAAACCTCCTGTGATCCTTTGGGTTACTTTAGACTGGCAATAATCAAATAAACCTTAGACATATTGATAAGAAGAAAAGTAGCAAAGAGAAATTTAATAACAACATGTATACCTCCTGCACAGGTGTGCAAAACCCGATATGCTAAGTAACGTTGCACTGTGTTAGATTCTAGTTTAAGTATCTTTGTACAGAGTCCAAAGACATTGTGGAGGGAAATAGGAAGTTCAGTCACTTGAGGTAGGAAAGTCGTAATGAACCTGAGTAGGACCTTCTTGCGGATTAAGGTTTTGCTTTCTCTAGGAATAAATTAAAGGGAAAGATTAAATCAAATATTTGTTTGGTGAAGGATATACCCTTACACAGATAATTTTTTCTTTGAATAACTCTTTCAAAATGACAACACTCAGAGAGTCTTCAGAGTCACTTCTATAAATTAATATTATTTTGATCATTGATATATTTTGGTAGTGATTGATTTTTGTTCTTCTACAGAAAACATAAAATGATTGGTTTAGATAAAAAATTATCCCAACAGATGTTCACTCTAGTCACATGAAGACAAGTTGATGGACTTTAGGAAATCTTTCATATTACTATTCAATAGATTCTGTTCTCTAGAAGATAGCACCTAAGACTTTAGCCATATTTACTTTTCAATGGCAGAATTGACATCACTTTAACACTTTCCTGGGAATCCATTCAAAGACATCAATGATCTCCACCCCAATCTCTTAGACCTTGGCTTTATCATGTTTGTTCTTGCCCCCATGTCTTTACTTGATGATATTAAAATATGGTAATAAAATATTTTGCATAATTGTACTTACTCAGATGTTATTTGACAAATATATTCGTATTTTTCAATCTTTTTATAAATGCATCTTTTTTGTTCATATTTTAGTGGCAGTTTAGATGGAAAGGAAGATTAATTCCAAAAAGCCTACTAGAAGCAAGAATTTTTCAGTAGAAAAAAATCTAATTATAAAACTTTTAGTGAGAAAGAAGTTTAAGATCAATGATATTGTTACATTCATGAGTGATTTCAAAGGACTACATTCTTGGCATATTTATAGAAATAATAATACACCTATTGTTAATATTTGGTTAATGTAATTATTTTGGTTTTTGTTGATTGATGACTGTAGTATAATATATTTGTTCTGAAGGAACTAATACAGAACCCCCAAAATCTCCAGAATTGTTCTCTTGTGAATGTCCTACTCTGACATGAAGGTCAAGGACAGTGGAGGACAGCCCCAGAGAAAAAAGAGATTTTCCTTTCTTCTAAACCTTAGCTCTTTCCTTAATCAAAGAAGCCATATGCCAACCCTGGGCCTCCATCCAGAAATGGTCTTTCATCCATATTCTCTGAAGAATACAGTTGGAGAAGGTCTTACTCTAAACGATAGTTTAACCTATAAATAGTCCTCTCTATCAAGAAACCTGTCTCCTAGACACTGGTGAATCCTTCCTCTCTCCCTCACACCAAGTCTTCTTTCCATGCCTCAGTTTAAGATATAAATCATGCTTCTTCCCCAGGTACCTCAGAATGTACTGCCATGTGAATTCTCCATATGTATGTTATTAAATTTGGGTTCCTAATGATAGGGGAAAGCTTGGACATCCTGGTGAGACACACAATCCATCCAGAAATAATTTGTGGAGAGCCATATGGCCAGAATCACATGGGGAGTTTATTAAAATTAATAGCAGCGAGGTTAAAATCCCTGCAGCCTGGAAAAACTACGTTAAGAAAGGAGCACACATGTAGGTGATACACCATGTGCATCCTGCCATGTGTGCATAAGCAATACTGTGTCCAGTGTATATCTGGGAGATGGAACTCCTTCATTTGTGAGTGTAACCAGGCTGGCTGGAGTTCTCAAGAGAATAGATAGGGTAAATGTGAGAGCAGCTATGTGGTATGCCTTCAGATCCATGTTGCTGAGTGAAGAACTTAAGACCATCTTCATCATGTCTGTGGTGTAGTAGTAGTAACCAACAAGTAAGTAGTAACTTATTTTAGCAACCTTAGATTTTGAAAGTTAATTAACTTCCTGTTTATACATCTGCCTACCTTCTCTATAGATTTTAAACTATGCTGTCCCCACATTATTCTCCCTGACCAAATAAGACCAAAAATCTTTTGGATGATGAAGGATAAAGATCATCTCTTCTATAACTGCTTTGAGCTAGACACAAAATAGAGATAACCCTACCTAGGGCCCAACCTGTTCTATTTCTGAGGTAACTATGGAAGGAAGGATTGTGGGGAGCCTGCAGAAAGGATGATGGAATGCAGCATCTGTAGAGCTTGATGAATGGGGCTTTTGTTCCAAAGTTTCCTACACTTGCTGAAATAGTTGCAATTTAATTGAGCCTAGATAAAAAGAAATAAATTTTACCAGCAGGTTAAAAGGAGGAACTTAAGATATGAGGAGTACAGGTCTTAAAAGTGATAACCCAGGAAAGATCTGAGTGGGGACCCAAGAGCTTTGTCATTCCTTTCAGAGAAAATGCAATGTAGAAAGTTTTTGTCAGATCAGAAAGGGTCAGAAGTGGTACAGTTATGAGTTTAATTTTAAGAGTTAGAAATACTGATCAGATTATTAGTTTTATGGTATAGTTAGACCTTAAGAAAGAAGACAATAGTTAAAACAGTAAAGATAAGAGTGAAACACATAAGAGGCTGTTTCTTTCCATAGAGATATACAATGTGGTGATAAGTAAATTTTAGAAAGTGCTTTACATAATGGGTGAGATTTATAGTGAACAGAGGTAGAATAGGATTTTTCTGGTGAAGGTGATCTTTCAGAGGCAAAAGGTCAAAATATAATAACAAAATAATAATTTATATTTGCTGCATTTTCTTATCCAAAGGGAATGACTGGAGAGGAATTTAAGTGTTTGAATTGATTCACAAGTATCTGGTTCTTCACCTAAAACACAAGGCTCCATTCTGTATAAGTGTACACAGTTCACAAAGCCCTCATTTTATTGCAGTTGGCAATTTTTTTAGAATACCATGATTAAAGGTGTGCATCATGTTGAGAGGTAGCAGCAGTTCCATAAGACCACTGTGGTGGAGCATTTTTTTGTTTGTTTCTTTTTACCCATCTGTGATGGTTTGCTCTATAGTTTCCAGGCCTCGATAAATTTGAGGCAGATTAAATGCAAATTTAACTTCAGTTAACAGTTCATTTGTTTGGGGAAGCAGGGTACGTGGTCTGTGTCCCAGCAGTCATTAGTATACAAGAAGTTTGCATCTTTCAAAATCTAAAAGGAATTCTAAATAATATGCTTAAGATTAAAGAAAAATTCAGTTAGGATTGTACCTTTTAAAGAGGTTTATATTTCTGCTTTGCATTTAAACTGCAGTTAAGAGTGAGGTGAAGTCACAGTAGAGAAATACAAGTTAAACACATAACAAGCTTTGGCTTCTTAGTCTCTAAGTAGGATAGAAAAGTCCAGTAAAGGATAATGACACTTTCAGATGCCATGATAGTTTACACAGCAAAACTGTGTACTACAGTTAGTGCACCATTTTGAATTTTATTTAACTCTTTGGCTCTAGACACAAGGAGCCAGTCATTTTTTTAAAAATGCAAGAGTAGTTTTAGGTTTGAAGTATTCAGACTGTTTTTGTGAAACATGGAAGTTCCTTGGGGTTACTTGTGACAGTTCCTTTCATTAGATCAATGCAACTTAGTTATTATGTTTCAAAGATTTTATAACAAATCCCCAGTGCCTTGAGGCAACTTGGAGAAAGTCACAAAATTTCACTGAAGTAAATTTGACTTAGCAAGAAAAGCAAAAATTACAAAAAATGGTTTTACACATTGCTTTCCAGTTTTGCATTGAGTCAAAAACAAAAAAAAACAACGAAGTATTTCAGAATCTACAAACCTGCAAACAAAGGAGGCTGATCATAGGTTTTAAGTATTTCTGAAGTATTCTTAGGTCTGCTTAAGCAGATAGGCCAATGAATAACACTTTGCATACCCAAGGCTACCAATTTAGGCAAAGGATAAGGATGAAAGAGGCTGTATTTGGGTCTCCACAAGTATTCAAAGCAGCAGTGTTCCAGGATAAAGGATTATGCCTGATTTAGGTCTAATATTGGTTTTAAACTGAGCTGTCAAGATGTGTGTAGGGATTTGACGTGTCCGCGATTCTTGTCTCATCTTTGTTTCCATATTTTCTAATTTCCATAGTTTTCCATGCGCATGTTCCACAACCATGGCAGTTTAATTGCCATGATTTTCTAATCTATGGTTGTAAATTCCTGATATTCTTTAATACTGATCAGGTATGTCCTCTGGTGATTTAGCATTTTCCTAAAAATAAATACAACTGAGCTATATGTGAGCTTGAGCTTAAATATACTGAGGAAACAGTCAAACACTAAGTGACACATAGAGGTAATTTACATTTTTAAAGTCACTCAACTACTAGCATGCACATTTTTTCTGTTGCTTCTGTTGCTTTTGTGGGAGGGTCTAGGATGTATTCAGAGAAAATAATATATGGAAAGGACAAGGATAGAAAAAAACATATAATGAAAATTACAACCATAGAAAAGCTGGTGTCTATATTCATATCAGAGATAATACATACTTAATACAAAGAAGTCATTAATTTAAAAAGAGCCATTTATAATGCTAAATATCAAAAAGACATACCGATAGTAAACATACATGTTTCTAACAATAAAGCCTGAAAATACATGAAACAGAACTGGCAAAACTGAGGAAACACAATTCAACAACAATTGTTGAATAATTTAGTGCCATGATTTCAATCATGCTTAAGATAACTGGACAGAAGATTAAAAAAATTGATTTGAACAAAACACACACTGACACATATGCATGCACACAAATTATACCCAACAGACATCTCCAGAACGCCCAAGTCGACAATAGTAGAATACATATTCTTTCAAATATACATGGATAATTCTCCAGGATAGACCATGTTGAAACTTAAAATAGATAGCCATAAATTTAGAATATTTCTGAACCATAATGATTATGCTCTCTAACAAAATGGAATAAAATGATCAATGAAATAGCAAAGAAAAATGGGGGAAGTCACAAAATGTGGAAGTTAATGCATTCAAGGTCAATATAAACTTTGAAACTATAACCAAAGACATCACAGAAAAAGAAAATACAGACTAATATTACTTATAAACACAGATGCAAAAATCTCAATAAAATAGTAAATTCATCAACATGTAAAAAAGATACCAGAACTCAGTGGGCTCTAACATAGGAATATAAAATTATTTTAATATACTTACTATAAAATTTCAGTGAAATAAAGGGTAAGGTTCACACTTTCATCTTACTAAATAGAGAAAAAAATCATCAGTCTATCAAAACCTCATAATAAAAATATTCAGTAAATCAAGAATAAAAGGAAACTTTCTTAACTTGATAAAGGTTACTTGAAAATCTTCACAGCTAATTTTATGCTTAATCTTGAAAAATGTAATACTTTTCACTCAAAGATAAGGAATAACATAAGAATGACTACTACTAAGAATTCTATTCAATGTTATACAGAAGGTTTTAGTTATGGCAATCATACAATAAAAAATGGCATGCAGAATAGAAAAGAAGTAAAGTAATCTCTATCTGGAGATGAACATGATCTTCTGTATATAAAATTCTAAGAAGTATTTTAACATTCTATTAGAAAGAGTAAATTCATTCAGTAAGGTTGCAAGATGCAAAATAAATATACTAAGTACATTACATTTCTTTATACCAGAAATGCATAGTTGAAATAAGTGAAGAAAATAACCATACGTATAAGTATGTAAAAACAGAACATTTGAAGATAATTTTGAAATAAGTACAAAACTTGTATTCTGAAAACTATAAAAATTATTAGAATTTTTTAAAGGTGTTATCTAAATGAAAAGATACACCATGCTTACACAGAGAAATTCTAAATGTTTTTAAGATTGCAATACTCCCCAAATTGCTCTATAAATTCAGTGTATATCATGACAAGGTACCAATTGCTTTCTTGTAAATATTAAAAACTTGATCTTGGTGGGGCAGCAGTTGAGTACAGTCCACATATATCATATACATCCCAAGGTCCTGAGTTTGCATTCCAGGGTTGGTGGGAACAACCGAGATGAACAACTAAATAAAATAAATACATTGATTTTTTTAAAACCCTATACACTTATACGAAGATCTTAGGAACTTTCCTCTCTGTCCAAAAATAATAATCTAAGTAATTTTGAAATTCACTTACCAGATACAGTAATTAATAAAATGTAATACTGTCATATGAATAGACATACAGATCAATGACATAGAATTCAAGGGCCAGAAATAAACTCTCTTTGGCAGTAAATTGATTTGCTACAATGCTGACAAGAAGTTCAATGTGAGAAAGAAAAGACCAACAGTGTTAGATGCCTATGGTTAAGATAATGATCTTGGACTCCTACATCATAGCACTTTTAAAAAATTGATTCAAAATGGAAAATAGATACACATGTAAGAGCTAAAATTATAAAGCTCTTAAAAGAAAAAACAGTAGTTAATCTGTTTGAACTTTGGTAGACACAGCCTTATTAGATATAACAGCAAAAAACATAAGCAATGAAAGAAAATATAGATAAATTGAAATTTATCTAAAACTAACACTTAGGCTGTAAACATACCATCCTATAAACAAAGATAGCCCAGAGAACCAAGTAAAAATTTAGAAATTTAAGTTCTGCTAAAATATTTATATCTATAAGAAAAAGTAAGAATGCTTACAATTAAGATTTCAAAAGGCAAAAAAGATAGATAAATAATGAATATAATCTGATCAGATATTTTTTCCTCTGAAAATATAAAAGTGGCCAATAAGTGCATGGCTGGATGCTCAGCATTGCTGGCAATTATCAAATGTAAATAAAAGTCATAATGATATGCCACTTTATATCCACTAGGATGGCTATAAGCATAAAGGCAAAAACCAGCCAGTATTGACAAAGATGTTCAGAATTTGAATTTCACTGATTATGGAAATGTAACAATGATCAGCCACTATGAAAAAGTTAGGCAGTTCTTCAAAATATTAAACATTAACTTACTATGTGACTCAGAAATTCTACTTCCAGATATATAGTCAAGAAAAATAGTAAACTCTATACACATAAAAACTTATATACAGAGGTTTATAGTACCATTATCTATAATAACCAAGATTTGGGAAGCAACTCAAAAGTCCATCTACTGATGAAAATGTAAATAAAATGTAGTATCTATTTCCTTATAATGGAATGTTATTAAGCAATGAGAAGAGATTAGTCATTGATACAAATTACATCATGAATGAAACTTGTAAATATTATGCTAAGTGAAAGTAGCTACCAAAAATATAGTTTGTATGATTCTTCATATATAAAATGTTCAGAATAGACAAGTTCATAGAGATAAATCAGTGATTTTCTATAGCTGGTCGGATAGGGGTGTAGAAAGTAACTATTAAGAGGTGCAAGAATATCTTTCATGGTGGGTAGGGAAAAGTGAAAATATTTTTAAATTGTAATGATGACTGCACTCTTTAAAAATATTATAGGCCATTGAATTATATGCTTCAAGTATATGTAAATACCTTGATAAAGCAAAATATTTAAATTTTGTATGCATATTTTATTGTAGAGTATTCTTTAATTATCATATAGCCATGTCTTTTGCTGTTCCTTTTCTCATCAGTTAACTGGAGCAAATTTGAAGCCTACAATTTCCAGTTCTCTCTGAAACCCTATTTTCTATATTACTTGCTATGTTTATAAGTTTAATGATATTCTTTATAGTATCTTGTTTTCTTCCAAGTATTGTAGAATAGCTAGGTTTATTTCTCCTAACATATATCTTCATGGATATTCACTGTGTTTACATAATCAACCAGTCTTTCTGATTTTGCAAATATTAATTGGGTATTGTCTACAATGATTTCATGACAAGTCACAATGTATCATCTCTTTGCACATCTGTTTATTATTTATTCACTATTGTATAAGATCAAGCCAGAGCCCTTCATTGTTTACTGTAGTTTACTTGCTTCATAGTGAACCCAGGATGCCCATTATGGATTCTGTGGACAAAAAAGTTTTATCTATACTATGTGTAGATACTTTATTTTACAGATAAAGATACGACATATTCATTTACTAAGACTTCTCTAAAAAATCAACACTAACTTGGTGGTTTAAAATACCAGAAATTTATTTTCTCATGATTTTGAAGGCCAGAGAGCCTAAATTAAGGTGCTGATAGAGACGTACCTTCTATGAAGCCTGCAGAAAAGAATCCTTTCTTGCCTCTTCCACCTTGGTAGACCTTGGCATTCCATGGTTTGTGGTAGCATGACTTCAGTCTCTGCCTCCATTTTCACCTTGCATTCTACTGTTTCTGTGTCTTCCATTGAGTTTAGGACTCATGTTAATTAAATCCAGAACGATATTATCAGTAGATCCTTAACTAGTCACAAACCATGATAATTTTATTTCCAGATAAAGTCACATTCAAGAATGTATGGAAAATCATTCACACCCGAACATTGAAGAAGTAGACATTTAATAAATCAAAAACACCTGTTTCAATCCTTTGCCCCATGTATTGATTGGGGTTTGGGAGCAAAATAATTAAACCTGTGAATCACAGGATTCTCACTGAAGGATAATGATACTTATCTCACAAAGTAATATGAGGATTAAAAATTATGCATATGAAGGGCCTATATACTCTGACTTTGAGATAAAGAACATTAGGTAACCAAGAATTAAATAAAATAACTTGTCCAAAGTGAAAAATGTAATAAAAGAAGGATCAAGGTTGAATTCAAGTATTTCTGACTCAAAAACCTCTTTTCCACAGATTTTATTTTCCTATTATTTGTATAATTAAGTCTACTACGGGACTGTTCAGATGAAATCCTTCTAAGTAAAGTATATTTATATGTTTATATTATTATTAGTTATGGTTCGTGGTTATTCTATTTAAGGTAATTTGCTAATGAACTCTGACTCAACTGCATAAACAAGGCAAGTATCTATCATATGTAGCTTAACTGGAGAGATTCCAGAACCACAAACCAAGAATGATTCTAAGAATATGTTAAAAGGAAAGTATATACCAAAACAGTTATTAAAAATAATACTCGAAAAAAAACAAAATTGAAAAAATGGGAATTACATTATTTAAATATATCTTAAGTCAGAAAGTTTTAAAAATATTCACTCAAAGTTTCCAAATAGTTCAAATGACCCCTAAATAGTGACATTTGGGGAAAATTGAATTTAACTAATATAGTACTTTTTGAGGATATCTGTAATGATTTAACTGAAACAGTTCTGAATACGCATATCTTATAATTTGTTAAACGATTTCACAGTTTTCTTTGCTCCTTTAGCTTTATTTCATATTCTTATTTTTTAAAGCCTAATTTATTATATACTGATATTGATTTATGATGATAGACCCCTAAACCTATATAATAGTATGATGCAATATTTCTTTAATAAGTCAAAATATATATTTTAGATGTATTTCTTATATTTCAAAATTTAGTAATAAAGGCTCATTAATATTGTGTTTTTTCATACATAATATGCTGTTAAAATGAAGCAAATCATTATATCAACAAGGATAAGTTTCAGAAACAAGTTGAATGACACAGCCAAGATGCAAAAGAATGAATAGATAGGTATACATATATAATAAGAAAATGATAATGTCATGTATTACTTACATTTAAAGAACTTGTATAATAAAAGTATGACATATGAATGAGATTAGGCACACCTTGTCAGTAATAATTACCTATGAAAAGTTCAGGTGGAGCAGGACTGGCAAATAGCTGTTAATATTTCATGAAAGAGAGAGAGAGTGAGCAAGATGAAGCAAATACAGTAAGTTTAATTTCTTTTTGCTATAGCATTACCTGTTGATCTTATATATTCTAGTGATTATTTTCAAAATATGCTATCAATATACCATCAAATTAAGACCAATCTACTGACAGTGTTGCTGTCTAATGAAAACAAAACATGTAAAAGCAAAACAAATAAAAAATTAAAAATAATTTTATTGGAGTATAATGCATTATCACATGACTTTTAGGTGTGCATCATTATAAACCAACACCTATATAAACTACGTAAAATTTACTAAAATTCAATTCTATCTTCACCATATAGTTGATCCCTTTTGCCCTATTAAAACATTTTTCATAGCAACTAACCTAAACCAAAATATTTCTTTGTGTGCTAAAATGGAATCATTCAAATGCATCTCTGCATTTTTAGAGAAAATGTCACTGATTTTTGGTTAGTCTTTGTTTTATCTTCTTCCTCTTTCCCAAGCCATGCAGTTTTACTTTACTTTAATCAGAAGCTGGCCTAGAACAAGCCAAGTCATTAGAATCACTCATCTCAAAGAGTTCTGTCTCAAGATGACATGCAACTTAATAGGTAGCAGTAAGTTTGGCTAGCGGTTACCTTTTCCTCTCCTCCCTTTTACAGTGTGAGATCTGGTGTTTTCACAATCTCTGCAGTAGAACTTCATCAGTGGCCATGAGGTTATCATAAAATAAAATATTTTAGATATTGTGAGAAAAGGGGAGAGATACTGGGTAAACAGGAAAATGAAGAGGTCTTGACCATTTTGGACTTGGCAAATGTTTTGAACTGAAGGTGTCCTCTCAAAATTCATATGTTGCAACCCTACCTCCTGTTGTGAGGATATTCAGAAGTGGTGTGTTTGGAGGTAATTTATAGTAGATGAGATTATGAAGGTGGAGCTCTCATGAATGAATTAATGCTTTTACAGTCAGAGAGTTTGTTTCCTTTGTCTGTTCTCTGCTATTGTGAAGACAAAAGGCAGAAGTCAGTCATTTACAACCTGGAATAGGGTGCTTACCAGAACTCAACCAAATTGATACTCTGTTCTTTTATGTCCACCTCCCAGAAATGTGAGAAATAAATTCTGTTGTTAACAAACCACCCCATCTATGGTACTATTCTTGTAGCAGCTCACATTAAGACAGGAAGTATAGAAAATAAAACTTTAACTGTACTTTTGAAATAATAATCTCAATTATATTAATCAAATTTCTCTCAATTTTGCATAGAATTCAACTGAAGTTTAGTTTATATTTCTCTTAATTCATTTATACAGAAAATCATGCTTGGAATAGAAGCTATGGAAGAATGATTATAGAATTCTATTAATTTAAATGTTAAAATTGTGTATTACTAGCTATATTAGAATCTGTAATAGTTATCTTCCTGTTATAAAATGAAGTTGTGTTTCCAGATGGGCAATTACCCTGCAATTGTGGAAGTATTCCAAAACTGTTGGGAACTGAGGTCTGAATTTTGAATTAATAGATAAGATAGCTAATATTTTTCAACTTTGGAAACTCATTTTATGTGTTAAGTTAAAAAAGTGATCGAATTAAGAGTATCAGTTGGTGTGCCCTGGTGGCTTAGTGGTTAAATCTCCAGCCTCTGGTAAGCACAGTCCACACACATACTAAAGATATGAGTTTGAAACCTGGGGTCTGGGGGAACAACCAAGATGAATGACTAAATAAAGATGAACAAAATGCTTCTTTCTCCTCTCTCTTCTTTCCTGCCTGCCTGCTTGCCTTCACTCCTGTCTGTACCTATTGTTTAAAAAATAAAAGAATATCAAAATGAATTTGCATCACTTATTTAAAAATAATTGCCTGCACTATGTTGTATATTTAATTTTTACATGCATTAGAGTGCTTTTGTGCTTAGGTCTCTGATTCAGGAGAATAGCAGCATTGATTTTAAAAAATACTTGAATAGTATTTACATGAAAATTCTAATCTTATTAAGAATTTTTATACTGAAAAAAAGAAATTCATCTTAATATTTGAAATAAACCTAAGGACATTTAGAGATTTGTCACATTACCTGATTTAGAATGACTACGGATTAAAAAAATTTGCATATTCTGCATGTCTGCTAAAAGAAACCCCATCCTAAGTGAGTGGGGAAAAATGTGGGGAAAAAGAAGGGATGTATGTTGGCTACTTTGCATCCTTAGGGAAATCTACAGAGCTAATGAAAATGTTTACTAAGCCAACTCTAATTTCTTTTAGAATTACTTTCAAAGACATTTTCTTGAACTACCGCCTGTCAAATAGAACATTTTGAAAAACCACTTTAAAGCTATTTTCTGTGGATTTTTACCCCTTCCCTTGTTGTTTTTATTACTGCAAATATCACAATTTCTATGATATGATATCCCTAATAAACCAATGTTTCCAGGATAGTAATGTTTTCTTTGCATTTTTTTCCTCTGAAGATTTTTATCTGATGTACAATTTTATATTTCAATATCTACATATATTATATTATAATCACCACTGAAACATTGAACTCTAGTAGCTTCCATCTATCACCAAATATGTGACTCTCTTTCCAGTTTACCAGCTCCCATCTCTCTTCCCCTCTAGTAACCACCATTCCATAGTCAGAATCTTAAGGTTAGTTTTTGCTTGGTTTTGTTTGTTCCTTTACTTTGTGTCTTTACCTTTCACAAATGAGTGAGATTATTTGGTATCTGTCTGCCCTTACTGATATTTCACTTGACATAATCCCCTCAAGCTCCATAGATATTGTTGCTCAGGGAAAAAATTTATTTATTTATTTTAGCTAACTAGTATTGCATTGTATATATACCATATATTCTTTATCCATTCATTCGCTGATGGGCATGTAGGTTGTTTTCATTTCTTGGCTTTTGTAAATAGTCCTTCAATGAACTTTGATTTACACACATCTTTACAAATTAGTGTTTTTGCTTTCTTTGTATAAATGCACAGAAGCAGAATAATTGAATAATATAACTTTATATTCTTAATTTTTGAGAAATCTCGATACTGTTCTCCACAGAGCTGTACCTATTTACGTTCTCACCAACAGTGTATGTTTTCTCCACACTTTGCCAAAGCTTATTGTTCCTTCTGTTGTTGATAACAACCATTTTAACAGTTACAAAGCGATTTCTCATTTTGATTTTTATATATATTTTCCTAGTAATAAGTGATGATCAACATCGTTTAACGTATCTATTGATTCTCTGTCTTTTCTGTGTGTGAAATGCCTCCCTAGGCCCTCTGTATATCTTTTAATTGGATTATTTGGGGTTTTGTTGCTTTTCAATTACATGATTGTTTATGTGTTTTGGATTTTAACACCTTGATGGATATGTTTTACTTCGGTAGTTTGTGTTTCATTTGACAATGAGGACAATGATTTCTTTTGATGTGCAGAAGCTTTTTCATTTGACGAAGTCCCAATTTGTTTATTTTTATTTTGTTTTCTTTGCCATTGGAGACAAATCCACAAAGATAACTCTTATGCTGATATTGGGATCTTACTATGTTTTCTGCTATGTATATAATGTATGCCTAGGTATTTTATTGTTTTTGATTTCATTGAAATAATATTGATTTATCAATTTATCTTTCATTGTTTACATATTGAAAATCATGTTTTTGGATGTTGATTTTTTTAACCTGGAATTTTACTGTATTTATTTTTCTGATTGTTTTTTAATGCCATCGTCCATTTTCTCTGTTTAATATCATGTCATTTGCAAATAGTGATGGTTTTACTTCCATTGTTGCAGTTTGGTATTTATTTTACTTACCTAGTTGCTCTAGCTAGGACTTCCAATATTATATTTAATAGTAATGATGAGAGTGATCATCTTTGTCTTAATTCTGATCTTATCAGAAAATCTTTCAGTTTTTCACCATTGAGTATGATATTGGTTAATGGGTTGTCATATATGGCCTTTATTGTGTTTAGGTGTATTTGATGAAGTTGAAACTTGTCAAATGTTTTTCTACATTGGCTGAAATTATCATGTTTTTTTATCCTTCATTTTGTTGATTTGATCCATCACACTGATTTACTTGCTTATGTTAAGCCATTCCTTCATTCCTGGAATAAATCCCACTTGGTCAAAGTTTATGATCATTTTAATGTATTGTTGAATTTTGTTTGCTATTAATTCATTGAGAATTTTTTTCATCTGTGTTGATAAAATACATTCAACTGTAGTTTTCTTTTTTGTTAGATGTACCTATCTTGTTTTAGTATCAGGATAATGTTAGCCTTATAAAATTAGTTGGAAATTGTTCCTTCATTCTCAATTTTTTGAAAGTATTTGAGAATGATGGGTATTAAATCTTTGGATGTTTGAGAGTATTCACCAGTGAAACCATCTGATCTATATGCCAATTAAGCCATCATTTCACAAAGTCACCTCCATCAACATTTACATATCATTTAAGATTCGACTTCTTTGGAGAAGACTTCACGACTCCCTGTCACTTTTCACTGCCTAAAATCATGTATTTCTTTGTCTGCTTATTGTATGCCTTTCTTTCCCCTTCAATATTTTTCCCACCAAGGCGACAATAATCAGTTTAGGAAAACAAGAATATTGCATCTTATTTACCACTCTGTTTCTTGTAACTAAAACAATGTCTAGTAGTTACCAGGAGTTCAATAAATATTGTTGATTCAAGGAACAATTGTAAATACATGAGATCATTATATTAATAAATGACTTTAAATGCTACCACTTTGGCTTTAATTGTACTTTTTTTTTCTGGTTTGTGTCTATATTTCTCATACATAAATGTAAGTTTAAATAGGCATTTAGAAACAATAAATAATGTTATACTGATTACATTTACTTAATTTAAAATATAGTCACAGAAACAAAATACCGAGAGTATTTTGCAGTTTTCTTAAAATTATGCCAGCTAAAATCAAATGAGGTACTAGAAATTTTGCTTTTTCTCAATCCTGTGTTGTTTTCATAAAACAGGTTAAAATCTAGTTTTAAAAAAGGTGAGCTGAATCTTTCTTATTGAAAAAAGAATAGAACAATAAAAATGGCATTGGAAAAACGGTATTATATTTAAAAGAACTGACTTTCATTCTCTGTTACATCTCTCTCAAAAAATGTGACCCCACAATATTTAAAATTATGAGGTTCAGATGCTATAAACGAAAATTATAGCATTGTTTCTTAAGTTATAAAATATATTCAAAGTATCTAGGACAGTCCCTAATAATTAATAGTGTCAATGTAGTTATTTTGCTGTCATCAGATTACCCAGTTAATCAACAAAGTTCTCATGATTGCTGGTTGGTATCTTGAATTGCAGCATTTTCCTTCCAAATCTTCACTTTGTTACAAAACTGGGAACATTACTCGTCACTGCCTCAGGTTCAGCCATTCAAACACTGAAAGCTACCTTCATTCCTTCACTATATGACCATGAAGTCCTTAAATTAAATAGAAGTAGAAGGTATAAAGATTATTGTTCATTAATTACTTTAATTCCTCTTTATTAGCACTTTGTTTTTGCATCATTAAATTTCAATCAAAAAACTGCCAACTGAAGGGAAGAAAAGGTATTGGTTCCTTTTCTCTAGAAACCTGGAGGAGACTATCTGAGAGCACTTCTGATGGTTGTCTGAAAAAAGATTTGAGTCAGAAAGAATTCTCCTTTATCCCAGGAATTTGCTAGTACTTGTATTTTCAGTTCTTCTTTAATCTTTTTGACCTTTAAACCTCCATTAAATGCTGTTAAGTATTGAGTAAAACCTAAATCTTTTACAGAAAGAGTTATGAGAACATCATCGCTTGATAAATTACTTCCTAATTATACATTACTACTATTGTCTCTTTGTTGGACCAGTAAAATATATGACTGGAACAGAGATGAATTAAAGTGTAGAACCAGTGAATCTAAAAGGTATGAATTTTAATACACACTTCAGAATTCCTGCATGAAGTAAATATTCTTATACCATATACAAATATCAGAAGAGGAAGTTTATTTTTTATGCTAAGATGCATCTTAATTATTACCTTCTTTAAATGCCCATTACTCTTTTGCCTATAAGATCATGTGTGATGTTCATAACTGATCAGATACATAGCTTATAATTGCCATTAGCTAGTAAAGCACTCTTCTCTGAATTAAAAGCTCATGGGGAGCAGTTTTAAGTTGGAAAATAAAAGAATAAGCCAAGTATTATAGGCAATGATTTAGTATAATTTCTTGAATACTATTTAATAAATGATAGCACTGATATAATTTTGCTTTGTGGATATTTAATGCATGAACTTTGAAGTCCCCCAACTGCCCCCAAAACCCAAAGTCCAGCTGCTGGGCTGTATTGAGGCAGCACTCTTAACACCATGGCTTCAATTAGTTCCCCCCTACATAGAACAGGTACTTATTGCCAGTAGTGATAAGTTAACGAACTAATGAGTCGATTAAAGAAGTAATTAAAGTGTAAAACAGCAGGAAAGGGACTTGCTTTTAAAAGGTGCTGTAATACTTAAGGTTAAATCAAATCATCTTATTTACATTGCATCAGATCTGTAGAAAAGAAAATCTCCATGTGGTTCTAGCTGGTGAGTTTTACAAAATTAGTTGACATAATTCCTTTGACTGTTTACTGTTGCTTTTAGAATAAGAGGAAAATTCAGTCCATTTTTTAAACTCTTTCAGAACCACTCTGTGCTAAGAATTAAAGGATATATGGGGAAAAACAGATTTAAAGTGTCCATTGCTTTAATAATTTGCCAGGATTATGTTGCTCAATTGCCCATTTAACCAAATTCCCTTAAAATCTACTATGTGTTTATTTACTTTCATTTACTGAAACATTAATGTTTCAGTTCATTTTTTTATCTTTATGAGATCTTATTGCTTTCATTCAATTTTAAAAGCTTTTATTTTTTTCAACTGAAACTTTCAATTTTTTTTTCCCTGTTTTCCATTGAATGGGCAGATGTTATACATACTATCTTATTTTTGAACTGCTTATACATTACATTTGAAGGTTCATACCTATTTATGTTTTCTATATCATTTGTTAAGCATATTCATATTGTCCCTAAAATAAGCAAGGTTTTTTAATCAGAATAACATCTCTTTTATAATTGTTCTATCCAGTGATTCTTTCAAAAATTTAAAGTCTCTATTATTATAGTTGAATCTTTTTC
Source organism: Solenodon paradoxus (assembly GCA_004363575.1). Taxonomy (NCBI): domain Eukaryota; kingdom Metazoa; phylum Chordata; class Mammalia; order Eulipotyphla; family Solenodontidae; genus Solenodon; species Solenodon paradoxus. The sequence goes on from RJWH01000033.1 coordinate 1,357,041, forward strand.
TAAGGCCAGTTCTTATTTCAAAATCAATAAATTTTCCTGACTCATTACTCATCATTGTTTATTATATTTATTTTTCTTTTAGGGGTATATTTTCTAAATTCTTTCAACAAGAGTATCCAGAAACGTTTATGTAAGTTCTATCTTCTGATTATATTTAACATTTACCTTTCAATGGTTGTATTTCTAGAAATAAAATGCTAGATCCTAAGTTATTTTGCTTCAATCACTTGAAAACTATATAATATCTCTAGATTTTATTATTACTCTGTAGGAATCTAGTTTTAGTAAGATTATTCATTCTAGGGAATTATTCTTTGGAAATAATTCTTAAATTTCACAATGCAAAATCTAATTGTGTTTTCTTTTCTTGTTTTATTTTTTCCTATAGTTTGTTTTTTCAGCCTATGAGAACTTTATATCTGATATCTCACTCTTTCTTTCACTTTATGACACTTTCCATTCTAAAATCTTTATTTCTTGTCCATTCTAAAATCTTTATTTCTTATCCATTCTATTTTTATTTTATTAAATAACTCTGGTTATAGATACTAGCATATCTGTTGCAAATTTCTTTCTGAAATCTTTTTTATCGCAGTTTAATTTTTCTTAATTTTAGCCACATTCTTTGACTTAGTTTTTCAACTCACACAGGTTGCTGTTTAACTTTATCTAGTCAATAATTCAAACGCTCTACTGAGTTCTTAATGTTTTTTAGCTTTTATTGATATTCTAAAATTGTTAAGTGTATCCAGTAATACTAATACATTTCTGAAACTCAACTGAGGGAATGCTATTAAGAACCTGGACAGAACTTATCGTCCGTGTGCCATTTCCTCCAAATATTCATCACGCACTATGTGTTAAATAATTTTAAAACATAATGAAGATCTTGGAAAGACCTGTAGTTAGGGAAGAGGAAATGGAAAGTTTCCCAAGTAGCTCAATCACTTGGCCATGTGTAAAAAAGAAGAGATAAAACATACATTATAACAGTTTAGCAATTCTGTACTAGTCAGACTACTGCTAGTTCTATATTAAGACATTACTAACTATATTCAGACACTAAGGGGTAGAGAAAAACTCACAAGTAGTAAATCCTACCTAAGCTTATATTCTGTTCTTGATACCTGATTTCTTTCTACTTTATACCATCACTGCTGATACTACACTGGAACCAGCATATTTCTTTCTGTCTTCCTGAGAGTTTTTACACGACCATGTGACTCGCGTGTTAATATTACCTTCAAGTATATAGTGTTGAAAAGTCTGCTTATGAGACTTCATACTGAGTATTCTATTTTATAATCTATGAAGAAAAAGTTGCTTAGCTTTTTAAGAAAAGTAACAAGAAGAAAGAGGAACATAATTTGAGGGAATTTTTTTCCGCAAATGTGTGTGCGCGCAGATGATTCTATTATTGCCACTATTACCATGGACGATTGTGCTTTTAAGCTTAAATTTAAATCTCAAATGCTGTGTCATAAAATAAAGTCTCTAATATGCTGTGCCCTTGTGGCAAGGTAATTGGTCACAGTACACATACATCCCCCGGTCCGGGGTTCAACTTCCAGGATCAACAGGAACAACCAAGATGAAACGCCAAATAAAATTAATGTTTAAAAATAAATTGCTAATAACTTCTGCCTTGGACAAATGGAATCTCCTAACCATTACCTCTTAAAATATTACAAATGGCATTGTTCAATTTAAATTATGAGCTACATATTTAGTAACTTTAATTATTTCTCTTGCTTTGATCTACCTTTTCTAGTTGTTAATGTTTAATAGGTAGCTCAGAATTTTAATCAAGATCTTTTTATTTTTAAGAAACAGTATAGAGAATTCATTCTAAACACTTGAGTGTCTTTTGAAGTTGTCGTCCATGACTAATAAAAGTTTCACTATCAAAGCAAAAGATATTAGATTTAATATATAAATCAAACTTAATTGGGGAATGAGCTGCCCTAAGATAGCAATTTGCTTGTACAGATATCATTGTTGCTTTACACCCAGCATAGCTGACGTTTTTAATTTATTCAACATTTGGAAAGCTTTATGCATGTTTTTATTGAATTGTAAATTATGTCCCTGAGTGTGCTTAAAGAGTACTTACTCCATTTTGTTTAAAAAACCTACATTGTCCTATATTGTATGAAAAATGATTCTGTTCCTACAAGTTATACTCACACATTCTTTACCAAAAAAATCATTTTCTTGCATTTACAAAGAAATACTGTTTGTGACATTGTGAAGAATTTTTTCCAATTAATTTAAAAAGCAATAAATAGGTGGAGTTGAAAAGAGAATTCACCTCTCTGGTACTTAGGAAGAGATCTAGTTGTGACTATTCTCTAAATGGAAGGGAAAATAAAAAGCAAGAATTATCTTCTCTCACAGAGATGTGCTAAATGAAATGTGCTAAAAGATGCGGTAAAAATCTGAAGGATTAAAAATAATGTTCATCTGTAAGTATTTTATTCCTTTTGTGTTTATTCTTCTTGAATTATTCTTGATAGTATTTGGGTATCAAGTTTTCTTATGGGTTGCACTGCAGTCAAATATATTTTACACAAATAAAAGAAAACACGGGGAAAAAGGCAGTGAAAACATGGCTCAGGGATAATATCCTAAGCTTGTTTGTTTGTGAGATTTGGAGTCTTTGTAATTTAGAAAGCTCCTTACAATGTATTAATTAGCTGAAACAAGAATGTATTGTGTCCAAACAGTGCATATATTGAGGGTGCATTGTGCTGGGAGGGACTTAGTAGGCAATGTTGGAGTAAAACTGCAATGAAAAGACTCAGGCAAAAAACAGCTTTTTGAAAATTGCACCTTTTGATGTGTTGGTGACATACAATTGATGGAGTTAGACAGAATAATGACTTTAAACATGAACTTTTCCTCTCAGAAAGGCAGTATCTTGAGGTGTTCATTAGGTCCCATATGGAAAGAGAGTTTAATAAATTCTCTTTCTTTTGACCTTTCGTTATTAATCATTTTTGAAACGTGATGAGTCTTCTTGGGAGTTATCCAGAGATGCTAAATCTGGGAGGAAGCTGGTTAGAATCATACTGCTGGCACTCCAGGAAAATCTATACTGTGAGGTGTTGTGGTGCATGGTATACACTACTCTGACAGAGCCTACTGCATTGATTTAATTTCAAAAGCAAGGCTTTGTAGTTTGATCCACCAGTCTTATCTTTACTACCTTGCAGCCAAAAGCTTTCTTGTGTATTGGCTATGATTCTAGGCTTCTGAGATGCTTCTGATGCCATGGATTTTAGAGGAACACTATCATAAATGTAACACAGAGAAGTACAAAGACAATGCTGTGCACTTATGCATATATATGAGTAGCCACCAAGAGTTCTTAGCTCATCTTTAAGGAAAAGTAGTATTTGTTTATCCTTAATATTTTATTTTTCACTTGCAGCACTTGTTCAAAGGTATATCCCAGTGACTTTTCCTGATCTAATAATGACTGCATAATAGTTAACATATCATCAAAGCCTCCATAATGATCAAATGAATGGTTGATATTCATGAGTTTCTTTACACTTAAGGTTTAATTAACATTGCAATCGATGTTTGAATAGAAAAATGGTTTTCATGTATGTGTGTGTCTGCATAAACCACACACATAAAATGCATGCACACACTTCACTAATGCATGGTTCTCTGACAAGAAAGGTTATCATGCTGTACCATCTATCATAAGATTAAAAACAACCAAGAAGATCAGGAATTTATTTAGATTTAAAAGGTGTGAAACTAGGTGAAGAGCTAAGGAGAGTTTTATAAACTGGTTATTAAAATAAAAAAATACATAGGTTTTATTATGGACTGCTTTTAACAGTGTTGTCTGTTTTCAGCGCAGCATAGAATTGCCGGTGTTTCAGACCTTTAAAGTGTTCCTACCAAGACAGAGTTCATAAATGGAAGCTCCAAGAGTCATCGTTCTTTGAAGAAATGGCCTATGTGACCTAATCATGGGGTCTTTCTCTTTCTTTTTCTCTCTCTTTTCTACCACTTGGAAAAAAGCTGCGTGGGAAGCAAAAATTCCTCTTCTCACTATGTTTTGCACATTGTCAGAATTTATTAACACAGTATTTTCAGAAGAATGACAGGGTTATTAGATATTTCATGGCAGAAACTCAAAAACAATTCTGCATCCTGTTTGGTCAAAACTTGTAAAATTTTCAAGAACCACAGAAGCAAAAGTGGTCTTTCAATGTGTTAAATGCAGGCTTGCCAAGCTGATAGAACTTAAGATGGGTAGGAAAAAAACAAGGGAGAGTCAAGTGTATAAAGTCATATTATGCATTAGCATGTGTGGGATACATGCTGTTATAATTTATGATAAGCAAAGGTTCACAAAAATACATAAAATATACCTTGATTTGGGAGGACTACACTATGGAACTTGACCTGTATCACTAAAATGTGAGAAAAATCTATTAAATGTTTTAAATTAATAAAAATAAATTTTAAAACATGCAGCCAGAAAAGTAACAGAGCTATTCCTTTGGTATGCAAAATATTGGGCTAGCTTCTTTGTAATTTTGACTGATAGCTTCATGGTATCTATTCAATTGTTATTTGCATTATATACTGTTAAGCAACATGTATCATTTATTGGCACACTTGTATCATAAATTGAAGAGTTTTGTAATCTAAGCACTACTATTGTGTTACTTTAAATGGATGGACTACAATTTAAGCTAGCAGCTCACTTTTTATTTTGTTTGCATTTTTTTTCACCAGGTTTCTATGTGCTTTTGACAAAACTTCTTTTATCTTTTATTCTTTGGTTTCAATATGTTGCTTAATAAAAACTGAAAAAATAAATTGAAAATAATATAATGAAGTTGAAAACAGATGAAACAGGTGATTACTCAGCTTAACTGGGAAAGAAGGAAATACTTATTACACACACACTATATATATACACATACAAACACAAACATACCATATATGTGTGTGTTTATATATATATTGATATATATATTTACATATATTCCCACACAATTAATTCATTAAATGTTTAGTAACTACCTGTTATTTGACAAAAAGTCAAGTTAGTGTGACAGATACCAAGAACGCAAATATAAATGTTCCCTAACCTCTAACATTAAGAAGTATGAGGCACATAAGAAATAAGATATAAAGGAAATTTGTGGAAATGATTAAGATTGTATGATATAAGCCTGTGTCCATTAAAGTGAAGTATGAGCAAGGTAGTGGATAAATCTACCAGGGTTAGTAAGGAGTAAGTATGATCAGAAGACATTCAATGATAAGGGCTTTATTTTTTTGTTTGTTTGTTTTAGAGTTGAATCTATGGTAGTGTTTGACAGGCCAAAAGAAAAGTACTCCGGGGAAAGTTGAGTTAGTTTTACCATTATGTTGTATAGAATGAGAGCATACTTCCGACTATAGGATGGAAGAGAGTAAGTTTATAGAGGCTAACATCCCATTGATAGAAATGATTCTGTGCTTATGTATACAGCCAAGAACAACTGTATGACAAAATTATGAAATAATGTTCCCTATATCTTAACTACAGCTCTGCTAGTTATATACACCATTTATATCAGTTACCCAGAATGTCAAGCTCCTAACAGTGTTATACTCTCAGTCCCTTTCAGAATTATTTGTGTTTGGCTCTCACTCCATCCTATCTCTCTACTTTGTGCTCCATTGCTTCTCACTTAGCGGTTGATGAAAAGCAATCTGATAAACTAATTCTTACTAAGGTTTAATTACTTAACAGCTTGATTATTAAATCTCTAAGGGTATTTGGATTTTGAATAGAGGACTCTAAGATGCTAAAAGTCTTAATCCAATAGAATTAGTGAAATTTTACTGGCAGAAGACATTTTGTTGGGATGGAAAAGACAACAGAGAGGCTCTATTCCAAACATTTCATAGTTTTGAAAAACAGCAAGATCATGTGGAAATAGCACTACATTTGGTGTTAAAATCCCAGGTACAACAACATCTAAACTGTCGTTTTTTGCCTTGGAGTTTTGATTTTCTTGGCTTTATAATAAAATAATAGAAGTTATGCTACTAGTGGTCGCTAGCTTCAAATGAAGTGGGTAGACATTCTTTATAAAATATAAATGCATTTCCCTCAATCAGAAATATTTAGGTTTATATGCATTGCAATACTTTTTATTCCTAATTTTTCTTAATTCAAATCAGCTACCTATAAGAAGTCAGTAGATAAATGACTGAAGTTGCAATTAATGAAATTTACACATACATCAAATTTCTAAATATATTGGTTACATCCTAAAGTTTTTAAAGAACATGAAAACGACATGGGAAGAAGAAATTGTGAGCAAGGACAAATTAATAAATAAAAATATAGTGTATCTCTAAGAGTGGTTCCAGGAAGACTAAAGATGCAAATTAATTGATAATCCTAATAACACCAAATGAATCTGAAGGGGAATTTAAGTAGTTCACAGAATCAAAAGAACTGAATAGATGCAGCTATAGTACTACATATACACTATGATTAAAATGACAATAAGTAAGTATGTTGTTCTATTTTCAAGAATAGGACATGGTCCAGCATTAATGCAGCATAATTGACAGAATATAAGAATATAATCTATGGAACAGTTTGGAATACCTATCAAAATTTTACCTGTATGTATAACCCAATAGTTTAATTTTTGCTTTTATTTTAACTATGTCAATACACAAGGGCAGTTTTATTTTATTTTTTTTTAAAGAAAGGTGCAGGCAGGAATGAAGGTGAGCAGACAGGCAGGAGAGAACAGAGGGAGGAAAGGGCATTTTATTTTTTAATTTATTTTGGTTATTTACTCTAGTTGTTTCACTCTGGACCAGAACTCCAAACCACGGTTATGTGGCATACACTCCTTGTGGGACAATTAACATAAACGTTGCTCCACCAGGGTGTGCTGGGCTGCTTTATTTTTAATAGTGAGACAATTGAGTATATATCTGTAAAGAATCATTTAAAACAATCTCCAAATTGAAAGTAGAGAATGCATCAGATAAACCATGAAGTCCAAGACAGATTTTTGTTTAAAGCAATATGATTTTTTTTGATTAATTTGTGAGACTGCAGGATCAAAGAAATGCCTTACAACATCTTAGATTTCACTGAACAAAGCATTTGGCAAAATTTCTGATTCTCTGGGATCATCAGAAGAGTGGGGCTATGAAAATGACTTAACAAACTTCTTTGGATTTGAACATAGGGCACAGGGATAACATCACTCTTAGAACAATGTACAGAATATAAGCAAAAGGTAGCGAGAAAACAGGCAGTGCTTTAGCATCTAAACTTGAGAGTCAACCTGAGTACTAACATACAGTCAGAAATGTTCTCCCCATTTGATCTATGGTCATTTTGATGGTGATGTTTCTCTCTAATCTCAAAATTTTTCTTATACGATTTTCAAACTAAGAAGATTCCTGCTTTAAAATAGGAGAATTAAGTAGGAACTTAATGAAAGGTACTTAGTAAAATAGGAAGCATCAAGTATTATGATATTTAAATAAATACAGAGGAGTACTTAGTCAGAAAGTAGAGGAGTCATTTTTTCACATCAGTGTCAATAGTAGCAGAGAAAGAAAACATTTGATTTACCATAAAATCCCATCCTACTGTAAGCAGGAAAGGAAGTTCTTTTCCAAGAAGAGTGAGAAGTTAAAGCATTCTTGTAGACTAAAGAATATTGTATGAGACACTATAGCTGTTGAATATTCACTGATGATTTTCTTTTTCCTGTGTAATTTCTCAATCTTCCATTTAACATTTTCTTCAAGAACACTTAAATCTTCAGTATAGACAATAAATTCAAAATATATATTCTTTGTCTCCTAAGAGTTTCACGTAATTACTAAGTCAAAACTAAAAAAGATGAATTGTCCCAAATTAACAAAATAAATAAAAGCATGTAATGTAATGCTACCTCTCTTCAGGGAGTACACTTAATTTCTTGTACCTTTTTAAAAATGTGTAGCTAAAATTAGGGCAGGGGTGATTTTAAATCATGTAATCAAGGTCAAATAATTAGTGTAAATCTTGGCTGATAATGAACAATTATTAAAATATGGTTTTCATGATTATCACATGGAGAAAAATGGTAAACTTTTAGTATACAGAACAGATAGGAATGATGCATTTAAAAAAACATAAGTATTGGATGGCAAGTGCAGTGTGCTCCATGAGGATGAAAGCATGACAAAGCAGATAATAGGATCTTCCATCACATTAAATAGGAATATTGTGTTTTCATGAAAGGATATGTTTTTCAATACAAAATTAAAATATAAGCTAGACAATTTAGTTTTGACAGCAACAATTTATGGACTTCAATACACAGAGATGTTTAAAAAGTTGGAGCAATTAATGGCTATTTGGAAAAGGGAAATATCTAAGGGAGAAAATAATATTCACCTTCACTTATCTAACGAGCTTGTTTATCTGAAATGAGTCGATTAGGAATAAATGGAGAAAATTAGAGAAATAAGATTTTGAACAAATACATGGACAATATTAAAAAGTTTAACTATAGTATGATTCAATGAAATGGTTTATGAGTAGAAATATTCATTTTTGAACAGTTTTCAGTCGCCTTTAATTGTAGTCGGAAGAAATAAACATACCACGTGTCTGCCTTTGGGTTCCCATCCTAAATGGTGGTTTGTATTCTCAGTTAATTCAGGACTCTTCTTCCTTGGACTGATAGATATTCTTTAATTTATAATCCTGATAGAATCATTTAAATCACATTTTAGACAGTCACTGACAATCAGTGTGTCATTTCTATCTGGTTGATCTCTAAGATTCTATAAATCCTGATACTTCATGATATTTATGTCTGAACTATATTTTATAGCCTAGAATAAGAACTTTATATTCTCCATTTACTTACATAAAAGTAAAAAGAGTGAAATTTTCAAAAGTTGTAATGTCTATTTCTAACAATAAATGATGTTGAAATAATCCTCAAATCTCAACAGAATCACCAGATGGTATGTTTTCTAGACACGTCAAATTTATAACAATGTATTTTTACATTTTGCAATACAACATAAAGCCTAATAATAAGCTCTGAATTCTGCAAATACTAGACAAATCTGCAAGTATAACATTCTTCTCTCCTAGTGAACATCCTGTGAATTCATAAATATTTACATATTACAAGTTATAATTATGTAGCACTGGGGAACAGGGATAATGTAACTGTATATTTATATCTACAAGAATGTAAAAGAACATTCATAAATTACAAATGCGCATTGTTCTAAGAAATGTACCCACTGAGCTTTTGTATCTTAAGACCAATACATAAGACATGTTTCTACATCCTCCCATCAGTAGAATAAAAATTATAATTTTAAGTTTGAATGACTATTGATTGCTTATTATAGTGTCTATTATTAGTTGTAAATGATTATGTATGAGCACTCCTTTGTAGGCATTTGATGATGTAGAAGGGAAAGTTTGTATTGCTACAGGGATCATCCTCCTTAACAAACTGACAAGCATAATTATAAAAATACTTAAAAGTATGTATTTTCTTAAAAACAATAACCTAAAATAGCATAGTTAAATACTATCTTGTTACTGCTCTTCATATTAGTTGACTTTCCATAGTAAATTCTATGTCACATATTCAACTGAAAATTAATAAAGTTCTGCTAAATAAAACAAGATTCAGTTTAGAAATCTGTTGGGCTTCTTAGTTTTGAATTACCGCAAAGCTTTAAAAAATAAAAACTTAAAAATGTTTCCTACATTTTTGCAATATTTTACAAAAAACTGATTCGCTTTTACTTTCATATTTATTATTTTGTATTGTCCTTTTCTTATTATTTTCACTGCAAACTATTCCAACAGTTTAATTACTTTATAGCTACATTTTTATGCATATCTCTGCAGGTACATTTATATATTAGAGAAAATTTAGCTCTTAAGTAGTCTAATCTTTGAGGTTGACAGCCCTTATGTAGCAATGACCTCCAGTCATCTGATCAAATTTTGGGTTACTTACTAGTATAATCAAATATATTCTCATCTCTCATTTGAACAAATCATACAGAAATTGAATACAATTTTTTATGAACACTAGCAATATGTTCACTTCTCTGATAATTTTGACATTAAAATTCCATCTTAATAATCCCATCCTTCAGGCTTTGCAGACTCTTAAGGTATTAAAGAAAAAATTATCCTAAGCAGTTAGATTATAATGTATTTAAAGATTAGACATTTCATGTTGAATATTAACTGCTCTACTTCCCAGGAAAAGAAAACTATGCTGATTTTCTTCTTCTATAATTTATACATTTCAAAGGTCAGCTATCCAAGTTTCAAACCATGTTACAGGGCAGCATACTTTAAAATGGACTTGAATGCTCCATAGCATTTTAAATATGCCTGTATACATATAAATACATACATGCATGCATATATGTATATATTATATTTAAAATATTAGAAATATTTATAGAATATTTTGTTTCAAAATATCATAATATAAATGTATTAGAAATTTAATTATAAATGCCTTGCATGTTAGTAAAAATGCTTCTTTTATTTAAAAAGAAAAAATGTATCATACTAACTCTAGGTTATAGGTAAGATATTTACTGAGTATATACCCTTTATCTGTGGAATGGAGAAACTAAAAGCAAATGTGAATTAGCAGATGAGAAAATGACACATTGTATTGTTTTTCAGACCAACTTCTTACTTCTTCGTGTTGACTGAGATGAGCTATGTAGTTTTTCATTTGGTCTTCGGACTTTCCATGGGACTGGAGTCAATAGTGACTGGGACTGTGATATATGCAGGACAGTCACATATGGGAAAGCTGTCTGATTATGCACGTGTGCACACATACATGCACATACACATAGTGTGTAACATTGTGTAATAACTAGGCAATATTCAAGTTGGTTATTTTATGTAATCTCTCTATATGTCCTCTCAATCTGATATTTCCCAGTAGTAATATAGTTATACTTCTTATCTGACACCTCTGGATTTCCAAAAGATAGAAATTACAAATCACTGTAAGTTTTAGACTTCAAATTGCTGTGTCACTTTGTTTGAAGTGAGAGGAGACTATTCATGGGCAGACCACTAGTTTGAAGGGTTATATTTGAGTGGTGAGGAGGCTGAATTTAGAGCTTAGTTGCAACAAAAAGAAAGTAAATATATAGTAAATGAAGAGGTTTACTCTGCATCCTGTTACATCCTGCTGGAGGTACCTGGGATATGTATAGAAGTACCTCAAATTACCTCATTGAGAGACTCAGAAGCTGCAATTTCTATCAGTTCCTACTTGGTATTGCTAAAGAATGTTTTGCAGAAATAAATTTGGCACTTAGACCTTCCAGATATTCAAGTGGACCACACAGTCCATGCCAGAGAAACCTCTCTCAAAAAGAGTTGCAAGAACTTTCTAGAAGAAATTGAAAGAAGGCATTAGGATACAGTCTTAATGAGATATGGGATAAATGTATAAAACCTATTTACACAGTTAACAAATCTAACAAAGTGAACATTTAGTCCAAGGAATAAGATTTTTAGGTTTCATCAATATTCCATTTCTTGTCTGCATTCACATTTTCCCACTACCCACGACAGAATAACCACTATATTATTTTGTTTTAATTATTTCTTTGCTTTAAACAAAAATGTTCCTCCAACACAATTTGTGTCTGTAAATACTATATTGCTTAATCTTACCAATTTTGGAAATTTTTGTAAATGAAAGTTCATTTGTATGTATCTTTCTAAAACTTGTCAATTCATTATGTGCTGTTTTTCACATGCCTATGTTTATGCTTGAAATTGAAATTTACTTGTTGTATCTGCTGTATAATATTTCATTATATAAATATACTGCATTTACTCCATTGCTGTGCTAATTCATTTTACTGCTACTTTTTCTGTAATCTAAAGAAAGCAGAAAAGAATGAATTCTATTGCTTTATTGGGGTATGGTGTATAATCACATGAGAGAACCAGTGAAGTAAAAGTAAAGTGAGGCAGGAAAGGAGTGCAAACAAAGAAAGTTGGGGCACTGTTCACCAGGTCAGACGAAATTCTTAAGGATTGCTCTAGATATACTGAGGCTCCTCTGTAACCCAGAATGATCTGCTGAGGAATGGGATGGGAAGACAACATAACATATCTGCCTTCGCCTGCCTATTAATCTTATCATGTTCAAAATATACCTTATAAAGCATTACTTTCATAGCATTTTTGAAGTCCTAGTTCCCTACAGAAAGATGCTGAGGAAGTCAGACATCAAACCCTGAAGTATCATGTATGCAGATTCCAAGCAGTGATAGAGCCCATATCTTCCATGGTTCTCTTGATCTTTGATGTAGAGATTTTATATTATATTATTAGCAAAATGCTTCAGCAGTTTTTTAATAGCTTGAAGCTAGGGCGGTATATGTAGCTTGATAAAATTTGATAATGAATGCATGTGAAACATTATTGCATGATTTTATTCATCTATTAAAATCATATGGTTTTTCTCATTTAAAATGCTAATATAATGAATTAAACAATTTCAACTTTAACTATTGAAATGACCCTGCATATTTTGAGGTTAAAAACAATATAGATATGATATGGTGTGTTATTAATACCTAAACAGATTATGATTGCTCATATATTCAAATTACTACTTCTATATTTATGAGTGGGATTAGCTTGCTACACTCCTCTTACTTGTCTTATCTTAATTGGTAACAATTCAAGTGAACCTCATAAAAATTATTTAATCTAATTTTTTCTATACCTAGAAAATTTGTTCAAACAATCTAAAATTTGTCTAAGTCCCCATATTTTCTTATGAGAAAATATTTTGATGACTAGTTTAATTGATTTAATACATATGAGAATGCTATAGTTTGTGCTATTTCTTAACTCAATTTTTATCAATCGTGTCATTGCAAAGTATTGATTTTTTATTTTTATGGCACAAAACATTTATTGTAGAATTTATCTCTACATTTTCAGTAGTTATGCAATCTCTTACTAATGCCTACTTTTTTGTATTATTTTCCTTATTTATTTTTTAATAATTATTTTTCACTGTTGAATAATTTTTATAGTCTATTTTCCATTTAATAGGTTTCTGAAGTTATTTCCATGGCTTCCTTATTACATTTTTTGTGGTTTTATTGTTACTTATTTTAAAATTCCTAAGGAAATTAAGTTTTGTTAAACTGTTTTCTGAATATTTCATCTATTTATCTTTTCTAATATGAGTACTTGAAGCAATAAATTTTGTTTCAACATGTATTTCAGTTGTTTCTCAGAAATGTTAATTATAGTATTATAATTATTGGTTCAAGTTAAATTCTAGCATATTATTTTCAATAATTTGTTCTTATTGAGTCATGATTTTTTAGGAATTTGTACTTTTTCTAATGTATTCTATTGTGTTATTAAATTTAAATGTCTATTTTAATTCTACTGTGATCAAATAAGGTGTTTTGTATATCAATCATTTTAAATGTATAGAAGAAGCAAAAGTTTATTTTTTGTAAATAGTGCATACATGTGAAGTTGGATGTTTCACCCCATGTTCGAATGACTGTACTACGAATGTCCATTTTATGGTGCTGACTCATCGTACTGTTCAAGTCTTCTATATTCTTACTAATTTTTAATCATTTTGCCCAAATATTGAGGAATTAAAACAAATCTCTGTTGATGATTATTGGAAGAGGATTCAATATTTTCCTCTAAATATATCCATTTTAACTTTATATTAAATTTATTGTATCCATACAATTTAAAATTACAGAATTTTTATTAAATTAAATATTTTATCATTATGTGAAGTCCTTTAATTCTCTAAGAATATTTTTTCCTAAAGTCAATTTTATATGATTTTCATCTAGTTTTTCCACTTCTTAGTAATTGCCTAATCTATGTTTATCAGTCCCTTTGATTGTTAATCATCCTGTGCTCTTACTTTATGTGTTATTAAACTTAAATGTTTATCCCATTTAAATTAATTTGATTATTGATATATTTGGATTACTTACATGAAACTATACATTTTTAATTGTTTTTATACCTCTATTTATTCTTCATCCTCTTTTTTTTCCAATTTCTTTGGGACCCTTTATCTTTTTTCATTTAAATTTTCCTTAACATTTTAGAAATTATATAACATTTTAGAAATGTGCGTCTTTATAACGTATAACATTTATGAAATTATATACACAAACATTCATTATACAGAACAGGATTGGCTCATGTGATTAAGCAGTCCTGAGATGTCCCAAGATATGTGATCAGCAAAGTGGAAACCCAGGAGAACCAAATTTGCGTTTTCAAACAGAGTCCTAAGTCTGAATCAATGGCATCAATTTCAACTCATGTCCAAGTCCAAAAGCAGAAAAGATTGATGTTCTAGCTCAAACAGAATGAAGCAGAGTGTTTACTCTCTCTCATTCAACCTTTTCATTCTTTATGGCCTTCTACATACTGGATGAGACCCAGGCATACTGGGAAACATTTTAACAAACTTTCCAGTAGAACATCAATGATGTCTAACATACTTTTTTTGTTCATTGCACGCATGTGTATCTTAACACAAGGGAACTTTATTTTTACATCACCTCAAAACTTTTGTCTGTTAAATAATGAGCCTCTATTGAGTATATAAAGAAAATAATTTTATTGTTGCTGGTATTCACAACTGCATTGTTATTATGATTAAAGATGATGTATGAGTACTTGCCCAAGATGGTATATTGAAACCATTCCTTTTGGTTTCCAGTAATGCTCGCAACCAAGTATTTTCTGTAGTGGAAAAAAAATACATGTGGGTGTATATATATATGTATGTACGTATTTCAAGATAGGATATATGTCTGCATCACTCTGTGTGATGGTCAGCACATAGACACTCTAAACCTAGGTGTAGTTTTATGTACCTGCCAGAAATAGTAATAAGCATTTATGAAAACATTGAAATTTATGGAAACCAGTACACAACTTAGAAACTTGTCAATTAAAGGAGATTTATGGAATTTTAAATACATATTTGAAGCAGCTACTTATATTATTATATAAACGATTAGTTCTAGTGCAAAATTTTGCAGTTTTATTTATTTCACATTTATGCTACATGAAACTTTATTATAAATATGAAATGTTTTTTCAACATATATTACTAGATAATCTATTTCAAATAGGTTCACTAAACATGATGTGACATTAAGTACAAATGTATATGAGGTAAAACAAAACCTGTTATGATGCATAATTAGACCTTTATAAAAAAACACGCATTTTAACGAAAGTCCTCTTTTACAAGTATCCATTATTTGCAGAATAATGTAAGTTTAGATGTGCAGTTTCTTTCATCATAAAATATGTTAACAAGATACACCCATCACCAAATTACCAATATTTCTCCACCACTATCCATTGGATTTCCATCACCTCTTGTTCCCAGCCTGACGCACTTCCCCTCTGATAACTTCAGTTCTATTTTCAAAGTCCAATGGTTGTTTTTTGTTTTGCCTGTTTGCTTTATTTCTTTATATCCCATGTATGAGTGAGAACATTCTACATTTGTCTTTCTTCTTCTGACTTAATTTCATTAGCATAATCCTCTCTTGTTCCATCCATATTGCTACAAATAATAGAATTTCATCTTTTTAGTAGTCACTATTCCATTAAGTAATATGCCATATCTTCTTATCAATTCTTAAGTCAATAAACACTTTTTTCCCATTTAGTGGCTATTGTAAATAATGCTGCAGTAAACATGGATATGCATATATCTCTTTGAATTGTTTCTTTGCGATTTTTTTGGTAAATACTCAGAAGTGGGGTGACAGAAACATACAGACTCTCCATTCTCAATTTTTTGAGTATCTCCATATTGCTCTTCACTATAATACTTGTACCAATTTATACTCCTACCAACAATGTAAAAGGATTCCCTTTCTCCACATCTTTGTCAATTGCTTTTTCAGTTTTTTGCATGATAGTCATTCTTACAGGTGTGAAAAAGTATTGCACTTCTGTTTTGATTTGAATTTCCCTAATAACAAGAAAGCGGAACACATTTTCATGTTCCTATTGGCCATCTGTATGTTTTCTTTGTAGAAATGTGTGTCAGATGTATTTCCAATTTTTTAAATAGGACTATTTGTTTTTCTGTTGTTGAGTTTTATGAGTTTCTTATATAATTTGTATATTAAACCCTTGCCAGATATACTGAGTAAACATCTTCCAAAACTAAGTATGACAACTTCGCATTTTGGAGATAGTTTCTTTTGCTGTACAGACGATTTTTAGTTTTATGTAGGCCATTTTTTTTTTTTTTATTGGTTTCCTTTGTTCCCTTGCCATTGGAATCATGGCCCAAAGGCCTCCCTAAGGTTAGTATCATGGAACATATTGCCTATGTTTTCATCTATGTATTTTGTGATTTCCGGTCTTGCATCCAAGTCTCTACTTGATTTTGAACTATTTTTTGTATATGTTATATGGTGATCTAGTTATGTTCTTTTGTGTGTGACTATTGTTTTCTTAGCCTCATTTGTTGAAAAGATTTCCATTTATCCACAATATCTCTTTTTTTGTTATAAATTAACTGACCATGTATGTTTATTTAGATGGAATCAATTCTCTTTGACTGGTCTATTTATATGTAGCCCAGTGCCATGCAGCTTTGAATATTATTGCCTTGTGACACAGTTTAAAATAGTCATGTGATACTTTCACATTTGTTCTTTTTTTCATAATTGCTTTAACTACTTGGGATTTCCTATGATTCTACAAAAATTTCAATTTTTCTTGTATTTCCTTGAAAAATTCCGATGCAATTTTGATATGGATCACATTAAATCTGTATTTGCTTTAGGTAAAATGGTAATTTTAGCGATGTTGATGTTTTCCAAATGTGAGCATGGAATATTTTTCTATCTCCTTGTATTTTCCTTCATTTTTTTTTTTAACATTGACATTATTTTCACTGTGCACATTTTTACCTCCTTTGTTAAGTTTATTCCAAGGTATTTTTTTACTGTTGTGAATAGCACAGGCTTCTTAAATTCCTTCTCTTTTATCTCACTGTTTTCATATTAAAAAACCCAGTTTTTTGCATATTTATTTTGCAGGCTGCCACTTTACTAATTTATTAATTCTTAGAGTTTCTGGTGTAGTCTCTAGTGTTTTCTACATATATTATCATGTCATCTGCAAAGAATGGTAATTTTGCTTCTCTAGTTTGGGACCCTATTTTTACTTATTGCCTAACTTAATTGACTAGGACATCTAATACACTATGGAGAAACATTGGTGTAAGTAGCCCCCATTGCCTTGTTCGTAATCTTAAAAAAAAGGTTTTCTACTTCGTCCCGATTCCGTCTTTGTAAGCTGTGTTATATAAGAATCTGTTGATGCCCTCTAAGTTGTTGAAATTATTGGCATATAGCAGTTTAGTACAGGCTTTTATGATGTTTGGGTTTTCAGCGGCATCTATTATAACATCGCTTCAATTTCTGATTCTAATTATTAGGATTTTCTATACTTTTCTTCATGAGGCTAGGCAACATTTTGTCAATTTTGTTTATTTTTTTAAAAAAACAGCTTTGGTGTTCATCGATCATCTGAATTATCTTTGCAATTTCTCTTTCATTTATTTCTGCTTCAATTTTTATAAGTTCCTCCCTTCTACTAATTTTTGGCTTCAATGGTTCTTCTTTAGCTACTTTAGTGTAAATTTAGATTGCTTAAATGGGATCTTTCTTGTTTCTTTATGTATGCCTGGTTGCTAGAAACTTCTGTCTTAGTACTGCTTTCACTGGATCCATAAGTTTTGATAGGTCATACTCATTCTCCTTTGTCTTTAAGTACTTTTTAATATATTCTTTGATTTTGTTTTTGACTAGTCATTCGAAAGCATGTTGTTTAGCCGCCACATAATTTGGAATTTCTCAAGCTTCTTTTTTTGTGGTTGATTTCTACTTGCAATTCACTGTGATCAGAGAAGATATGAGTCATGATTTCAGCTTTTTTAAACTTGTAGACACTTTGTTTACCAGCATATGCTCTTGAGATTGTTCCATAAGTACTTGAGAAAAATTTGAATTCTGCAATTGTTGGGTGGAGCATTCTGCAAATATCTATTAAATCCATCTGTTTTAACTTGTCATTTAAATATGTTTTCCTAATGATTTTCTACCTGGTTGATTTGCTTGTTTTTGTAAGTAAGGTGGCAAAATCACCTGCTATTGTTGCATTGATGCTAATTTCTCTACTTCTATTAATAATTTATCAATTTTGACACTTCCTCATTTGATACACATATATTGTGCTATGTCTTTTTACTTAATTTGACACATTAACTATATAATATTCATACCTGTCTTTTTTTAACTTTTTTTGGAAGTCTATTTTATTTGATGTTACTATGATTATCCTTACTTTTATTAGTTTACCATTTGATTATGAGATTGTCTTCCTGTCCTTGATTTTGAGCCCATGTATATCTTTAGATAGACTTTTCTTGCATGCAGAAGAAAGTTAGATTTTGTTTTAATCCATTCAGCCATTCTTTGTTTTTGTATTGGAGAATTCAGTTCATTAAAACTTACAGTGATTATATGCAACTGCTTATTGCCATTTGAATTTTTTCAGGATGTTGTTACAGACTATCTCTGTACCCTTACTTTACTATTTCTTACATTTAAAAACATTTATGTTGTGTTTGTTTTCCTTTTTTACATTCTTCATTTAAATTTTTTATATGTATTTAATTTTCTCTGTGATTTACATGTACGTTTTAATGCTTATAATTCTTTTTAACTTTAAGGAAACAGTCTAGATTTCATTTTAACAGTCTTAAGTTTTTTACTTTTCTTTTTTTCACAATCATATTTTGTGTCTTGCTGCTTCTAAGAGGTGTTTCTTTAATTGCATAGAAATCTCTTTTGTATCCCTCATTGATTTACTGATGATAAATTTCGCTAACTTATATTCCAATTTTAGGTGATAATCTTGGAGCATAGGAAATTCTTGGTTGCAAAACACTTTCTTTAAGCACTTCAAATGTATCATGCCATTTCCTTTGGACTTGTATATTTTCTGCTAAGAAATCTGCCAACAGTCTTATGGGAGTGGCTGGAGGGTGGCTTGTATGTCATTTATTTTTCTCAAACTGCTTTAAGATTCACTCTTTGTCTTTGTATTTCTGTCATTTTAGTGATGATGTGTCTCAGTGCATATCTGTTTTTATTTTTGTTGTTTTTTGCTATATGAGTTTCCTGGTTTTGGATGTCTATTTTCTTCCTCAAGTTAGGAAAGTTAGCTAGTATTGCTTCAAATAAAATATTTGTCCCTTATCTCTCTCTATTCCTTGTATGACCCCTATAATGAGAACATCACACCTCTTGATGTTGTTCCATAAGCCACTGTGTTATATTTATTTATTTTAATTGTTGTTTTTCTCCCTGCTCATCTGCTTAGGCTCATTTCACTGCCCTGTCTTCTAGTTCAAAGATTCAATTGAAAGCACCTTCCGGCCTACTGTTGAGATGCTCTATTGTGCTTTTTTTAGTTGGAATATTGTGTTCTCTAGCTCTATGCATTCTGCTGAAACTGCCTCATGTTTTAAAAACAGACATAGATCTCAAGAGAAGAAATGCAGTAATATCTCAGTTCACAGGAAGGGTTTCCATATTTCTTATTCCCCACACTAAAGTTTTTGTCTCAACAAATTAAAGTCCTGCAGTCAGTTAATATAAACTTTCATCTCCCTGTGTTCTCTGTCTTGTGTTCTTTGCTTCCCTAAGTCTTATTTACTTAAAAGAAAAGCTTCAATATTTTGCACATCAGATTATAGATATTCTCTGGTCAGTTCCAGGTCTGGGGTCATCCACTGAAGGCAGAAGTCCTTCAGCCAAGGAAAGAGGGTCTGTATCACTGGTCCCTCCCAATGGAACCTAAGGTTTCCATACTGGGCAGCAGTCACATGAGACTGATCAAGTTATCCTACCATTTATGAAGATGTGCATATTTTTCTTAATAGAGATGTTGGTTTTTATTCTTTTTCTGTATTTGTAGTTGTTAAATGGGTGTCGTTTCATTTGTCTGTGGGAAGGAAGTGAGCATGAAATATTACCAGTCTGCTGTCTTAGCACAATTTCCCATAAGTCTTCTTTATACTATGGTATATGTCAGGAATTAAGCAACTATTCTTAAAATAATAGGGCAAATCTTATAAATTCAAAATTTCTGGATACTAATCCTTAAGAGACAGAAATGTTGAAATCCTGGCATTTAATGTGCTCCAAAATTACATAAAGGATGATTGTATTTTACTGTAGGATCACTATTAGATCTTCCTTAATAGACATTATTCTTTCTGACATTTTTCTTGATTATATTGAATTCTGGCAAAGATGACTAAAATAAATTATTTAACATTTTTATCATATATATACACACAAATGTATGTATAGTCATAAATCACTCTATAGTCCTTGTTATGATTTTAATAATAAGGTTTTATGATAATTTTACTTATACTTAAAAATTAAATGATTGTGTTTTATTAAGTTTATATTCTATTTCTATAATTTGTGAGTTGATCTGGGCCATATCACATCATAACTTTGAGTACTTATCATAAAATAAAGTATCTAACTTAGAGTTTCTTATTTATTAGTAAACTTAACAGCAAAAAGCATTGCAACAATTTCATCCAAATTTCCTCTGTCTACAAAAACCAAAATTAATTTTGTTATTTGTGTCAATTACTCTTTTGAATATTATCAAAAACAAATATAATGCTATAATTCAATTCACAATGTTATTTGCCTGAAAAGATTTCTCAAATTTTAGCCTATTTTAAGAATGGTTGTTTTATAATTTACTTTAAATCCCTGCACAAAAAATGTTATCTACCAATATTTTTTCACTTTTTAAAAATTGTTTCGTTAATTTTTTATTTTCTTTGTGTTCTTTTTTTCTGTATTATCATTTAGATTTTACTTCTTTAAATATTATTCCAAAGCTAGTGGATTATTTCATTAAAAAAAAGTCTTGTATTGACTCATGCATCACTTAATGTCAAAGATTTCTTCATTTTTGTCTCTTGGGAAAAGAAGTCTTTTTCATTCTAGTCTGTTGAGAAGCTTGGGATAGTGGACCAGTTGAATGATTGGAATGGACTCCTTATTTATTCACCTCACCAAAAATAGTGGGATTTTTTTGTGCTTAACAGTGGTGCTTGATTACACGGTATATATATATTTTTAAATTTAGCAATGATTTGTAACAAAGGTAGAATAGATGTAGGAGACATTTTCCATGTGTCCTCTACCCTTCTGTTGTTCAAATAATGCAGAAGCTATACTTGCAGGTGGGTATAACTAAAAAAGCTAAAACTGTATTTTAAACATTTAATTGATCACTTTCCTAAGGTTTCCCTGTAGGTTAATGACTCAGGCATACAAACTCTCTAAAAGAATATCAATAATATCTAACACACTCACGTCTCCTCTATTTTTGGCAAACACTTATGATCTAGCACCAAAATATATATGTATTTTTTCTGTGTAACACTAAATGTCTTTGTTAAATAATGATCCTTTGTCTATCACATAAGAAGAAAAGAAAGATTGCAATTTTCCCAGGATTTCTGCTTTATGTTCTCATGTATGTTACTTCACTTTATTTAAACCTCACTTCCGAGCTAAATGAAATTTTTTCCAAACCCCATGCCATAATTAAAATTTGTAGTGTGTGTATGATTTTTATATTTTTAAATTTACATGGTGTTGATGGGAACAAATATTTTTAGGGTTGTCTGCTTTTCTAGTACAAGAAATAATTATGGCCATGTGTGCATATAATACATTTTTTCTTATTTATAACTTATATTATGGTCTCCATTTCTGCATTGTTAATGTGTACCCAACTTTAAAACACATTCACATACACAGATGCACACACTAAATGTCTTATGTGTGTTAAAATTATCCTTTCATCCTTTCCTATTATTTGCCCATACAATGACATTTCACGAAGATAAGAAATAACCGCACATTTCAGTGTCAAGATACATGCCTTTTTTAAGATCCTTAATAGATTCTAACTGCCCAATAACACTGAAATAACTGTGGTCATAACACATTTTTCCCTTATATTTCAGACACATAGGGATATTTCTAATAAACTAGTACAGACG
>RJWH01000033.1:1384284-1391410 GCA_004363575.1 Solenodon paradoxus
AAAAGGTAGGACATAGTTTATGTTCTTATGATACCTGAATTTCTTCTTCTCCATTTTCATATAGCCTTCAGAGTAAGTAATAACAATGAAAATGGCAAAACATTTTATATGGAGTAATATGATTGAGGGAATTCTATTTATTGACAACTGTA
Source organism: Solenodon paradoxus (assembly GCA_004363575.1). Lineage (NCBI taxonomy): Eukaryota > Metazoa > Chordata > Mammalia > Eulipotyphla > Solenodontidae > Solenodon > Solenodon paradoxus. Next base: position 1,384,437 of record RJWH01000033.1, read on the forward strand.
TGGATAATATAAAACATCTAAAAGTAAAACTCAAGAGGTATTTTTAAGTTCCTGATTAAATTAAAGCTCCTAATTGAGACTTAGACCATTACAGGTAACATGAGATTATATCCTAAAATCATTACTTATAATTTTAAGATTTCTTTTTGGTCGACTGTTTTCTTATTTAATTAAAAGATTTCCTTTCAATGTACAAGTCTGAAACCCTGATAAGGATGTTCATGTGTACGTGTGGGGGGCAGGCTACAGGTGGCTAAGGGATGTAGAAATTCATGCAAATACGTGAAAAATACATCAGTCCTTTATACTGTGCTAAGTAATCTTCATTCAACCACCCTCATTACCCCTGCCTTACAATTGAAGAAACTAAAATCTAAGACTATACATACAACCGGTAAATGATATATTTGACATAATATATCAAATATTTACACATTTATCTTAAGCCTAGTTTATCTTAAGTAGCTATTTACCATCATAGTTATATCTATGTATAATTTAACAAGAGAACTTGCCAGTTCCAAATTTATTTGTGGCTTGTGCTTCTCCCATATTTTAAGTTGTTTCAGCTACTTATGGCATAGTAGTTTTTCAACATCAGTTGACTCTAGATAGAAAGTGATTTTGCAGATTTTGATCGCTTTCCCTTAAAATCCTGGGTGGAATGAGAAAACTTGAATAATTTTATTGGATACATTTTTATTCTATTAAAACCCCTTATTTCTCATTCAACTCAAGTAATTCAATATAGATTCTCTAACAAAAAAACTTTTTAAAGCACACAGTTGAGGAGAAATGTTCTCAAATCATGCAATTTACAATTCATAGAAAATCTGGTAACTATTTTGAAGGCTGCAGACTTTCTTATACCTTTAATTTTTTTACCTCACAAGAAATTCAAATGCCCTGCTTAAAAAAGGATCTCGGTGACCTAAGCATTGATTACAGGTATGTGTTTATTGTGTAACAATTCAGAGTATATATTACGTAAGCGTTCTTTTCTACATTTATCTTATCAATCTTATCAATAAAAAATGCTAAAAAAGATGATTTATTTTGATATAAATGGGAATAAATCTTAGGGTTATCCCTGCAAAATTTTGCCCACATCTCTTAATTTTTATATCAGTTTTTATAACTTATGAAATTAAGATCACAATTTTTTCTACCACAGTAACAATTGAATTAAGACATCTGAAAAATATTCTGAACTGCAAAAGAAAGATGTTTTGTTCCCAGATATTACTCACGTTCACTTTACTTAAAACAAGAATGAGAAAATTTTAAATATCTTTTACTATATATGAACTATTTCTACTTGTAAAAATCAACTATGAAAAGACATTTCCATATCATTCTAAAAATCTCTTTCAGGTATATTACTGGTTTTGATATTTTTTATAGTGCAGACACTGTATTGTACTGCTACATATCAGATGCTTTATTGAAAAGATATAGCCTTTAGTGCTGATTTTTTGCTTCACATAACAGAGAGAATAGAGAAATAGACCTCTGTAGCTTCCCTCAACAGGATAGTCTTTCATTTGCATTCATCCTCTTGAATCATAGCATACATTTGGTATAGGATGACTGGGATATCTGGACACCTAGGGAACCTTGTAAACTGCAGGTATAAAAAATAAATAAACACTCGAGACAGTCTAGTTTATATTGGCTCTATCTTTTACTTTTGTTCTTTAATCATATTTTGAGTCACTTTATTTTGTTGAAGGTTGTACTGTTGAGAAAGTAAGGTTTGTGAGGAAAAAGCAATATATGCTGTATGTTTTTTAAATGATATAAAGAATAGCCTATGTAATGTGTACTGGGTCTTCAGAATTTTTTAGAAAGCAAAAAAATGTTTTGAAACATGTTGTAAATGAAACAGATATCTAAATTCAGTATTTGAAATCTTTACATATAATCACACTTCTTTGAAACTGTGGTATTAATACAGCTTTGTTGATGACATAGTTTTGTTTTTAAATTAAATTAGTTTAAATAATTCCCCGTTGTCCTATTAACTTGTAGCATTAGCATTCTAAACAATTAAACTTACATAAGCAGAATAAAGATCATCTAAATAATTGAGGTTTTAGTATTTCAGCATTTTATTTTGTAGTGGAAAGATAACAGATCCCTCAAATTGCTGTTACTATTATTTAAAGCATGTAGTTGGTTGTGACAGAAATTTAGAACTTCCACATACGACTCCAAGCCAAAGAGAAAGTTAGAATGTGACAGCTATTTTAATGTGGGCACATCAGTGTAATAGCTGAGCTAGAATTAGGAAACTATAAGCTATAGCTAAAACAGCAAGCAAAATTTATAGCAACTCACTTATAAATTGTGATTTTCATTTATTAATTTAATTGATTGCTTGTTTCTAATGAATATGCAAGAGTCCCTAAAATCTTTCAGACCCCTGTGGTTTAATATAAATCTCAAAATATTAAAAGCGTCTTGTAGAAAATTAGAAAGCATATGAGACACTTCGGGATTCAAGATAATTTTAGATGTGCACATTTTAAAGCAACTTCAACACAATTACCCTCCACTTGTTCTTATAACAAAACAAAACAAAAACCCTTACCTCTTTAATCTATGGCAAAAATAGTCATTGACTTAAAAAAATGGTAGGCAGAAAGACATGGGACTTAATAGAATGTTCAAAATATCAAAAGTCAAATATATCAAATGTACTCAAAACATCAAATGATAAATGCCACAGATATTGATATAATGCAGTAAGCTAAGAATCTTCAGGTTATATCTTATTGTACCTTTCCCTATTCCCAAATTATGTGTTACTTCTGCATTTGTAAATTCAAGACTTTCAAGTTAATGACTGCAGGTGGCATGATTACTCCAAAGGTATTATAAGAAACAGCTTCATTTGAATCTCTGAAGCATCAGATATTTTATGTAAACAACAAAAGGAATATCACCTGCTTCATTTTCATTGGACTTGTGTTCCTTAAAATGTACTGGAAAGGATCTTGCTGAGCTTTTCAAATTATCACTAACTAGCATCTTTGAAAAGATGTCCATGTGCTAGTGAAGATACAGAGAATTTAGAATCAGGGAGGGTTGGTCTGACATCCTGATCTACCAATCACCTGTATATGAGTTTTGGTATCAAAATGCCTTGACATCCTCACAAATGTTTCCTGTCAACTCCAACCTTTCTGGTAACCACAGTCTTGTGTCCTGAGTAAACACAGTGGTGGTGATGGAGACTAACGCTGTGGTGACCTGTGCAATGTGAAATGCACATGAATGAGGCGCAAATTCAATATCCTGAAAATCATATAGCAACTGTAAACAAAAGAGACAATAAAAATATTTCCATATCTAAAAAAATGTTGTGTAAATTCTTCAAAGATACAACATATTAATAAACATAACTTCCATTAAATAAGGGGAAATTATTCAAAAAAGTATAAATTTTAGAAATTAAACCCTAATTCAAGAACCATAATCTTTATTCAATTTCATCTCTGTTCTTAATTCAGTGACAATCTTATGTATGGCTTAACTTTAAACATTTTTTGAACTCGTCATTCAGAATAAATTTAACCTTTCATTTGAATATAGATTTTAAAATTCAGATAGATGGCATTTAAAATATTTTAATTTATGTAAAACCTCAATTCTTGTATCTTTTATTTTATTTTTATCTAATTGACATAAAAATGAAATACTATCTTTTAAAGTAGTAAATCATTTTGTTCAAAAATATAGTTTTATTTAAAAAAAGCACTTATGCTCTGGATCTCAATTGAGTATTATCAAAATAAGACATCTTATTCAAATATATTTGGTTTAGGTACATTCAGGATAGAAAACTATAATGCGGGATATTTGAAATATGTCTACAAATTTAACGATAAATGCTGTAAGTTGACATGTATGAGTTCAATTACACCAATAATATATTGCAGCAAGTTTACTTTGCTACAGCAATGTTTTGGAGTAGTGCTTGTAAGTATGTTTTATTTCATGGTAGTATGAAATAGGAGAATATATAATTTATACAAAATGTTTATTAAAATCAAATTTAAATGAATATCTGTGTGTGAAAAGCTTATGGGTACAATATTAAGAGGAATAAGTTATTTTTAAAACTATGAAAAGTAAGTAGGATTTTCTTGATAAGAGGGATGAATACCCATAAAATTAGTGAACATTCTTTTTTATATTGAGGTAAGTACATTATCTAGTTATGTTTTCTAGTTAAATTTTACCTCGTTATACTTTCTAATTGTAAGGTGACTCAAGGCTCAGATTTTAAGCAGAAATCCAGGCATCAAGATACTCAGGAAATCACCACTCTAGGGAGAAAAATGTATATGAAGAGTGTAATCCATTGCTGGTTCTAGATCTTCAATCATTCTAACAGGTGCCAACACTTCATCGTACATAGTGACAGAAATACCAGTATCCTGAGCCATCACCCTAAGTCTATGCTCTAAAACATGAAATGGCAACACAGGGTCACTGAATCAAGACAGGGAAAGAAAGCATTTAGCTTAATCCACAGAAATATGCACAGACCACCAAGAAAAAAAAAAGAAGAGACATAAATTTACCTGGAATGATGAATCAAAACAAAATCCCAGAGATGAAGCCTAATGGAAGAGAATCAAATAAACTTCCTGAAGATTTCAAAACTTAATGATGCTTCCTAAAATTATAGCAGTTAATGAGCAAATATGATCGACAACAATGACAGAAGTAAGATAAATATCAAAGGAAATCTCACACAGCTAAAATATGCAATAGCTGAATTGAAAAACTTAATAAAAATTAAAATAAAACTTAAAAACTTAACACCAGACTGGTAGATGCATCTGATCAAACCAGTGATCTGGAAAATAGATTAGTGGAAAGTACCCTATATACCAAAAAAGAGAAAAAGAAAAAAAGAAAGAAAATGAAGATAGCATGAAGAGACTTACAGATAACATCAAGGGGAACAACATTCACATCACAGGGGCTCCAGAATTAGGGAGAAAGAGAAAGGAGTGACAACCTTATTTGAAGAAATAATAGCTGGCGTGTCTGGGTGGCTCAGCAGTTAAGGTGGTAGTCTGACCAGGCTAGTCCATGCACGCTCCAAGGACACGAGTTCGCAACCTGGGACTGGAGGCAACAACCAAAAGGAACAACTAAATAATATAAATAGATATTTCCTTCTCCTTCTTACTGTCTAACTGATTGTCCACTTATCTTCATTTCTGCCCACCTGTTTCATTTAAGAAAGAAAGAAGTGGGGGAGGGGGCGGGAGGGAGAGGGAGAGAGAGAGACAGAGACAGAGAGAGACAGAGAGAGGAAAAAAGAATAGCTGAGCATTTTCTTAACCTGGAGAAAGAAACAGACATCTCGTTCCAAGTATTTCAAAGCATTGCAAACAAAAGGAACTCAAAGAGATACATACCAAGACATAGTAATTAAAATGATAAAAGTTAAAGATAAAGAAAGTACATAAAAGTATCTAGAGGAAAAAAAGTGACATACAACAAAACATCTATAAGACTATCAGATTCCTCAGCAGAAACTTCACAAGCAGAAGAGAATGCCATGTTACATCCAAAATAGTGAAAGAAAAGAATGACCAACCAAGAAATTGTACCCTACTAGGTTATCACTTAGAAATGAAGAAGTAATAAAGAGCTTTACACACAAAGAAAAGTTAAAGGAATTCATCACTATTAAACCAGCTTTGTAGGAGAGGTTAAATGTATTTCTATAAAATGAAATAAAACCCTACTTGAAAACCGCAAGAAAGCAAAAATATAGCAGTGGGTAGAGGAGTATAAAAATGTAGACTGTTAGAAAAACCTCAAAATTAAATTGCTTTAAATTTAAAGTGGGTCATCTCACACCTCTGAGAATGGTAGAAAAACCTCAAAATTAAATTGCTTTAAATTTAAAGTGGGTCATCTCACACCTCTGAGAATGGTTATTATCCAAAAGATAAGAAAAACAACAACAACAACAAGTGTTGGTGAGGATGTAAAGAAAAGGGAAAACTATGCACTGTTGATGGGTCTGTAATTAGGTGGAACTATTATGGAAAGCAGTATAGAGATTCCTAATAAAATAGAAAATAGGAATTCTATAGTATTTCATTATTTCGTTTCAGGGCATTTACCCCAAAACATAAAGCACTAATTTGAAAATATATACACACTTCTATGTTCATTGCACCATTACTTACAATAGCCAATAGTAACTTAAATGATCATCAGTAGAAGAGTGAATAAAGAAGTTGCAATATACATTTCAAACTACTCAGCTATTATTAAAAAATGTTATATTCTGTGATTTCTAATGAAATGGATGAACCTAGATGAAATTACACGTAGTCCAATAAGCCAAAAAGTGAAAGGCAAACATTGCATGATTTCATTCGTGTGTGATATCTAGAGAAACCAAACAAATACATGAAATTTTTTAAAAAAAATAAAATTTTAGTTTATAAGGAAAAATTGGTGGTTACCAGAAATGGAAAGGAAGAGGCAGCAAATTGGGCAAAAATGGTCAAGTATGTGGTGAAGGATAGAATTAAACTGCTGGCGATAAACTTAGTGTATTATATATAAATGCTGATTTATGATGATGCATGTTTTGACTCCTTAAAGTTGTACTGAAGAAACACTGCGTTAAAGGTGTGCATCATCATAAATTAGCATGAGTGAACCTGAAAATCTAAGCAGGAATGGACGATCAAAAATTAAAACTTAAGTAGATCTTTTTACAGTTCCTCACTGCAGGTGAAGCAAAAGTGGATTTGGGTCCTGGGTTACCAGAGAAAGGGCCCAGTTAGACACACATGCTCTTGACTATCATCTTAGAAAGGCTAAAACTCAGACTTGAAACCTCTGGATCATAAGTAGGTCAAGGTGATCTGTGCCAGTTTTAGCAGAAAAAGTCAATTGTCTCTACAGAAAAAATAGTATCATTGGGG